>JADLZK010008254.1:0-541675 GCA_015847255.1 Hyparrhenia diplandra
GGAAATTCGATACTTCCGGAATACTCAGGGTGAAAGCTACAGCATCGTGTCCGTCGCACGCTATCGCGGTTCTACTCGCTCGCTAGCGTTAATTTTATACCAACATACACCTCCTGATAAACCTAGCGCTTAAGAGCTTATCTATCTCTACATTGCCTTAAGGGCCGATCGGGTCATCAAACGCCTAAGTTTTGCTTCCACCGCCGGTGAGCCGGGTTTGATATCTGCTGAGTGTTTCTGGCGACTTCCTCGGTATGCCGCGTATATTCGAGGCCCTCCACGTATCACGCCGAGGTTCGCTGAGGAAGTCGAACAGCTCGCTTCCTATTTGGGAGAGAGCTCGACCCCACGAGGGTGCGCCCGCCCCCCGCCGATCTTGACCTCCGGGCGCCCTTCCTTCTTGAATGCGCCTGACCTTGTCGATTCACCGGAAGAGCTCGTGCTCCCGCCTTTGCCGCCGCTCACGCCGTGTGGGCGCCGCCACCTACTTGAGCTCGGGGGAGTCTCGGCCACTGCCCAGCTATCATCTTCGCAAGATCTCCTGATCCTTGACCGCCGCGCCGTACAGATCGATCGGCGGTAGGCTTCGCTAAAATGGTTGCTCAAGGTAGAGTCGACGGTGATGACCCTTCGCCCGGGATCTTGAGCTTGAGGTAGGTGTAGTTGGGGATGGCCATGAATACAGAGACCGGCGCCCCAACAAACAAGGTGGTAGGGTTTTTTCCTGGAAAGGGAGCACCTCGAACGTGAGGACCTCCGCGAAGTTGTCCGGGTAACCGAAGGTGACGGGAGATCGCATCCAACCGAGCCGACCATTCCCGCTTTCCCCAAGCACCACGCCGTGGACGGCTCCACGAGGGGCGAGTCGCGCCTTAGGGATGCCAAGGGCTTGGAGCCCGGGATGTAGAGGGAGGTTAAGGCCGCGTCGCCGCAGGTCGTTGCATTTCTTGCCGCTAATCACTAGAAAACAAGCTTAGAACCCACCCCTAATAACGGCGCTAAAATGCCGCTGACATTCTAAAATTGAAAACCACCGCGGCGGTGATGTAACACTAGGTACATCAACGGTGATAGACCTTGCCAAACAAGATATTCATCCACAAGCCATCGGATCTATCATTGTAGCATTTTCACCCTAAGTATTCAGGGTATCGTTATTTATATTTTTCCCAAGGGGAAGGCATGGTGTAAAGTCTCTAATTCGGACATGGTCAAGATAACAATTAATGTATAATAGACCAATACTCATAATAGGGGTAAAATAGGATGTAATTTGAAAAACTTGACACACACACTCAAGCCAATCTCAAGGATAAAGGAAAATAATGAATAAAAGAATAAATCTAATATGGATATGCATATCCTATATAGTCATGTCAAGATAGCAGATACACACATGTTTTTATCGTTAGAGATTCTAGTTCAAGAAAGCCAAGATCTCTGCTGAATTACTCCGCACCGGATAACACTTTGGTCCGGCCAGCGTTGTCGCCTCACGGCTCACGACCACCACTGACGTGGGGATTACATGGGACTGACAGGGGCGCCACCGCCGCCTACCACCACAACCGTACATGGCCGAGGCAAACGGCAAACGGCAGCCCCTAGCCTAGACACCATGTCACGCTTATTGACTACATACTCGGGCGTGTACAAGGCTTACCCAGAACGGGGTCTTTCTACGTAGAGCAACCGCCCACAAGGACGGACGACTAACCCGCAACCCAACATCAACCAAGTCTAACTCAAAAGTAGAACTCAACATTTCAATCTAGCTCTAGGGTTAAGCATGTATGCATGATATATTAAGCACAATATTCTAAATGACAAGATCATGATATAGAAACTATATACTAGTTCATCAATCAAGATTATGTCATAAGGACTTTGCTCTAATTCAAGAACATGACTATATTGATAAGTAGAGAACAAGAACAAGATGAAGAACTCTAAATTGATCATAAATCGAATAGCTCCAAAATGTCTTGCTCTCTTTATATTCCTTGCCATACTCCTCCTAAATACAAACTAAGAAGAAGAAAAAGAAGAAGAAGAAAGAAGAAGAAGAAGAAAGAAGAAGAAGGGGAAGAAGAAGAAGAGGAAGAAGAAGAGAGAGGCTACATTGTGTGGTGGTGTTGAATGAGGGAGAGGGCCTCCTTTTATAGGTAGAGGAGAGGGGGGCTCATTGGAAAAAATGCCCTCCCCCACATGGAAAGAGCCAAAACCGTCCTTGGACACCTTCCAACTGCTTGAACCGACCATCCAACATCCAAGACGATTATGGGAAGGTAATACGCGCCGCCAAACCTCGGGCCGAACCGCCCAGGCGCGAGCGCACCAGTGGTGCGCGCGCGACTTGTCGGGGCTCGGTCGGGCCCGCCTTGGCAGTCTGGCGTGTTTGGGCTTGAAAAAGTTGTGTGGCGGTGTTTGCTCGGCCCAGGCTCCGTGTTTGGTCCATTTCTCCCTTGGGCTTGATGTTCCTCAGAATGCTTTCGGGAGGGCCTTTTGGTGCATTTTTCCACTTGTCTCTTATATAAATCGCAGACAACAATAATTTGGATACTACAAGTGAAAATATGTCAATAATAAATGTATATGTGTGTAGTAAGGTATAGTTCCACCCCTTATTGGTAGAATGTTGACGTTAAAATGTGTCGTTAGTGACCGCCAACACCGCCCATCAACACCTTGCCGCGGCGCTTGTGCCGCGCGATGGGGCCCATTAATTTGTGGGTACCTCCCCGGGTATGGGATGTGTCGGGTGATCCCGCTTTTGTATGAGGTGATCGCCGAGCTTCACTCTTGAGGTAAGGCGGCGTCGCGGGTCCTCGGAAGAGGACCGCGGGTGAGCTTTTGCCGACGCTTTTGACTCAAATAAGCCGGAGCTCCCCGAAGACCACGCTGACCCGCCGCTCGCCCTCGATGTAGATGTCACAGGCCGAACTTGTGGGGGTCAGGCTTGGCGTCCTTGTCGCCGCGCCGCCCTTGCCTCCTCCCCACGCGTGCCCATCACGCAGCTTCTTCATGAGGCGGCCTTCCTTCATCTTGTGCTTGACCGCCCTCGTGGTGCGGGCACGGTGCCTCGAAAGCATTTTGTCGAAAGTGCTCTTTGGGCACGGTTCGCACCACCCTTCAGGGCCGGCCTTGCGCTTTGTCCGCCACGGCGCGACGAAACCCGTCGTCATCGCCGTTGTTGGCATTTCTTAACGCAATCAAAGGAAACAGGTATAAAACCCATCCCCAATAAGAGCTGCCGTAAATGCGCGCCGACATTCCCAAGTAAACCACCATGTCGGTGATCCGAAATGGAAGGCGTCAACGGGATAGATCTTGCCATCTTAGATATTCATCCGCAAGCGCACACGGATCTATCATTGTAGCATTTTCACCCTTAAGTATTCAGGGTATCGTTATTTATATTTTCCCAAAGGAAGGCATGTGATTAATAAATTAGCATGACATCCGAATAGAGGAACATGTGTTTGCTTTAGACCAAAATGTTCATAACGAGGGTAAGCAATAATGGTTCATGGATAGTGTGACACACACTTAAGAATCCACCAAAGAAAAGAAAATAGATAAAGAATAAATGAATAAATGAATAACCTAATGGAGTAGTTCTAATGTATCTAGTCATGGCCATACAAATGAATAGTTAGGATCATATGCAAACTGATTTAATCATGGTTAGGTCTAGGATAGCGGGGAGACTCCCCGGATACCATACGGCCCGATAGGAAGCATTTACGAACTCCTACGAACATACGAACGTGGGGATTTCAAGGGCCGGTCAAGGCTTGTCACGACCAAGCCGCCTACCCCCTCAACCGTGGCATGCCCTCATATCGCAGGAGGTGTCGTAATACCCGAGCACCATGCCCGCATATTAGAGCACTACTCTTGTCCCCCGGGATCCCCACTTCGCCGAATGGACGGACTAGAACAAGAGCAAACCCGAAGGAACAACGAACCGATATCCCACCTCTAATCAAGTTAGGCATATGATGATCGATGAAGAAATGTGATGAACATGTCAAGATTATGATATGTAAACTATATGCTAGTTCATATACCAACACAAGAACATGAACAAAAACTATACTCTAGTTCATAAGTTAGGCCAAGAACATAGATATAAGACTTGTAAATAGAAGAATGCTCCATAGAGTAGATGTATTACCAAAGCACTTTCTTCTAGGAGACAAGCCCTCCTTGTAGCTCTTCTACTCCAAGTGTTAACTAAGAAAGAATAAAGAAGAAAAAGAAGAAGAAAGAAAGAAGAAGAAAGAAGAAGTAGAAGAAGAGAGAGAGGTAGAGGTGGTAGAGAGAGAGAGATTGCCGGTTTCTTTGGACTCCAAGTGGTGTGTGTTGAGAGAGGGGAGAGAGGGGGCCTACTTATACACTTGGAGAAGGGGCCTAAGTGCTAATTTACACCAAAACCGGCACAGTAAACCTTCCTTGTATGCGCCAAACCGACCAACTAAGGGCGGGGAAACCCCGTTTTGGAAGGTGCACGAACCGCCTCCCGAGGCTGGGCCCGCCTCGGGGGAGGAGTGCGGCCGCACTGGTGGTGCGCGCGCACCCCCGGGCTCGGCCTCGCCCGGTCTCGGTGGGGTGTCGTCTTTCGCCTCGAAAAGTTGTAGGTCGGGCTTTGCTCGGCCCAGATTTGATGTTTTTGGGTCGATTTGCTCTTAGGCTTGGATTTTGCAATAATGCGCTTTCAGGAAGGCATACTTTAGTCGATTTTCCACTTGCTTTTATTAGAAATCGCAAAATAAAATACAAGACACTACAAGTGGAATTTATTAGTGATAAATGTATATGAGTATAAAAAAGGTTTAATTTTACTCCTTTATGGTAGTAAGTTTGACGGGAAAATATGTCGTTGGTTACCGGGTAACAAACTCCCCAAAGCTTACCCTTTGCACGCCCTCGAGCAAAAAGAGATAATACTTGGTCGTTGATCGAGTTGCTACTATGCCGATTTACGCTTTTTACAAGTGCCGTGGTTATAATAAGATTTTCTACTAGAGTTTGAATAAAATGGCACATCTTTTTCCCACCCTTTATTACCTTTCATCGTAGCGGGGCTTTTCAACTTTTCTCAAAGCCTTGGGCGGTTGCCGATAGAACGGTTATAACGAGAGGTGCTTATCATTCATCCTTTTGATCAACTTTTTATCCAGGGATTTTATTTAGATAATATTTATTTATTTTTTTCGAGAAAGCATGGGCTTTATTGCTTTTTTTTTTTTTTTTGGAGAGGTGGGCTACGCTTTCGCAGACTAGACTTTGTCTTTTATTTCCTCTCTTTTCTTTTTTCTTTTTTTTTTTAGAGATGTGGGTTCTACTCGCCCTCGGACACTTGTCCATTTTTCATCTCAATTTTTTTTTTTTTTTTTAGCATAGCCCAAAACATTTCTCTTTTCAAAGTATAGATTCCTGGATGTCAGTTCTCTTTTTTGGACGAAGTCATAGCAAATCCATTTGTACCATATCGTATTTGGCAACAACTTAGACTAGATAGAGCATATGCAACCCACATGAATCAGGTTTTTCAGGATGAGTTTTTAGAATTAGCCACTAAACCCAAACTTTAGAGAAATTCGAATTATAAACTAGGCACAGGCAAAGCATAAAGACAGAGCAACTATTCATCATTTCAACAAGGGGCTAAGACTAAACATTTTTTATAACTCATATATATAAGCATTAAGGCACAAAAAGAAGAGCTACTTATTTTATTTTTGGTTTTTTTAGTTTTAGTTTTTTTTTTCAATGCAAGACTGCTGAAATTTAAACATGCTAAAATAAAATGAAAATTGAGGGAAATAAATATGCAATGCAATGATACCTGTGCGGGTCCTCCCCAAGCTATCCGGAGGCCTACCGATCGGGATCGAAGCCTTGGTACCTCGAGAATGCTTCCTCGCGTGCGTTGCGAGTAGCCATGTTGGACTCCAATTGGGTCCATCTTCATGGCTCTTGCAAAACGATTGAGCGAGACCCCGGGTGTGCAAGGGGTTAGTTGAAAGTATAAACTTTCACACCCGTGATCTTGCTCGGCACAATGTTTTTGGTGGAGAAAAATGGAGTGTAGAACAAGTGGGAGAGAGTGTGAGAGTGAGAAAGAATGAAAATGAGAGGTGGGTGCTCTCCACCGGTCTTTCGGGCTATTTATAGCGAGCCAACGGCCGAGGTCGCTCACACAACGACAGGGAGCCGTTGGCGGCCGGGACCCGGCGCCGCCAAAGCGGTGCGGCGCATCTGGGGTGCGCGCACACCCTTCCCGAGGCGTCTTCTTGTTGCGCCTTGGCGTGGCGTGCACCAACGGTCCGCGTAAAAGTTCGTGGCCGTTGTTTGCTTGTCCTCGTTCGACCGTTTTCTCCCTTTTTGAATTTCTCCAAAATTTTCAAATATAAATTTATTTTTGAATAGAAAAATTATTTTAAAAAATATTTTTATATATACTTTTTATGTAAGAAATATTTTTCTTCATTTTTCATGAAAAGAATTCATTTTATTTATAAAAACTTTTTTTATTTTAGTTTTTCGAAAATATTTACTTATAGATTTTATGTAATAAATATTTTGTTTATTTTGATAATAAAACATTTTATAAAAACACTTTTTTTTTTTCAAGTATACCCCATTTTTTTTTTTTTTTTCTTTTTGAATATACCCCATTTTTTTCTTTTGAAATATACCCCATTTTTTTTTTTCTTTTGAGCAGGTTATTTATAGTCGGCCACCTCCGACTCTCCCCTGTTTCTTGGCGGGAAGCACCACTCCAGGGGTCTCTTGAGTCGAGATCCTTCAACACTCCACACACGGGTTTTGATGATGATGATTGCTTAGGGTGTGTTGTTGCTTGTACCCAATGAATGGGCATTTTACCGCCTTGTCTCGATATGGAAGACAATGAAGCCCTTCCCCAATCTGATGTCAGCCTTTGGTCAGTATAGAGAAATGGTCTCCCTGGGAGGAGAGACACATCCTCTTTGGGCCCATGTCTAGGACCACAAAGTCTCGTAGGATGTATTCATCTTGGATTTTAATTAACATGTCTTCCGAGAATTCCCTCGGCCGCCTTGTTGATTGATGCGCCATTTGGAGGACGAATTTGGCGGGAGTAAGTGTCCCTCCATGGATTTTGTTGAAGGTAGCCTTGGACATCACATTATATCGGCTCCCGGTAACAAAATGCATTAGCAAAATTATGGGGCCAATGGCAATACGGTGATGCTCGGGACGTCCGGGATCTCCCTTCTTGGCAATGAATGATGAGTCCACGGGGATCTTCTTGACTCTGCAGGTTGATCGAGCCTCGGGGAGATATCATGTTAACTGACTCGTGTGGGACCTCGTGTTGCCCCGGGATCCTTCCCCGAGTCGATTAACCGGCACTTGGGCCGCAATCCGGGCTAGCTGCGTCTCTATCATCTTGTTGAAGCTGAGTTGGTTTTTCACGGTGATGTCAACCCTTCAAGCTTGCTATTCACACCCTCAAGGATCTTGTCCTGATGGCTCATCTTTTGGTGAGATTTTACCGTTAATTTTTTCGCCCGCCCAAGATACAGGTCCTTTAATGATGGCTGACCAGGGGGTTATAATTGGAGTTGTACCCGTTTGCCTTGGAATGGTGGTCTGGATCGGATTTGTTCGGCTTCAGCTGCGGTTGGCTACCGTTCTTTGTTATTGTTGATGAAGGCGACTTCTTCACGGGTCTCGTGGTAGTTATCCCACGAAAGTGGCCAACCTCACCACACACGTCTTTCACGAGGTCATGTGAGCGTGCGGGTATAGACTGGCGCCGGCGGCAAGAGTATCGTGCCGCGCTCCTCCGGTCTCTTTAGCGAAGATCCATCTTTGCGGCAAGCATATCCGCCTCCTTCACGGTATGCATGCCTTTTGTGTTTGTTTGGCGGGGCTACGTCTTCGCCCGGCTACGGTTTTGCCACCATCTTATCAATCGGGGCTGTTATCGATGGTGGCGATAGAAATGCGCCACCAGCCGGCGTCGAGGTGCCTTGGATATGGCCGTGAGACCATTGTAAAAAGTTACGGAGCACCCGCCAGTTCTCCATCCCATGGTGCGGGTGCATGCGAGAATGTATTCTCGCAGCCTCTCCCACGCCTCCGGATGGGTTCCATTGATGTCTGGCGGAAAGTGGCAATCCCCCCCTCGGGGCATTGGTTTTGCCCATGGGGAAGAATTTAGCGAGGAACGCCACGGAGCACTTGGCCCACGCGGCGACTTCCTTGTCCTTGTAGAACCATCGCTTTCACCTTCCCCACGAGGGAGAAGGGAAACGAGCGGAGCCCGATGACGCCAGCTGCGACATCTTTGATGACGATAGTATCGCCTGACTCAAGGAAGTGCCGGAGATGAGCATTTGCGCCCTCACTAGGCGATCCCACAAAATGGACCGGCCCGCACCATGGTGATCAGCCCCGAGACGAAGCTCGAAGTTTTTGTCCGCCACATTCACCGTCGGCCCAAAGGCATGTTGGTGACGGCGGGAGTTGAGAAATCGCGCTAGTGACTTCGGGCCGCGGCTTGAGTTGCGGTTGTTGGTGCGGGGATGTCGGTCTCGATCGGCGGGGTTCGGCCGAAGAAGAAGAGGCACGAGACCGGTTCTTCCTTAGAGTGCCTCGGATCGGAGATGAAGTTTTCCGGCAGGAGGAAACCCGACATACACTATCCCGTTTTCATCCACAACAGGAGAAAACATAAAGATTAGCTTTGTATGAGCAAAATGGTATCCACGCACGGTCACGTTCATATTCATAGCCGCCTATTTATTTTTTTATTTTTTTCACAATGCCTTCCCGGCAACGGCGCCTTTAAATGCTTGTTGGCATTTCTTAACGCAATCAAAGGAAGCAGGTATAAAACCCATCCCCAATAAGAGCGCCGAAATGCGCCCGACATTCCCAAGTAAACCACCATGTCGGTGATCCGGAAATGGAATCGCCAACGGATAGATCTTGCCATCTTAGATATTCATCCGCAAGCGCACGGATCTATCATTGTAGCATTTCACCGGAAGTATTCAGGGTATCGTTATTTATATTTTCCCAAAGGAAGGCATGTGATTAATAAATTAGCATGGCATCTGAATAGAGGAACATGTGTTTGCTTAGACCAAAATGTTCATAACGAGGGGGGGTAAGCAATAATGGTTCATGGATAGTGTGACACACACTTAAGAATCCACCAGCAAAAGAAAATAGATAAAGAATAAATGAATAAATGAATAACCTAATGGAGTAGTTCTAATGTATCTAGTCATGGCCATACAAATGAATAGTTAGGATCATATGCAAACTGATTTAATCATGGTTAGGCCTAGGATAGCGGGGAGACTCCCGGATACCATACGCCCGATAGGAAGCATTTACTTAACTCCTACGTAACATAATTAACGTGGGGGATTTCAAGGGGACGGTCAAGGCTTGTCACGACCAAGCCGCCTACCCCCTCAACCGTGGCATGCCCTCATATCCGCAGTGTCGTAATACCCGAGCACCATGCCCGCATATTAGAGCACTACTCTTGTCCCCCAGGATCCCCACTCGTCGAATGGGACGGACTAGAACAAGAGCAAACCCGAAGGAACAACGAACCGATATCCCACCTCTAATCAAGTTAGGCATATGATGATCGATGAAGAAATGTGATGAACATGTCAAGATTATGATATGTAAACTATATGCTAGTTCATATACCAACACAAGAACATGAACAAAACTATACTCTAGTTCATAAGTTAGGCCAAGAACATAGATATAAGACTTGTAAATAGAAGAATGCTCCATAGAGTAGATGTATTACCAAAGCACTTTCTTCTAGGAGACAAGCCCTCCTTGTAGCTCTTCTACTCCAAGTGTTAACTAAGAAAGAATAAAAGAAGAAAGAAGAAGAAGAAAGAAGAAGAAGAAAGAAGAAGTAGAAGAAGAGAGAGAGGTAGAGGTGGTAGAGAGAGAGAGATTGCTGGTTTTTTGGACTCCAAGTGGTGTGTGTTGAGAGAGGGGAGAGAGGGGGCCTACTTATACACTTGGAGGAGGGGCCTAAGTGCTAATTTACACCAAAAACCGACCTGGTAAACCTTCCTTGTATGCGCAAAACCGACCAACTAAGGGCGGGAAACCCCGTTTGGAAGGTGCACGAACCGCCTCCCCGAGGTGGGCGAAAAAACCGCCTCGGGGAGGGGTGGCCGCACAGTGTGGTGCGCTACGCGCACCCCCGGGCTCGGCCGCCGGGTCTCGGTGGGGTGTCGTCTTTCACCCCGAAAAGTTGTGGGCCGGGCTTTGCTCGCCCGCATTTGATGTTTTGGGTCGATTTGCTCTTAGGCTTGGATTTTGCAATAATGCGCTTTTAAGGAAGGCGTACTTTTGGTCGATTTTCCACTTGCTTTTATTAGAAATCTGCAAAATAAAATACAAGACACTACAAGTGGAATTTATTAGTGATAAATGTATATGAGTATAAAAAGGTTTAATTTTACTCCTTTATGGTAGTAAGTTGACAGAAAAATATGTCGTTGGTTACCGTCCCATGCGTCGTGCCGAGGGACGCTTGTTCTTCTTGTTCTTCTTCTTGCGCCGGGAGCCGGATCCCTCGGCCGGCGACGTCGCTGTCGGCCTTGGGCCTGCCCTTGCCCGTGACAGCGGAGACGGCGTCCCTCTCCCGGCGTGGCGGGTGGCGAGGTCGAGGAGCTCCTTCACGGTCCCACAGGGCTTCGGGACGCCGAGCTCGTGGATGAGGGTCTCGCAGTGGTGCCGAACGTGAAGGCGGTGATGACCTCGAGTCGGAGGCCTCGGAGAGGTTGTTGCGTAGCTTGGAGAAGCGCCTGCGATGTAGTCGCGCAGGCCCTCCCCTTCTTACGCTTGCACCCTCGGAGATCCCATGTCGTGCTCGGCCGGGTGTAGGTGCCTGAAGTTGCCGACGAAGACGCCGCCAAGCAGTCCTCCCAGTTGCGGATGGTGCCCTCGGGGAGGTGCTCAAGCCACGCACCGTAAGGCGGAATCTGCAAAGGTACAAAGGGAGGTTGCGGATGATGAAGTAGTCGTTGTCGGCGCCGGGGCGCGGCCGAGGCGGTAATCCTCGAGCCCAGTGGCGGTCGGTCTCCCCATTGTACTTCGCGACCGAGGTCGGAGCTCGGAAGCGAGAAGGAAATGGGGCGTCGTGGATACGTGAGCCGAACGCTCTTGGCCTTCTTGAGCTCGAAGCTCCGGGCCGGCGATCCCGTTTGGGGAGACGGGCTCCGCGGGCGGCCTTGCGGTGTGGGGCTGCGGCTTTTGTCTTTCTTGCTGTCGTGACGCCACACCGCCGCCGCTTTGTAGGTGCGAAGGACGCTTCTCGTGGTCGCCGCGGTGGTATTTGTCGCCGCCCGGGGGACGTTCTTCTCGCCCGAGCCCGCTTTGCGGCCGGGCGTTGATGGTGTCTCGGCGTCGCGGTTCGCCAACCCGCCGACGCCGCGCATGGACCTCGGGGTGGGAGGAAGCCTCGTGTTCCTCCGGGCGGTCGATGAAGTGCGATGCTGGGCTCGCCGCCTGCTGGACCGCCGCCTCCGCTAGGAGCCTCTTGAGCTGTTCATGGGTTCTCGGGTGCCTCGGGTTCCTTGGGGCCGGGCGGCGACGGGCAGTCGGCGGTCGCCGGGTTCTGGGAAGCCCTCCCGAACACCGGCGGGAGCTGTTTCCGGCCCTCGTCCCGGTGATGCGGTCGTGGACATTGCGGGCTCGAGCTCGTGCTCGTGATTGCTGCCTTCCTCCCTTGCTCGCGGGAGGGCGCCGCTCTTGGGCTGCAGCGCGCTCGAGCTCCTTGAGCTCGTCCCGGGCCGGGCCTTGACGCGGTCGAGCTGGGAGGCTCGCGCCGGCCTTGCGAGCCCCGAGGCGTGTGTCGGGCGCCGCTCGGCGGACCTCTTCCACTGCCCCTCGGGGTGTCGCATTAACAGCGGGCGTGTGGGGTGCAATCCATGAGGCTCATCATCGAGGGCGAGCTCGGAGCTCGTGGACAGTCTACCGGGGCTCGTCGCCCCAGTAGAGTGGGAGGCCCGCTGCCCTTCGGGGTACATCCTGGCGTAGGCCGCCGTGAACTCGCCGACGACAGCGCCTCTTGCCGGCGAAGTTGCGGGACGACGTTGGCGGTGGAGAAGGTCACATCGCGGGAACGTAGCTTTGTGTAGGCTCGCGCCCCGTGATGTTCAGGGAGCAGGTCCTCGATGAGGACGAAGAAGTGGTCCGCGGGGCGTGGATGGGGCTAACCGGCACGGAAGTCGAAGTTCCGCCCCATGCTCGTGAGGACGGAGTCGGTGTGGCGCCATGGGAGGCGATCGGGGATGTCCTCATTTTTTGTCGGGCGGGTGAAGACAGCTCCCGGTGACGGATCGCCCGGCTCGGTGCCAGAAGTCGATGGTGCCCGGCGCATCGCTAGCGCCGCGCCGTCGGTGAAGCGGAAGAAGCCATCGGAGTGAAGAAACGTCGCACTAGCGCTGCCCCTACCGGGCGCGCCAACCGCCGCGTGGTCTAATACCACCGTCATAGTAATGTCCGCCTACGCGCGTGCTCGGCGATGGCCTAGCTCTAGAGACAATGACACAAGGTTTATACTGGTTCGGGGCAAATCGCGCTCCCTAGTCCAAGTGTGATCACTATCCGAGCTCAAACGCCATACCGGGGCGAGTACAAGCGAAGTCGAGAGAGGGAGAGGGCTCCCAAGTCTCGCGGATTGAGGCTAGTGCCAATATCGAGTGGGTGTTGTGCTGTGGAGAGTGAACTTGTTGTTCTCCTGCCTCAACCCAGAGGCCTACCTCCCCTTTTATAGTCGCAAGGGCGGTAGGGGACATGAGCTCCCTTCGGGTTGAGGACTTGGTGAAACAAGAACGTATGTGCAGGGCAGTAGTTGTGTGGAAAGAGCTCTCAGACGAGCTCCCGGCGCGGGCGAGAGCTCCCTACGAGCTCGTGAGCGCCTTGGGCGTCGAAATTGGTCGTCGTCGTACGCGGGAATTGCGGTTTGGGCGGTGGTCAGGCGTCGCCTTGTCTCTAATCGCAGTTGGAAGATGTCTTCTCGGTATGGGGGCGTCCATACCGTCGATGGGAGGGCGTACCCCGTATGTACCTGTGCGGCACTGTAGCGGAGCTGTTGGAGCCGACGGGGTATGGCGAGGTGGTCGAATGACCTCTCCCTGTAGCTGTAGCTCTACGTGGCTACAGTGCACGTCAGAGAGTGGTTGAACTTGTCAGGGAGTTGTTGACCAACTCCCATACCCGCAGACTTCTTCGAGAAGGTAGGCGGATGAGCTCTCTGCGGTCGTCGTCACGGGGCTCGTCGCGGGAGAGCTCGGAGGTGGAAAGAGGTCCCCCGGGCAGGTCTAGCGTGATGAAGATGGGGGAGCTCGTCAAGGGGAGAGCTCGAATGAAGCGGGAAGGTGGGTCCCTATCGGGGGAGCTCGCGCGTGGGAGTTCAAGCGGGGAGGAAGCTCGTCCGCGTGCGGGGAGCTCACCCGCGGTGAAGACCTCGTGCGCCGTGGTCGGTCGTCTCGTCTTGCTACACCTCTCGCGTGATCGAGACTCGGGGTCGCGTTTGCTTGCTGATGACGGGTTGGGAGCTCTGCTACGGGTGTCCCAAATATCGATCCCCCACAGATATACAAAACGCGCCTCCTCCCTATCTTTTACACATCGGGATTATTCGCGAATTAGACAACTGAGGTTGCGCGCCCCGGCGTCAAATCCATCTTGCTTGATGGAGCCAAGCAGCTGGCGTCAACTTTGCAGTGGCGGTGTGGTGGCCACGTCGTGGTGTCAACTCTGCAGTGTGGATGAGGCATACAATGCTATTTGTTTCCTTGTCTGTGATAGCACTTGTGAGGGATCTGGGCAAAAGCTAAGCTCAGCCCAGTGGTGGACTGACGACGACGGATGCCATCGCGCGGAGCATCCTTCTTGAAGGCATCATTGAAGAACCTCTTGCAAACATCTAGCCACTTTAGACTCGGGTGAAAACCTTACTAAAGCTACTACTTGGGTGACGATGATTACGCTCTTGCGCTGTTCACCTCCATGGAGGCATCGTTGAAGAGTTCTCGCGCATTTAGTGTTGAAACCCTTTCTTCTTCTCTCTCTTCTCTTCTTACTAGTGTATTGTGGTTCATTCGCCGTTCACCTTGGCATCTGTTGTTATTTGTACTTATACATTTGTGGGTATGCCTCAAGATTACCCGTGCACCAGGATTGTTGTATGGTTTTAGTATTCTAAAATTAACCAACGAAAGGGTTTTGCCTTGTTTTTTTTTCAAAAAATAAATAAGGATGTTGATTGGATATCAATATATATTAAGATGGGGGTTAACTCCCCGTGACATTTCAAAACAAAACTCTCAATTAATTAGTTATCACTGGTGTCTGTTTTGATAAAGGTTTGCATTCAAAACTCTCAATTCATGTTATTATGGGTTTTACAAATCTTCGACAATTATGGATATTGGGAATGATAAAATCGTACGGAAGATTGTTGAGAAGCTGTAGTTGTCGTTGTCTAAGCTCTGAGAACTATTAACTTTGTATGGTGAACTTGGTAGCTTGTCGAGCTTGTGTCATGGCTAACGTGGCACACTCCAGTTCCAGCCGACACGGCCGCCTAGCTACTCTACTCATCCACCTGCACGTAGAAATGCCAATGGGCATTTATCCCCGTTTGTTTACAGGAAATTCTCCTATACGGGATGGTGATGGGTGTAAACCTTTCCAGCTGGCTCTGAGAGGAAATGCCTCAAAAAAAAAAAAACAAGGTAGGTAGCTAAAAAAAAAGATTTACGAACGCATAAGGAATGCATACACACAAATATATAAGTATAAATAAGAACAGATGCCCCCAACATAAGGGTGAACGGTGAATGAACCACAATACTAAAACCATACAACAGTCCTTATGTGTTCCTGCAGCACTAGGACTGTTGTATGGTTTTAGTATTGTGGTTCATGCCTGCCAGCAGCTTCGTATAAGGAATGCATACACAATATGCGTCGATGTTGACCCTTGTTCCTTTATGCACAAATCCAATCTTTTTTTTTAGCTCAGCAGATTATGTTTTGATCTTTTGAACTACATGACTGCCTCGGTGACAGTCGTCCGGACTCCGGCCTTCTCTGGTTGCCAGTGCCTCCATTTATGTCTCTCTCGGTCGGTAACTCTGTCCAAGACTATTGCTGAACTACCATGGAAATTACATGTCCGGTCTCTAGCAACAGCTTCAACTGGTCCTATTGCCGTCTAGCTCTCAGTCTCGGGCTTGCATATAAGGTCGACAAGCTCTTCTGGCTCAAGTGCCCAAACGCACGGAGCCATATTGCAATTTATCAGAGAATGCTTGCACACTAAGTCCTCTGCTCCGGGTAAAGCACAACAAGTGCTCTGTTCCATGATCTCCGCCTAGTCTGTAACGTATTGTTTTTCTAGTTTTTTGGCCCAAGCCAAGCAATGCCTGCTAGGTCCATCGATCTTGCCGTTGCCTACTGCGTACACGGGCAAACCGTCGCTGCCGCTGTCGTACATGTTGCCTTGGGCGGGGCTGCAAGGGAACAAGGAGCCACCAGTTCAGGCCACATCCAGCTTTTTGACTGTCGCATTGCATCGTTCGTTTTACATGCACGCAGCCACGCACAGCATCTCAGACTCGTCAGTGCAGAATGAAAGGTCTCCTCACATGTTTGGTAGCACGTACGGGCATGTAGTACGTCATCATCAAATTCACCATTGTCGTCATCGTCCGTGATGCAGACGACCCTGATCGTCGGACGAGGAGCTGCAGGGCTGGGCTGGAGCCTGTAGCTGGAGCTGGAGGTATTGCGTCCAAGCGCGCATGCCACAAGAGGGAACCCGACCGACTGGCCGAAGCGAGTACCAACAGCTGATCAGCACTGTCAACGTATAAGTGCAATTGTGCAAAAATCTTATCCTAGCCTAAGCAAAAGCTACTTCACCTGCATAAACGGTGCAAAAATCTTATCCGAGAATACCACTTCATTTAATACATTAGAATCCAAAAACGCTCTCAAGATTATTTTCAAGAGAATTATCCCATTCTGTCTTTCAAGCAAATATATAATAACCCGTCTCAGAAAAAAAAAGGGGGAAAACATAGTTCACATACAAACTCTAGCTCATGATCGTCTCCAAGGAAATACATGACCCATTGTTAAAGAAAATGTAGTTCACACAAAATCTATCACGAGCAAAAATGAAGAAATACATGACCTGTCTTATGAAGACAAAGAGGATTTTATTTTATTTTTTTAATGCAAAAGGCGAAGACAAATAAAGTTCACACATAAACTGCATCGCTTGTGGTGCATCTGCTGCCTCTGCAATGTGATTTTAGGCTAAGAACCACAAATGCAACGAGCTCTGTGAATGCTTGTAATCATCTTGCTGAACGCTACTATAATGTCTCTCCTTCAGTACTTAAACCACTCCATTTACCTGCCCATAGTAGTAAATTAGTTGAAGTGCAATGGATGGAGCAACCATGTAAAAAGAAAATATAATCACAAAATTTTCTTGAAGCAGAGCATGGTGATATAAGGTGGTTTTGCCAAGTAAGACGCCTAATCCATATGCGAAACAAGATTAACACAAGAGAGCCAAAGGCTTTGATTATTTTCATTTCACTTAAAATCTTCTAAAGAACTGAATATGTTTTTTTGAGACTAACTGGTTAACAATTATTTTCCAATTATTAGCACGCTTTGTCAGGGCTGTCATAACGACTTTCCAAATCAGTTTGGTTAGCATGCATGTTTCGTTTCAGTGGTGGATGTATGCTAAAATAAATTAAAATGAGCAGAAACTCATTGAGCGTCTGCCAAATAAAAGTGGTGCCTTATGCACATAAACGTGCTACATAGTGACGTACATGCTTTATACAATCATCATAGCGGTATATGTATATTCAGTTTGCATATTCAGAAAGTTATTGATGCATATGCACAGGAAACCGCACGTTGTATGACTCTTGTCAAATCAGTGGTGGATGTATATCAATCATAAATTCCAT
The DNA here is from genome assembly GCA_015847255.1 of Hyparrhenia diplandra. NCBI lineage: Eukaryota > Viridiplantae > Streptophyta > Magnoliopsida > Poales > Poaceae > Hyparrhenia > Hyparrhenia diplandra. The sequence continues at coordinate 17,061 of JADLZK010008254.1, forward strand.
TTACTAAGGAAGGACCGTGTAGGTATGAGTATGAGACATGCATATGCACAGGAAACCGCACGTTTATGCATATATCAATCATAAATTCCCGAGCTGGAGTTTGCAAAGCAAATTATGGTAACTATTGAGTAATCAAAATTCAGTCTGCGGTGAACTCTTTGCATCATAAAATCTATCAATCATAGTGGTGAATCATGGTAACTATTGAGTAATCAAAATTGATGTAGATTAGCATGCACATATGACATACCTGCCGGATAGGAAGGATCGGACAAACAGAGTAATCAATTCCTGAGCTGGAGTTTGCAAAGCAAACTATCTGGTGAATCATCATGATCGTCGCCCAGCTGGAGTTTGGGAAGCAAAAATAAGCGTTGGTGGTATGTAATATACTCAAAGCTAAGGTTTCCATTAGCTAGTGAAAAAGGTACAATCCAGGCAACTACCTCTGTTTCCTCAGTTTCGGGATGGTCAGATGAGGAGACCATTTCGTCGGTGTTTGTTCTGATCAGTTGGATAGTCGGATGGTTACAATGAACCTCGGCTGCATGCCTAAAAGCTGCTTCCATTTTCTCCACCTCACATGTGCTGGCACCCGTACAGTCGATGGAAATAACACCTTCCTGAAGATGCCGGTACGTCCTCAGTTCGTTGATGAACCAAGCATCAGGTTCATCCTTCAAATTGAGCAAACTGAAATGATGTTCAATGTGCTTCTGAAGCTGAAAATTAATTGCAAGGAGGAAGGAACAGAATGCAGAGGTCAATAAGTCGTAGCTATGAACACATAATTAGAGAACATGTTTTTTTTTAATTAACAGACTGGAAAAGACAGCCTCACCCGAGCTACTCTGCGTTCGTCATGATATTTCCTTCATATTCTCGATCGATTTGTATGGTTGGACGGATGGGATGATTTTCCAATGCATGCATGACCATGGCCTCCACCTCCTGCACTTCTGCAGCAGTAGCACCTGAGCAGTCCACTCTGACGGTGACTTCCTCAAGTGCCAGGAGGTTATCCAGGCCCAATTCGAGATCTTCGATTACTTCCTTTGTTGGCAACTGCTCCAACGCCACATCATTTTCTTCCCAGCACCAATGCCCTGCATAAACTTTAAACTCTAGTTCTTCAAGCCTTGGCATGGCGCCCATATGAAACTTGAGCGTTGCGCCCACATTGCAGAACCTCAGATTCCTAAAGCCGTCCATACCAACAGTATATCCTGGTGGCCAGCTAGAACCAACTAGGTTGAGGTAGCTCAGCTCTAGCAATCTTGCTAGGTTATCTAGGTCCTGAACTTCAACAACGTAGACGCCCAGAAATAAGATGCAGAGGTGTGGCAAGTGGGAGCGACTGATCCACCTAGGCAGCCGTGAGAAGGTGATGCCATCTATAACCAGGCTCAGGAGCTGCCTAGGTGGCGCCCAGTCTTGTTCCCACATAGCAACTCCCTGTTGCGATAATCCTGTAAAAGAAAGTTCTAGTTTCTGGAGTTCCTGCAGATTAGACAAAGACCGCAACAAAGCTTTTTGCAAGCTCTCCTCTAGTTCCTCCGAAAAGGTGATGGTGACCACCCTTAGCCTCGTTTGTTTGCCAAGCTCTACTACAAGATCCTCGGTGGCACTTCGACCAACTACATTGTTTAATTGTAGCTTCTCTAGGGATACTAGGTTCCCCATCTTGTCAGTTGGGAACCTTTGGAAGCCTTCAGCTATCAGGCACGTTAGCTGTGTAAGCAAACAAAATAAGTGACGACAGTAAGTTACTCAAAGCTAAGGTTTTCATTAACTACTAAAAAAAATTCAATCCAGGCATCTACCTCTGTATCGGGATGGTCAGATGAGGAGACCATTTTGTAGGTTCTGGTTCTAAACAGATGGATAGTAGGATGGTTAGGATGAACCTCAGCTGCATGCCTAAAAGCTGCTCCCACTTTCTTCACCTCACACTTGCTAGCACCAGAACAATCGATGGAAATAACGACTTTCTGAAGATGTTGGTACTTCCGTAGGTAGCAGATGAAGGCGGCATCAGGTTCATCCTTCCACACATGAACATCAAAATATTTTTTAATGTCGTGCTGAAGCTGAGAATTGCAAGGAGAAGAATGTATTACACAGGTCAGTATATAGTACCCACAGACATATCAGAGTGGTAGCAATAGAAAACAATTAAAGATATTTTTGAATAGGCTAGAAAAAACACAGAGAGCGCCTCACCCATTCCACCTGCTTTTCTTCAGATAAGATATTTTTTTCATACACTCGATCTATTTGTATGGTTGGATGGTTTGGGTGATTTTCCACTGCACGTGTGACCACGGCCTCTACCTCGTGCACTTCTGCAGCAGTAGCACCCGAGGAGTCCACAATGACGGTGACTTCCTCAAGTGAAAGGAGGCTATCCAGGCCCAAGTCAAGATCTTCGATTAGTTCCTTTGTTGGGAACTGCTCCAACGGCACACCATTTACTTGCCAACTATAATACCCTGCATAAACTCCAAACTGCAGCTTTTCAAGCCTTGGCATGGCGCCCATATGAAATTTGAGCATTGTGCCCACACTCCAAAACCTCAGATTCCTAAAGCCGTTCGTACCAACAGTATATCCTGGAGGCCAGCTGGAACCAGCTAGCTCAAGGCAGCTCAGCTCAGGCAAACTCGCTATGTTATCTAGGTCCTGAACTTGAACACAATACACACTGAGAGATAAGAAGCATAGGCGTGGCAGGCAGGAGCAGTTGATCCACCTAGGCAGCGGCAAGAATTTTGATGCCTACTATAAGCAGGCGCCGGAGCTGCCTAGGTGCCTTCCAGTCTTGCCACATAGTACTGCCATGGGATAATACTGGAGAATAAATTTCTAGTTCCTGTAGTTCATGCAGAATGCGTAGAGACTCCACCAAAACTTTTTGCCTGCTCTCCTGAAGTCCCTCAAGAAAGTGGATTATGACCACCCTCAGCCTCGTTAGCTTGCCAAGCTCTACCACAAGGTACTCGGTAGCACTCTGACCATCAACACTCTCCAACCATAGCTCCTCTAGGGATGTTAGGTTCCCTATCCTGTCAGTTGGGAACCTTTTGAACCCCAAAGCAGTCAGGCACATCAACTGTGTAAGTGAACACACAGCCGGTGGTAGCTCATATAGTCCAATTTTGATTAATATCAGTGTCTGAAGAGACTTCAGATGCCCAATTTCCTTAGGAAGATCATCAACAGGTGTGTAAGATATATCTAAGTACTTAAGATGCAACAACCTCCCTACATGCTTTAGGCTGATCGGGACGTGGCAACTTTGTAAATGTAGCACACGACAAACTCGGAAGCTATCAAGTGGGGCCATAATCTCAATCTTACTACCATTAATGTGAAGTGACCTCAGCACCTCTGACATGTCCATGGTGTCTGCAGGGATGCGCTGCACATGGTGATTTCTGACAACAAGCCGGCGTGCCTTGTAGACCGAAGGAGACATGCCTATTTTTTTCTCACTTCTTAAACTAACCGGAGAAGGATGTTGCTCTTTGCCATCCAAAATTGTAATAAAGTTTTCAGTGCTCGATAACTTGCAGATGAGATCAAAGACAATATCATGAATAAGGAACCATTCTGTAAACCGATCATTTTTCCCTCTGCCTGCTGGATCATACTTCTATTTACAAGCTCCTTGAAGTATCTCACTCCAACCTCAAACATGCTGCCCTCCCCTTTCTCAAGATGGATAAAACCTTCACCTATCCAGTGCCAAATGACGCTATTTAAATCAAACAAAGAATCTTCAGCATATATGCTTAGTTGCAACATACATGACTTTAGATAAGAATGTAGATCATAGTAGCTATATGAGAGTATCTTTGTTGTATTGTCTCCGGTCCCAAAACCAACTGAGTCATACACCTTTGACCAGTCCTCATATGGCCTTTGAACCAACAAACTAGCTATTGTAATGATAGCCAATGGTATGCCGCCACATTTATCTATGATTTCACTAGACAATTCACCTGACACATCATCAAGACTTTGTCCTTCTTGGCTCTGTATCCTTTTGTAGAATAATTTCTTAGAGCTTTCATCAGAAAGTGGTTTTAGTCTATAAACCTCTTCTACTTTGGTGACAACCTCTAAATTACGAGTAGTCATGATGATTCTACTTCCACAGTCATTATTTTCCCCCAAGGCATATTTGATCGCTTCCCATGACCTTGTATCCCATATGTCATCAACAACAATGAAGTACCTATAGTTGATATAAGAATTTAGAGCTGTGAATAATTTGGCAAATCCATGTAGAGTATCATATAAACCAAACGCACAATAACATCATCATGATTCTAGCCAGGAAACATTGCAACCCACTCCAAGGGAGAGGAGTATTTATTATTTAATTTAGTTTGTGATCCAACTTAAAGATCCAATCTATTAATTGTGGAAATTTCATAGATTTTTCTAGATGTTGGGCACAAAATTTGATTAACATTTCACCAAAACTGAAATTTTTCATAAGTGATTTCACCGAAAGAACCGGATGCCCGGGCCAAGGGCTCGGTGTACAAACAGGAGTATAAAATGCTGAAGCTCTGCTAGTGAATAAGTAACACTGAACTAAGGTGAATAGAGAGAATGACTCTTGGACATACCTCTTGTGCTGTAAGAATTTATGCAGCTCGTTGGAGAATCGCTTTTCTTCCCATCTTCATATGTCCATTTGGCTATACTTTTCATCTAGATCCACCAGCATCTCCTCAAATGCCCTAGTCAGACTAGAAGTTCTACCAACAGAAATAAAAGCTGAACAACTGAATTGTTTCTTAAGCATATCATGCACTGTTTTGGCTAGAGTAGTCTTGCCCAATCCTCCAACCCCAACTATAGACACTATCTTCAACCTTTGCTCAGATGCATGGGCAAGAGAATCATCTTTGGTCCATATAGACAACATTCTGATTATTCTGTCCCTTGACTCCTCGATGCCAACCAGATCAGACTCTTTCTTGTACAGATTGAGGACACGGGGGTCGATGCCGGTGCTCGCGGCAAGATCGGCTCCCGCACCTCTAACTGTGTACTTGTCACGGAGCCCAGCCAGCTCGGTGGAAAGTTTCTTGATGTCTTTAATCTTGTCCGAAATCTGATGGCGATGCTTGACCTTCTTCACCGCTGCTGTGGCCTTGCCAAGGATCTTCTTGAAGACATTGGCGTCGGTGGCATCAGCTGCACACGCTCCGCCGGACACATGCAGGACAAAGTCATCCACAACATCCTCCATGTCATACGACAGCTCCCGGATGTGTCGTGCCCAAACCTTTTGGACCTCAGTGAGCTGGTCCGGTGGAACATGTGACAAGTCCTCAAGACCAGCTTTCATCATTACAAGCTCCCTGGAGAGGGACTCGATGTCAGGCTTGAGGCCCTTCTGCACGACGTACTCCTCCTTGAGCAACTTGGCCAGCTTGGGGGCCAGGCCGGCCATGGCCCCCAAGGCAAGCTCCATGGTTTATGCTCGATCGTCACACTCTCTCGACGGTTCTCTTGCTTACTTGGAAGTAGTACATGCTAGTTGGGTGCAGGGAAACAAATGGCGAGATTTGGGTGCTGGTTATGGGTGGGGGGAGCCATTGGAGATTTGAAGGCGCACTGCTAGCGGAGAGAAGACTGTGCAGAGGGGGAGGGAGAGGGAGAGGCAGAGAGAGCTGGTGCGGACCGGAAAGGGAGAAGACGGCAGGCCTCTGCCATGGCAAGGACGCTCATGTGTGTGCGTGGGGTACTGCCTTTACTGGGGTTAGGAGAGGTACTGCGGTGGTATTATTGCGTGTGTCGGCCTGGCGCGGGGAACAGAGACGGCCGGGCCACTGCTGTTTAGACCCGAGCAAAACAATCAATAGTTTTGTGAAAAATTGTGAAAATAGATCGGACCACAGACGGAACCCTGGCGAATACACTCGTGTGGAACAAGAAATCCTCCATAAACTCAACTCACCGTTGTCTTTTGATCCAACTCTTTCAGATCATGAAATCTTCTTGATGGTTTCTTTTGGTCCTTGTAACTATCGACTGCATGATCTTTCTGTCGATTCAATTCTGCAATCTATTATGGTCACTACCGGACACGCCCTCTTCGCCGAGCGCTACAAGCGCTCGGTGAAGCCTCGTTAGGGCTCGGCGAAGGCTTCCCCGAGCGCTGCGCTCGGAGAACGCCGCTCGGCAAAATTTCCGTCGGCGAATTTTTTCACCCATCTCTTTTTTTCTCGCCCGCTCGGCACACACGTTACCAATTTGCCGAGCTCAATCGCGCACGCTTCGGCAAAGCAAACTCGTTGTTACGTCGTTGCACCATTAACAGCCCTTTTGACGTCGCGGCAAACAGGTTTGCCGAGCGGCAAACAGCGCTCGACAAACCATATATTTTTTATTATTTTTCCCATTTATTTTGCCGAGCGCGCAAGTGACGCTCGGTAAAGGCGATACGTTTTGTCGAGCGTCATTGTTTCCGCTTCGGTTTTTTTTTTTTTTTTCCCCGAGCGCCGTCCCTCCTCGCCGCTCGGCGAATCACTCAAACTTTGTCGAGCGCCCGCCTAGCGCTCGGCAAAGCTGGGAACCACGTCCCCCGCACCGCCCCCATTCCCGGCTTTGCCGAAGCGCCATGGTCGATGCCTTCGGCAAAGGGCCCCTTTGCCGAGCGTAATGGTCGCGGCGCTCGGCAAAGGGGCAGCAAAAAAACTTTTTTTTTCCAGAAATTTTACCTTGACAAGCAAACAAAATCACATATATATATTGCATATCCAACACATATATTCCCCATCTGGCACATTCACCACAACAAGCACAATATATATAGCATAAATGCCACAAGTGCATCACAAGTTCACATCCACAAGTTCAAAAAGTGCATAATTGTCTCCTGTGCATCACAAGTCCAATAAGCCCTACCACTGCATCTCAAGACGTTGCGGCTCCGCCTGGTGGGTACTGAACGCCTGGTTTAGGGTAGGCCTTCTGCAGCTGCTGCAGGAGTAGGATTCGAACCCGCCGACGGTTGCTGCAAAAAGAAAAGAGCCGCTTAAATGTGTTAGAAAGGATTTGCGCAAAGAAGCGAAAACAATCAATTTTTATACTAACAGGAGTAGGTAGAACAGCGCCAAAGAAAAGGAGGGGGCGAGGAGCTCGGTGGCAAGGACAAACCGGACTTCTCGCCAACAATTGCTAGGAACTTCGTCAGCTCCTCCGGCCGTGTTTGCTGCATTGCCAGACCCGTATTTCCGGGCCTCCACCGTCGCACTTGCACCACTACTGAATTGAACTTCCGTGGCGGTTTTTTTTTTTCGATTTTCCGTGGCGGGCATTGAAACCGCCACGCGCGCCGTGGCGATTTCACGCCCGCCACGAAAAATCTATTAACCGTGGTGGTTATTTAACAAAAACCGCCATGGAAAATCTATTAACCATGGCGGTTATTTAACAAAAACCGCCACGGAAAATCCGGAAAAAAAAATAAAAAAATAGAAAAACCCGGATCAGGCCCAAATGGGCCGAGATTCGGGCCATGCCGCCCGGGGTCGCCACCATGCGCCGCCGCTGGATGGCCACCATGCCGTCGCCCGGGCGCCCATACGGGCTGCTAGCGCTGGATCCGGCCGCCGCTAGCTTCATTCCGCGCCGCGCCGTGCTCGATCGCCCGCCGTGAGCTCCATCTGCCGCGCGCCGTTCTCGATCCACCGCGCGCGAACTCGATCCGCCGTGCCCGTGCTTTCGATCCGCCGCCGGCGCCGACCGGGCCGCGCCCGTGCTCGATCCGCCCGGTGCTTGGTCCGCCACGCGAGCTCAATCGCCCGCCGCCCGTGCCTCCCGATCCGGCCGACGCATGCTCGATCCGCTGCCCGCTCGAGGAAGGGAGGGGAGAGGTCCGGCCGCCGCCCGCCCTTCGAGGGAGAGGCCGGGGAGGGCCGCCACCCGCCCGCTTCGTGTGAATGGGAGGGAGAGAGGAGTCGGTTAAGTGAAGTGATCGGATGCTTTATGCATTTCCGGTTGGCCTACTGTATAGCAATTGAATCCTTCCTATTGGGGCTTTAGGGCGTGCAAGTTGGTTTAGCACCGGTGCTTGGTCTTCTTAAAACTCGATTTTAATATCGAGGAAGGCCAAAGTATCCTAAGTACTTTAGTATCTCGAGGGGAGTTGTAAACTCTCCTTTGGGTCGAGCAAATCCGACCGAGGTCTTCCTTACTAGTCCATTGTTACAAGAGTTTTGATGTTGACATCGGTTCCGCAACATACGGACCCGGTGTGGTAAAGGCGTACTCATTGCAACAAGTTTAAAAGTAGTTATCCTAGGTGGAGTTAAAATTTACGTTAACCCAAATTTCATCCTATGGACAAGCTCGGTTCTGATACCACTCTGTCACGCCCCACTTTTAATGGGTCGTTAATTACACGTGTTTGCGCCAGGATCACGCCACAAACACATCTATTAGTCACAGATAATGGTAGACAGAAATAATAATAATCCGAGCTTTATAAATATAGGATGGAAAGAGGCTTACAGTGGCGACGACGGGTCACCAAGCCGGGTTACAATATCAGAGTTGGCCAACCGAGAAGCGGTGGATTAACTATGACACTGCCCCGTACTCCACAGGCAGACTTGTGCATGGATGAACTCTGGGCTTCAACGTCCTTCACCTTGCGAACTCCTACGAAATGCTGAATCTCTCCCTAACGACGAACTTACCTCCTGATGTGCCGATGTCTGTAAAAACAGAGGAGGGGTGAGTACAAACGTACTCAGCAAGTCCCGACCGGGGGTGGATGTATTTATTAAGGGTTTGGGCCCTAGCGGAGTCTCTAAAACTGCTCTCGCTAGTTCCCGAGTTATATTATATCATCATCATCATCATGGTCGCAACAGGTTAGTATTATAGTGTGAATCTAATCATAGATGATCTTTCCTAGCATCTGCCCATTCCAAGGACGTGGCTATTCGAATAGATTTAATACACTCTGCAGAGGTTGTACACTTTAATTCCCCACACGAAAGGCACTCGTCCTCACCATCGCGACTTGGCTTAGTCGGGGCCCTAACGAGATTCCGTACCCACTTGGGCGTCACCCTAGATGTCCATCTAATCTCTACCACGGCTTCTCGAGGGGGTTGGTACTACGGAGGATGAGCCCCATGCGTAGCCCCCCTCTACGGAGGCCATCCCCGTTCGTGATGCGCCCTAGGAACGCGACCATCCACACCACGGAGGATGTCGCGCCCCCATGACGCTTGAGAGGAAAACCAACTACGGAGGCCGCCATCCCTCAGCGCGGCGAACGGTGCTACGGAGGATGCGTCCCCTCGTGCGTAGTCAACATCTACACATATATAATCCGTGCACAATATGGCCAATACCATAACCCCTAAACTTTCGTGGAGGATCACATAGCAACCACGCCAACCAAACCACGAGCCGTTCCTCTCGTGTCGACTCCTGATAGACCGCTTGCCTACTCCGGCCTCCTAGGTTGGAGATTATACTTTAATCTAGCGGGGTGTGGAATCAAGTCGTCCCATACCGACGTGTGGCTGTACGAAATATCTCACTAGGTAGACGGTCTATGAACCGGTCCTTAGGGGAGGCAGTATCTCTCTCTCCAGAACCCCACACGCGGCTATTCCGATGTGGTATTTAGGCTCTACCGGACTACCACCACTCACCTCTTTTGTGGGTTAAACTCGTTTATTATTAAACCATATTAATTAACATCATGGTTATTATCGTATGTCCATAACATCTCATCATTAATTGGGCACTTAGACCCTTAATAATATCGAGCACTCAGCTCCTCAACTAACATCGAGCACTTAGCTCATCATCATCTCATAATCGCATACGATAATAGCTCATGATCTCTTGTTTCTTATTTAACATCATTATCATTATTAATTAATTAAAGGTTAGGATTAGAGGGGGGGTAAGGACTTGCCACGGGAGGTTCTTACGAATCGGCACGGCGTCGAACGCTCCTAGCTTACTTCGGACGGATACTTCTAATCGGATCGTCAGTAAACTACCTCGAGTATATTGATAGACCTAGCTCGAACTATGACATACAAAGCAAACATAGAACATTATGGTGGCAATAGGTTAGATGCATAGTCCTAGATTTTAGATGAATTATGGAAGTTGTTTCACTCGGATCGAGTTAATTTGCATGAGATATGAATTATACAATATTAATCCCTAATTAATTCCTTAGGGTAATATTATATAATAATTTTATCATGTAATAATATTGGAACTAATTACATGATAAAATTATATAATTCAACTAATGAATTTACAAATTTTCTGGGAATTTTTCTGACAAGGGAAATGGCACTTATACTGATCTGTGTACACTAGCCGGGTATACACAGCAATTACATATGCGTACACAGCACTGCGTTTCCCTGCGTGACTGACCAGTGGGCCCTGGTCCCACCCACGTGGCGCTGACGGAGGGAACGGAGGGGCGGACGGAGTGGCCACGTGCCGCGGCTTCATTGGCCATCGTCTGGACGGCGTCACGGGAGCTGACGGCGGCATGGACGACGCCGTCCCTTGCGTTCGCGCGGCGGCACGTTCGTCGGAATCCGGCCAGGTCGGCTCGGACCTCGCCGGAGCTCGTCGCGAGGGCCGCGTTGGATGCCCATCCTCACCCCGACCCTGTTGGTGCTCCTCGGGGTGGCGGCGGATGGGCAGCCCCACGGCGGCGGTAGCTCGGGCGGCGCTCGGCGGCGGCGCTGCGTGGCGGTGGTGCCGTGCTGCACAATAGGAAGGGAAATAGAGGGCAAACGAAAGAGGAGACTATGAGACACGCAGTGGACTCACCAATTTGACCTCCTGGTGACTAAATCAACGACGACGATGAGACCTAGTCGGCGGCGACGGAAACTCCCGATTTGGGGGCACTCGAGCTAGCACCGTGAGGAGAGAAAGAGGGAGGAAGGAAAGGAGAGCACCGCGTGTTCTGGACCTTGGCGGAGCTCGTGGAGGTGGTGCGAGGTCGAGTGGTGCCCCGGTCACGGCTATTTATAGGCGCGCGGAGCGGGACGTCGCCGGCGAGATTTTTCTCTCGCTCTCCGATATTTTCCGACAGCCTCCGCGTGCGCGTGGTGTCTCTGCGGCGTCCAGCTGGTGCTCGGCCGTGTGCTCATCCACTCCGGCGTCGGGTCTTGTCACCGGCTGGGTTGGCTCGCCGTTTGGTCATGTCGCGCGGCCGTCGTCTGCCTGTCGCCATGGTGGCCGAGTGCTGGGCGGAGTCCACGGTACCACTGTGCGTGGTAAGCCCTTCTCCTATATCCGTGGACTATCGCGGCGCGTGTCGTGCCGCGTGTCGTCCTCGTCCAGCGCCGGTGGAGCTGGCGTGCCGTAGTGTCGTGTCAAGGTCGCCAGCGCAGCTCCGGCAAGGTCCTCCCTTGCCCTGTGCTCGTTGACGCCGGTTGGGTGGGGAGGAGCCAGCTGTCCCGCCCGGCTGGATCCCGGTGGGAAGGTCAGCGGTCTCCCTGTGCCTTCGTCTCCGTCGCAGACGCGGTCGGTACGACGGGGGTACACGGGGTTCCCGATGACGGTGTCGCGGTCATCGTCCCGTGCGAGGAGGAGGAAGACGCTGGCGGGGCCCAGCTATCGGCGAGCGCGGGCGGAAGAGAGGCCGTGGCGGCCTTGGGCCTGGCTCCTGGCTCGGCCGTGGGCCGGCCTGCTCGGGTAAGCGAGAACAGGAGAGGGAGGAGGGCCTGCTGGGCCGGTCTAGAGAGAAGGAAAGAGGAGGAAATGAGCCCGTCGCTCTTTTCTAATTTTCTATTTCCTTTTCCATTTTCTTTCTCCCATTTCTTCCTTCTCCTTTTCCTACTTCTTTTATTCCATGTATGTCAAATATACTCATGCAAGCATTTATGTTGCCATAGATTTATGATTGAAAAAACATTACATGCTTGCATGTATATTAACACACATGTGCTAGCTTTATTATTATTCCCGGAGAAGTCGTAATTCATTACTCATGCATTACTTCCATAATTTATAATCTAGTTGATGTATCAATTTACCTTCCACCATAAGTTCACAAGCAAACGAGATTCCTATTTTCTAAAATGGGGAGATTTTAATGCATGGTTTTCAAAAATAGGGTTTGGTTGTGCTTAAAAAAGTAACTCAAGTTTTAGTTGTATTTCGAAAAGTTCAAAATTTTAGTGATTTTTAAAATGATGCAAAAAAACACGGGTGTTACAAAGCTACCCCACTTAGATGAATCTCGTCCCCGAGATTCGAAGTCTACAGAGAGAAGGTTCTAACAAGGCCTATAGGTAGAGAGAAAAGATAGATGGGGATAGAGAGGAAGGAAAAGGGAGTATGCCATTGCTTACTGTGCTGTCCTCGAGAATCTCTATCCACTATCGTGCTACCCCATTAGGGTGGCATGGTACTGGAGAGAGGGTACCTTTCACTGCTGACGGTTACTACTGCTTTACCCCATTTTCGGGGTCTTGCGCCTTGGTCTTTGTGGTCCTCGGGTCTTCTTCTACGGCTACCCCACTTAGAGGAATGATTCCTCTAAGTGTCTAAGATCTTGGTCTTCTGATGTCTTCAAAGGTGTTCTCTCTTCTTGATTTCTCCTTCGTGGTTGATTCGTCTGGCCGGCTCTGCTGTACTTCTTCTTAGTCTAGCCCGTTTACAGTTTCCTTCTTTTCTTGTTTTCGCCCGACTGCTATTTTTCTTCTTCGTCTTCTGTGATTGTTTTTTTTTCTTCACCCAACTATTATGTTTCTTAGTTTCTGGGGTCAGCCCTACCCCACTTAGAAAAGTTTTCTTCTTATCTCTTTTATCTCTATTCCGAGACGCTTTTGTTTTAAGCACCCATTTAACTCTCTGTTGGCAACTTTCATCCAGATGGTGGGTCGAGTAGAAAAATCTTGATTTTCTCCAAAGGGATTACAACAAGAGAGCAAGAAGAGAGTGCTACTCTACAATTACATCTCCCTCGGGAGTGACTACTCTACTCCGTCGGACATGGTGGCTTCATTCCGGTTCTGCAGATCCTTCCACTAGCTTTGGACGGGGGTCTTCTTCTCTTGGTCTTGGTTGGCCGAGGGACAAGAGGAGTCCTTCTTGTGCGCTTCGCCGTCGGCGGTGGTGGTGGTGTTGTCGGCGACCTTTGTGGGGTTCATCCTTCTTCTTGTGGGAGGGTTAATGGGGATCCCTCCCATGCTTGCGTGGGCTGGCCCCGGGCATGGTGAACATCCTTCTCTTGGATCCGGCAACGAGGTAGGCGTGTTGTAGCTCTTGTGTGTGTCGTGCACGGATGGCCTTGTGGTCTCGGTGAGGGCGTCTCGGCGTTGACGTAGCGACTTGCTCTCTAGCGTGGGCGTGTTCCGCGAGGAGCCTCTCGAACATAGCATTCGCCTCGCGCCGCTCGACGGATCTCGGCTTTTAGGGTGCCGGCTTGTTGGTCGTGGCCGCCTCGCCGAGGGTGAGCGTGTAGTACATCACGTGCTTGATGACGGGCTGCCTCCCCGACTCGGTAGGTCCGCCATACGAAAGAAAGCCCAGAGGGTGGTTCTTCTCTTCGGGCGGTATGTACCTCATGGGGGTGCGGGCGATGGGTTCCGCGATAGATCCCGGCAAAGGCGTGTAGTGCTTTTGCGGGCTACCGCTTGGTAGGTGTCGGGAAGCGAAATCCTATGGCGGTCATGCGCCATTCCTGGATACCGGTAGTGTTGGCTCTTGGCGATGTAGATCGTGACTTCACAAATGATGGGTGCCACGCTCGCGCACTCGCTACCCTCATACTCGAGGGGCGGTCTCGGATGCCAAGGTTCTCGCATGGTGGCGTAGAGAAGCTGGGGAAACTGGGGTGTCGATGCACCGGCCGCTAACCCAAGTGTCGGCCATCTTGGTGGGGTTTAGTGGTTGGTCTCTGTGGGTGGATGGCAAGGAGTGTGATGGTGAAGTTGGAAAAATGGAGGCTAGCAATGGGATGGTTGGAATGGGATGGTGATGAGAGCGGAGTGGTGCTCCTTTTAAGGTGGGTGAAGTGGAAAAAGGCTTGTGGTAGCAGCTTGGTCGACTAGTACTGTGGTTAGAGTGTCCGGTGGAAGGAACTGGAGTGGGCTTCCTATATAGGTTGACCCAGTGTTGGAGGTGTGGTCGGTGGGATTTCCCATAGGGTGGAACTATGTGGCTTCTCTGTTGTCGGTGTCATGATCCATGGCATTCTTCCACACTTCTAAGGTACTGTTTTTAACTATTCTTCACGGGCTTGATGGCTTGCTTCTCATATCCAACTCCTCCAATCTTCTCTCACTTGTTGTACTATCTTCGGCTTCATCTGGAATGCTTGGCATTCGTGGCCACTTGAACTGTTGCATGGGGTCTTGAGCAGCTTCGAGTGTCGGGTTTTGGGGTAAGGTCGCCCAAAGACGGCAGCTTTCGTGTCGAGGTGACAAAGATGTCGGCAATGTTGCACGGTCGTCACTGATAAGTAATAACACCGGGGCGACGGCGCAGACGCGGTGTAGGGGAGAACACTGGTGTGGTTCAACGGCTACAGTCATGGAGTTTGTCCTTATCATCGTGATCCTGCAAGTTAGTTCCTAATCTATTTGGACTAGAGAGGGGTGGGAAGAAAAGCACAAGGTACGATAGGGATCTACCTACTAGGGATTAGAGGGAAAGCAAGCATTTTGGATAGGGATAGACTTTGGGGTATCCTAGTAACACAGGTGTTGAGAGACAACACAAACTTACCTGGTGTGAAACGCATGAAAAGGTTAGTCACGGCGAACTAAGTTTATGTGAAACTTGTCTTATTACTCGTGACTTGAGGGATTTTTCAGTACGTTCACAGATCCTATTGGAATTTTCTTCCATTCATTACCGTAAAGTAGTAATAAATGAGAAGTTTTCCGTAGGATTGAAAAAGGAACAATATATTATACTAAACAATCAAGCGTGTCAATAGTTCTCATCACAGGTCAGTTACATAGATGATACAAGGTCGCATCACACAGTGTGACTGCCATGATCATTATTGCGCGACTTTGCACCTATTAAAGGCCTTGAAGCCTAGGCATCTATGACTGCGAGCGAATGCTTAGCTACTAATGCTAAGACATCGCTTGCACAACAAGCTTGCTCATGGATAATACTACTCAACTCTTCGCTGCTTGGACTATATGCCTTATGGAGACTCCTGTTGCACATCATATTAGCGCCCACTTAGGTGATCGGATGCTTTATGCATTTCGGTTGGCCTCTTGTATAGCACTTGAATCCTTCCTGTTGGGGCTTTAGGACGTGCAAGTTGGTTTAGCACTTCGGTGCTTGGTCTTCTTAAAACTCTCGAATTTAATATCGAGGAAGGCCAAAGTATCCTAAGTACTTTAGTATCTCCGAGGGGAGTTGTAAACTCTCCTTTGGGTCAGGCAATCCGACTGAGGTCTTCCTTACTAGTCCATTGTTACAAGAGTTTTCGATGTTGACATCGGTTCCGCAACATACGGACCAATGTGGTAAGGCGTACTCATTGCAACAAGTTTAAAAGTAGTTATCCTAGGTGGAGTTAAAATTTCTGTTAACCCAAATTTCATCCTATGGATAAGCTCGGCTCTGATACCACTCTGTCACGCCCCATTTTTGATGGGTCGTTAATCACACGATGTTTGCGCCGGGATCACGCCACAAACACGTCTATTAGTCACGATAATGGTAGACGTAAAATAATAATAATCCGAGCTTTATAAATATAGGATGGAAAGAGGCTTACAGTGGCGACGAAGGGTCACCAAGCCGGGTTACAATATCAGAGTTGGCCAACCGAGAAGCGGTGGATTAACTATGACACTGCCCCGTACTCCACAGGCAGACTTGTGCATGGATGAACTCTGGGCTTCAACGTCCTTCACCTTGCGAACTCCTACCGAAATGCTGAATCTCTCCCTAACGACGAACTTACCTCCTGATGTGCCGATGTCTGTAAAAACAGAGGAGGGGTGAGTACAAACGTACTCGACAAGTCCCGGCCAGGGGTGGATGTATTTATTAAGGGTTTGGGCCCTAGCGAGTCTCTAAAACTCGCTCTCGCTAGTTCGAAGTTATATTATATCATCATCATCATCATGGTCGCAAACAGGTTAGTATTATAGTGTGAATCTAATCATAGATGATCTTTCCTAGCATCTGCCCATTCCAAGGACGTGGCTATTCGAATAGATTTAATACACTCTGCAGAGGTTGTACACTTTAATTCCCCACACGAAAGGCACTGTCCTCACCATCGCGACTTGGCTTAGTCAGGCCTAACGAGATTCCGTACCCACTTGGGCCGTCACCCTAGATGTCCATATAATCTCTACCACGGCTTCTCGGGGGTTGGTACTACGGAGGATGAGCCCCAGACGTTGGGTGGGTGGGGAGGAGCCACCGCCCTCGCCGGGCATTTGGATCCCCGTGGGAAGGTCGGTGGTCTCCTCAGGCCTTCGTCTCCGCCGCAGAGGCGGTCGCCCGGTACGACGGGGTACACGGGGTTCCCGATGACGTTGTCACGGGTCATCGCCCCGCGGCGAGGAGGAAGACGCCGGGCGGGGCCCAAATTGCCGGGCGTAGCTGGCGGAAGAGAGGCCGTGGCGGCCTTGGGCTGGCTCTGCTCGCCGCCAGGCCGGCCCGCTCGGGTAAGCGAGAACAGAGAGGAGGAGGGCCTCTTTGGGCCGGTCTAGAGAGAAGGAAAGAGGAGGAAATGAGCCCGTCGCTCTCTTTTCTAATTTTCTATTTCCTTTTCCATTTTCTTTCTCCCATTTCTTCCTTCTCCTTTTCCTACTTCTTTTATTCCATGTGTGTCAAATATACTCATGCAAGCATTTATGTTGCCATAGATTTATTATTGAAAAACATTACATGCTTGCATGTATATTAACACACATGTCCTAGCTTTATTATTATTCCCAGAGAAGTCGTAATTCATTACTCATGCATTACTTCCATAATTTATAATCTAGTTGATGTATCAATTTACCTTCCACCATAAGTTCACAAGCAAACAAGATTCCTATTTTCTAAAATGGGGAGATTTTAATGCATGGTTTTCAAAAACAGGGGTTTGGTTGTGCGAAAAAAGTAACTCAAGTTTTAGTTGTATTTGAAAAGTTCAAAATTTTAGTGATTTTTAAAATGATGCAAAAACACGGGTGTTACGATTTTACGCCCGGTGCAATTCACGTCCGACCCCGACTTGCCCATGTGGGATATGCGAACGCCTGGAAGTCGTTGCAGTCCTTCCCCGGATGTGCCTTCACCGCAAAAAGGACGTAAACTTGATTAGAACGGGCGCTAAGGGGGCACCAAGAAAGAAAGCAACCTAGGCTTTGCATACCCATGCGGCTTTGTATTGGGCGAGGTTGCGGCTGCCCTGATGGTGTGCTGGACCTTTCATCTTCAAACGATGCGCCCGGAGAGCTTCATGCTGCTTAATGTAGTCCTCGGTGAACCACCGTCCATGATCTTCTCCCCAAAGAAGCCGGATACGAGCGACACCACTCGGAATCGCCGCACCGATCCATGAAGTACTTGACATATAAGAAGAAGCAATCTTAATATCAAAACGAATCAAACTCATGTTATTGGACTACCTCAATGTACCGCTCTCGGTCATCGTGTTCTGTCTCGCACGCTTCTTATCAAGCTTTCTCCCAAGTTTCTCCCCACTGTAGGTTATGGCGCATTGGTACTTCACCTCGTGATGCATGTCGACGACGCATTTCTTGGCGGACTTGATAAGCACCTGGTTCGCCATGACCTCGGCTCCCTCCACACGTTTGAAATAAGTCTGCATACAAACGTGGGTTATCCTTTCATTATTCCAAAAAAGAGTATGAATGCAATAACAGTTTGGAGGAGACTAACCCAAAACTCTGCTTTCACCCGCTCCGCCACATTGCGGTAGTCGGTGTCCCCGGCAACCTCGTAGTGCTCAAACGTGTAGGCAGGGCTCGTAGCGAATCCTTGTAGACCGACAAGGTGGGGGTAGTGCCGCGACAAAGAACCCAAGGATGTCGTTGATGCTTCATGACGCCAAAGACCACACGGACACAACCTTCCAGTTTCTGCACAAGTAAGTCAAATTTTCGTAGTCCGGGTTTCAAAGAATCGTAGAAACGGAAACGTCAATCAAACCTTCTCAAATTTTTTTCACAGGCAACACATACCATACCACGACAATCGGACAAGTTTCAAATTTTTGGACTTGGTTTCATTTTTTGGAATTTTAAAACAATCCACCCGCAACTAAATCGCCGTGGCTCGTGAACTCGGCCTTCGATATTTCATGTGAGAACTTGCATGGGGCATCAAATTACGCTCCCAAACAAGAATATGAATTTTCCATTCATCTTTTCCAATTAATCTAATGACTTGTACAAAAAAAAAAAAAATAGACATAAACACTATAAATATAGCAAAAAGTACAAAAAATCTAAATTTTCAATACGTGGTCAATAGTGCCCTACCAAAGCTAAAAAAATGGAAGCCAAAATCCAAAGAAAATTGATTCACCGAAGCGCCGGAGAGGCGCTCGGCAAACTTGCGATTTGCCAAGAGCCCTGGATGAGACGCCGGGCGAGCTACTATTGTTTGTCGAGCGGCGACGGTAGGGAGCTCGGCAAAGGGTAACGGCATGGCCCGACGTTTGGGTCCGCCGCCGTTTGCTGCGGCTAGCTTTGCCGAGCGGGCGGCGCTCGGTACAATTGCATCTTTTGCCGAGCGGTGTTGTTTATCGAGCGGTGCCGCCGGGCAAACTAGCTCATTTGCCGGCGCCGATCCCGCCGAGCGCTTTTCTCCTGGCCAGGGAAGGGTCGCCGCTGCCGAAGCGCACGGTTTTCAGCCGCTCGGCAAATACCGCGCTGGCCTTCGGCAACGAGCCGCTGTCCGGTAGTAGGTGGACAGTCTCTATGGTTTTAATGTGAAGAACCTCACATGTGCGATGGACTGAGATAGCATGCACCCGCCCCACGCCGCTACAATGTAAGATGAGGGGCAGCCGCCCGGCGGCGAGACTTGACCGTGATCGTGACACGGTCTCTCGAAACGGGCCGGGATCAACGGCCGCGGTGGGTCCGGGTGCCCGGTTGGAGCTAGAGGACATGTACGTGTACCATATACTACGTGCATCGTCACCATATATATCCCTCACAGCTAGTACACTACTACAGAATTGTCCATCACCGCGGGCTCCAACCCCCTTCTTCGCCGAAAAACTGAACCGGCGGAGAACCATAGCGGTAGTGATGTGGGGTTCAAAACACTACGAGGGTCAAAACACCGGGCGGTGATGCGAGGAGAGACCGCCGGTTTGATATCGAACCGTAGCGCATCGTCACCGAACACTATCGGGTGTTCCACGACCGGCAAAGCATTTTTGATCCAAGCAATGCAGGTTCGGAAGTCACCGACAGAGTTGATATTGGGAGCACCGCCGGGCTTTAACGAACCGACGTAAGCGGTGGGGATAACACTATCGGGTTAGACCGAGCCGGCGCTGTATCAAGAGCTAACAATGGCGGCTTACTTTGAACCCGCCGCTGAACTTTACGTGAATACCGCCGGCCGATCTCAACCCGACGGCGTTATTAGAGTGGAGACTATCGGTTGGTTAATGCAGCCGGTACGCTGATGTTTCATTGTCTATGACGGTTAGTAATTCAAACCGATAGTGTTTGGTGTAGTTACACTACCGGTTTGTATGTCATTCTTGTCGGGCCCATGCCACCCGGCGTTTTTGTTTAAAATTTTTATAATTTATGAATTTTTTCCTGAAAATCAGCTATTTTTAAACCCATAAAAGCATCATAGATACATTACATGGTTCAAAGGTTACATACAACTAACTCCACCTAATGTTCTACGAAATTGAGCCTAGGACATCAACTTCCAAATAAGGAAAACAATGACAATAGCCATGACAGTAAATCAAAACATCTTTCATAGGCCAAGTCGCAATTCTCCTAATCTTCATATCTATGGAGAGAGGCTTCTCATCGATCTCCGTGGCTGGTTGATAGTGAAAGTTTTCACCATAGTAGGCCCCGAAAGCTTCGGCTTCAGTCTTGTACTTTTTGTAACAATTACCGGGGTAGCGGAGACTTGAGCGGGGCAATCTTTCCGAGGTTCGATAGATCCCTCGGCACTTGACCAACATGCACTACATACCACGCCATGGTTTGCCTATACATGCGACCAAAATAGGATGTTAATGCTATGTCATTCGAAATGTTGTACAAGCAAGATTTTGAACACCACGAAACTCATGAATTTCAACATCTATCTCATTTCAATCACAATTCGAGCATGTCTTCAATCATTTGCCGTAAATGACCACAATGTTTAAATCTAATTTGTTCACCATAGACCAATTAAAATACTTTTGGCACTATATTAGGATCCCGAACTGTTTGAAAGCAAAATCTAAATACAAAAGGAAATAGCGGGTTGGATTTATCAACACGGGCATTTCAACGAACAACTCAAAGGCGCGGACCGACGCACTCACCGAAGCTTCCGCGGCGTCCGCGTGCTCTGTCTTGTCGCGGCGGTCGGTAGACGCAGCGCCCTAGAAGGAAGCGAGAGGGCGCGGACGGGCGTTCTTCCGGCGGAATCGAGCTCGAGGTCGTGGCGGTGCGGTGTGCGTGCGACGGGATGGCGGGAGGCTGCAGACGGGCGGTGCGGTGTAGCGGCGGCGGTCCCCGTCGACGTGGGACGAAGAACAAGCGGGCGAGGCGAGGCGAGAACAACGGCGAATTAGATCTCATTCTCATAGGCAAAATCTCAAGGAACTAAATGGCTAATTATTTCTCACCGTGGAAGGGCGGGGACGCGCCGGGCGCGGCGTTGGGGACGTCGGAGAAGAAGAGAATGGAGGGGGCGCTGAGGGGGGACGACGACCGCGGCGTGTGTGGTGGTGGTGCTCCGCCGGCGACGCCGGTGGGGAACGATTGGGGCGCGGGGTTGAAATGACCGGGAAAATTTCAGCTCGCCGCACCGGCTATTATATATCGCCGAGGCTAGAAACGAATGGCGCGGGGTTCAAATGACTCGTGAAATTTTCACCTCGCGGCGCCCATTTCTATAGTTAATCGCGCCGGTTTAACAAAGAGCCCGGCGGTGTTAAATTATAGGTTCATCGCTGGTATGAACGCCGGTCGACCCGGCGGTGATCGAATTCTTCGTTGCCACCGCCACACGGTACCACCGCCACGGTGATAAGATCACACTGTTGCCACCTACCACCGCTCACGGTGATAAGATCACACTTGTTGCCACCTACCACCACTCATTCCCACCTACCACCGCCTATAAAAACAGCCCCGCCTTGAGAGAGAGCCATGTATGGCAAACCGTGCGCCGGCCGACCTCTTGTTATTTGCCAATTTCTCCTATCCACATATATGGCCTCTATTTGGGAGAAAGCCCTCCACATAAACATTTTATCATGGGTAGACAAAGTGTATACAAAGAGGTACTAGAAGGGTGTTTTTGAAGATTAAGCTACAACGTTGCTTACGTAAGCCGGGTGTGATGCTCGTGCAACGCCATTGTTGCATGGGATGGGAAGACGGAAAGCGGGAGCCGGGTAGCGTGCATTCTTGTGCTTCGTCGTAGGGAGATGAGAGCCCCGTCTCTCTGTCGGGCCTTTGCCGCACGGAGAGACATTGGTTCTTCCAGGAGGTCCCATCCGCCTTACTTAGATCGATAAGCATAACGTAGCATTGTAACCACCCGGGCATAGGTGCTAGAAGGGTGTTTTTGAGGTGGTTATTTCTTAATGTGTTTGTACACTTTGATTTTTATACCGTGTCAATTGTAATCAATTAATTGTAATGCTTTTGTGAAGTATGTATAATCCCAGTTCAACCTGTAATTACTCGGGTCGTCGCGTAGAAATTCAATTTAATTGAAAAATACCAAACCTTGTCCGAAAAATCTCAAACATCGTGCTTCCTTCACACGTGACATGTGCACGTCTAAGAAAAAAAGTTTGAGGGCGAGACCACACCGAACAAAGATGACCCAAAGATAGCTTATGGATGTAATTGTCAGTCATGCTTCCGATGAAAGAGGTCATGTACCTTTGTGAAGCATGTCTACTCCCACAATGTAGAAATGTCTTCAATTTTTTTTACAACCTTGTACACCCAAATTATGCCCCCACACAAGATCTTAGTCTTTCGATCCATATTTTTATTATTAGATTTTTCTACGTGATAAACGCGATAGAAGGAGGTTAATTAAAGCTTGAAAACTTATGAATTTTGCACCAACCTACACACCGAATTGCCTCCTAGGACACATGAGACCATGTGGGAAATTTTGGCACCACTGCTCTGTTAGTGGGTAACCCCAGTTCAACTTGTAATTACTCGGGTCGCCGCGTAGGAATTCAATTTAATTGAAAAAATACCAAACCTTGTCCTAAAAAATCTCAAACATCGTGCTTCCTTCACACGTGGCATGTGCACGTCTAAGAAAAAGTTTGAGGCCGAGACCACACCGGAGCGAAGATGACCCAAAGATAGCTTATGGATGTAATTGTTAGTCATGCTTCCGATGAAAGGGGTCATGTACCTTTTTGTGAAGCATGTCTACTCCCACAATGTAGAAATGTCTTCAATTTTTTTTACAACCTTGTACACCCAAATTATGCCCCCACACAAGATCTTAGGTCTTTTCCGATCCATATTTTTATTATTAGATTTTCCTATGTGATAAACGTGATAGAAGGAGGTTAATTAAAGCTTGAAAACTTATGAATTTTGCACCAAGCTACACCTTTGAATTGCCTCCTAGGACACATGAGACCATGTGGGAAATTATGACACCACTGCTCTGTTAGTGGGTAACCCCAGTTCAACCTATAATTACTCTCGGGGTCGATGGCGTAGAAATTCAATTTAATTGAAAAAATACCAAACCTTGTCCAGAAAAATCTCAAACATCGTGCTTCCTTCACACGTGGCATGTGCACGTCTAAGAAAAAGTTTGAGGCCGAGACCATACCGGAACGAAGATGACCCAAAGATAGCTTATGGATGTAATTGTCGGTCATGCTTCCGATGAAAGGGGTCATGTACCTTTATGAAGCATGTCTACTCCCACAATGTAGAAATGTCTTCAATTTTTTTACAACCTTGTACACCCAAATTATGCCCCCACACAAGATCTTAGGTCTTTCGATCCATATTTTTATTATTAGATTTTCCTACGTGATAAACGATAGAAGAGTGATCACTACCGGTTTCGTATTTGCAAAACCGGTAGTGTTGTCTCTTTCTTTGCGGGGCTCTTTTAAAACCCTAAGAAGTTGATATATTTTTCAAACCGACAGTTATCTTTCACTGCCGTGAGATTACTTGGACCTTTCTTTTTTCACTGAGTTGAGCGTTTCAATGATGTTTACCAACTTTTCGGTTAGTACATAGAGCATTTATATATTTATGTTCGTCCATGAAAGATAAGAAGGGCGTCGAAAAAATAAGAACTGCGCCCGTATTATGATATATAAATGCAAACATCCATTGGAAAGGAACACACGATTATATATATAGAGGTGCAAACCGATTACAATATCCGATTACATATATGATAACAAATACCTTGAAAAAAAATTACATATATGATAACAAAGACCTTTCCACGAATAGATCAATGTTATCATCAAAGTGTACAAACACATTTAAAATAAAAAACACCGAAGGTAATGTGATTCTTGCCGATGAAATTCGATGGGATTTTGAAAGCCCATCGGTGCCCGTTGAGGTCCCATCGGTGCTACGTGGAGGTTTCTTGTGCTCGATCTTACAAGGAAGGCATAACTCGGATTTACATTGAATCCACGGCAAGGATGCCTTACAGATAATTATCCTGTAATGGCCAAGCTGTGGTTTGCGCCCAATGACAAGCATGCATAGGCATTCGCAAGAGAAGACCATGTTAATTTATGAAAATCGCTTTGATCACCAAAGGAGATTTTCATTGAAGCGATTTTCATAAATCGATATGATCTTATCAGGAGAATGCCGTGTCTCTTATATAGACATGTAAATCCGGCTGCCTTGACCTCTCAAGCACACGAGAACGGATGGCTCCGTGAATCTCACGGTGTTCTAACCTTATTTGCTCAATCTTCAAGTATGACTCTTGTAGCCTTTGTTGGCGGCCACTATCACATACTTTATACCGCCAACTTAACTCTAATTAAGAAAGATAAAACCCATTTAAGGTAACTAAACATTTACTACTCACCTAGTTCCACTTGTATTCGAGAATATTTGTTTTGCGAGGAACAAACATAGAAGCAGTGAAAGTCACGCCAAATAAAGAGCAATACGTAACTTCGGGAAATATGCTTTGGCTAAGGGGAACGTAAAAGGCTAGAACCCGGACGAATCCGACCGAAGCACCTCTCGGAAGAGCAATGTAGAGCAGGCCACCAGCCCCCACAGGCGAAGGCACGCGGCACTAGGCGGGCCAAACTGGGCCGGCGTCGTCGCGAGTGCGGGCGCCGGCGGCTTCGGTGCCCGATCCCCTTGGCGCCTTGGGCGGTGTCCCGGCGGAGGAGTAGGCGGTGCATGGAGGTGTTTTTCACCGTTTCCCGCCAAACTTTTCGCCAAAACCACCTTTCACTTGTGTATAAAAGGAGGGTCACCCCCCCTCCATAGAGCATCATCCCTCATTCATTCACACAAGTCACATTCAATAAAGGAATCCCACATTCCTTCACCATGTGATCCATCACTCGCCCCACATTCCTTCGGGAATTACACCCCACGTCTCACATATAGGGTGGTTTAGAGTGCCAAGACACTTTCAGTGGGAGTGAGAGAGAGTGCAAGGTAGAGAGGAAGAGAGGAGTAGCGACCCCGCGATCTTTTTTGTCGGAGTGCGGATCTGTCGGCTCCCGCCTCCCTACCTTGTACCTCTACGGGTAACTTCTACTAATTGGCGGAAGTTATTCGTGTCTTACTTTCGTATCATTCTTAAGTTCCATGCTATCATTTATTATATCGAGAATTATGGGATCGTTTGTTTGCCCCCTCGTGGTAAATGCTCTAGTAGAGGGCCCCCGATAGAGGCGGGATCCCCCGATCGATGCTAGAGTAGTGACAAGTAACGTAGGCGTGGTGTCTAAGTTATGAATCACCCTCGTTTGCTCCGCAATCCACGGTAGTGAGGTAGGGGATAGGTGGTGACAGCCCTATCCACCCATTGTACTCCTCCACGCGTCAGGTTGCGCGCTGATAGAGCAAGAGGCGGCATCGCTTGGTAGACCAAGTGCACTCCGGATGCCCAAAGTAATACTCGATTAATAGACGAGTAGCCTAACTTAGTCTAAGTGTTGAAAGAACACATCGCTCCTAGGATCACCTCCTATGCTTGACCCTTGATATCTAGAAGAACGGACTTAGCACCCGTTCCTATGGAAATTCGATACGGAATACTTCTAGGTGAAGTGCTACAACGGTACTTTTCGCGGCGCTGCGGACTTTGCCGCTTACGCTAAGAAATACCAACAAGCATTTACGGCGCCGTTCTTGGGAACGGTTGTTGTTTAAAGTTTGTGAAACCTAGTTATCGAGTGTGAGCCCTACCCCCTCGCCATTCTTTTTTATTTTTATTTTCATTTAATTTATGGAGCAACACTTTCAAAAACCTTTTTTTGCTCCTAAGGGCGAGCTCTTAGAACCATGCCAATCTTGAAGCCAATCACGACTTCAAGATTTGAGCTCCGCCCTCGCTTTATAGCCATGGTTCAGTCCAAACATTTTCGGGCTTGAAATTGGAAAACCCATTGATAGAGCATCCATCTTACTACTTGTGACATAACTACGGAGGGTCGTTTTCACATAAAAACCCAGCGGAAGGAGGAGCTTTCCTAAACCATATTTTTGAGAATACCGCCGCTAGAACCCATCCGTGTAGAACCCAAGCGGATCAAAGCGAAGTCTCTTCTGTTGTTGCCGAACGGATACACCTATAGAGAGACCCTTTGCACGAACCAAAACCCGAGGGGACCGCATGGTAGGATCTCCTGTTTTTCGAGGCTGACCTTGCTGAGGGATTCAGTAACACCTCGAAATACAAACAATAGAAGAAACCACCAATCCCGATTGATCCTGAAACACTCCTCAATGAACATTTTTCCATGACTATATTAAGGATTGGTGGAGGTCATGCATAATCATGCTATGGGTATAAATATTCAAATCCCTTGCACCAAGATGTGACAAGGAATCCTTTAGAACCCATCCAACACGGGCTTTTGCCAAGAGACCATACGACCGAATTCTTACGCACAAGAATGTAAAAAAAGGATTTTTACATTTTGGTATTCAAAAAAAAATTGAAATTCCAAATGGGCATGTCAAGCTTTGAGAAGCCCTCATCGGCCCGAATCTGTACCCCTTACCATCCTTAGGATCTACTATTGAGACATCCACGAACACCGAAGGAAAATTCATCCTTGAAGTTTCCAATTGAATTCGAGGATTATGGCAATACCTCGAACCTCTCTTAACACGAAAACCCCACAACAAATTAAGTTTTCCCTAAAGCTAAAACCATCAACAAAATGGTCATTGGAAGTGAAACGTTCTTCGGAAGCAATTCAGATTCTTTCACCTTCCAACATCATTACTTGTTTGTTAAAGGGAACTTTTTGAAAAAAAAATCGTCGGGACTTATCTTTGAGTGTTGTGGGATCGCAAGGTCGTGCCGTTAGAGATTGACAAAGCCGAGGTGTTCTTAGATCCCTATATCTTGCCCATCCTCAACTACAAACTTTTGATAGGCTACCCACTCAAAGACCTTGTTCATAAAAAAAATACCCATGGGAGCCTTGATGAAAAGTTGGGAGAAGGTTGCTTATGCCACTCCAAACCCATATCCAAAAGTCCAGTGGCAAAGCAACATCCCAACCATGATATGTCGAGGAGGCAAAGTTAATAACTCCATTCGATTCACTTAAGTTGCTCTCGCATCTTAGTGAAATAAAACACCTGTCACCCTCGCTCGAACACAAGCCATGTCCCTCTGGCCAACAAAACATTGTTCTTGACAATGGTCAAGATGCAACATTTGTCCTTCATGACATACCTTTTGGGGATAAAAACTCATACACCATGGACATGCCCGAGGCACCAACTTTAGAGACCAAGAAAAGAAACCGTTAAGGAGCATGGAAAGTTTTCTTTTGGGATTCCTCATGTTTCATGCTCACTTCTTTGGATCTCTAGCGCTTGCCTCACTTGTGACCACGTGCTCCTACTAGGATCACAACTTCCTCTTGATCCTCGATTACAAACTTTTCAAGAGGACGGTTGTGGATGTCTTCATCTATCACAAGTTTTGTCAATATTGTAGTAGCACAATGGCACTAACCTTGCAGCTTGATCTTAAATGGATAATGCTCTGTGGAGAAGCTGGGAACTTCACCACCCTTGATAGCTGCAAGAAGATTTCCAGCGGTCAAGCTTATGACCATAAGCAAAGCACTTCTTAGGGAGATAACCGGACCCCGTAAAAAAAAAAGAATGAATAATTCTCTCTAGTTGTTTTCATAAAAAAAGCATTTTCTCCGATTAATAAAAAGCAAGAGCATGTTGTCAAGTTAGTATGCACCTTGGGTATTCTTGTAAGCTAACCATTTAGGTGGAGACCGATTAAGAAGATCAAAAGAGGCACGCAATGCTTGAGAACATGGGGACCACATCAACAAGAAACTTTGATGCTCATGTGTGATGGGACATGCTAAAAGGGAGAGCCAGGACTTTGCACACTTGACTTTTACACAAAAGTCCAAGTGTGGGGAAAGATGGTGAGTCTCAAGTTCCATCCACCAAGGGGTCATAAAAAAAAGATGATGTCACCTGCCTGGAAAAAAAAAAACGAGAATTGAAAAAAAAAAAGAATTATATAAAAAAAAGAGAGTTGTCAAAAGAAAAAAAAAATATATCTGAAGAAAAAAAATATAGAAGAGGAGAGGAGAAGGTTGGCACCACATGATCAAGATGAATACAATGTGCCACCTAACTCCACCCTTCATCGCTTCAACAAGCAAGAAGGGCTCGCCTCTCGTCCTTTGCGGCCACCATCAAGGCCCATGGCCCACACATACATCGTGTGTGTGTGGCCTAATAACCTTGAGAAGCGTAGGGACATGGACATCATGCAAACCGTGGCAACATTTTCGACACTTCATCCATTAATGTTACCGGTAAGTACATCCGGGTATGCAAAAGAAAATAAATGTTCACCAACACTCTTCACTTTCGTTTTCTCTCTCCATAAAAACCAGAACTTTATTCTTCCTATGTTTATTATATCAATTGCTTCGAGTTTGGGCGTACCCTACATGGTACCATGTACATCCATAGGTCCTTTTAAATTAAGCGTGGTGCTTAGGTTAAAATGGCCTTCTTTAATCGAAGTTTTGACATGGTGTTGAAATTTGGTTAATGAACTAGAAGAGTTGTCATGATCAATGGGAGTATCTTATGTTGGAGATGAATCAAGGCTATGTTTTGCCTTTGCTTCTTTATATGAGCCTTGCTTGAGTGATGATGAGGTGAACAAATAAATAATAATAATAAAAAAGGGATAAAATAAATAATCAAAATAAAGGCTCCACGGTATTCATGCCGATAGAGCCATATGTTTGTCTTTGTTTTGTTTTCTTGCTTTCAAATAAAACCAGGTACAAGACCAAGTGTGGGGAGATCTCTCAAACACAATGAGCAAACTTTTGAGATCTCCCCAACACAATGCACAAATGCCGAGAGCAATTCATGACGGAGAGAAACGGCGAGGGCGAACGACTACCATAAACTCCTTCATCTTCAAAGCGGTGGTTTGTGCAAAACTCTCGCTCTCACATCTTCCAAAATGTTTTGAAGTTTAATTTTGAACATATCAACAAGATAAAACCTTTTGGATGCACACTTGTCCCTTTTGAGTTTTTTCTATCTTTATAATTTATCAAAGGAACAAGTGTGGGGAGAAACCTACTCATACACTACATAAAGTGAAAATTCAAATCCTTTACCTTCCCCTTTTGAACAAGATTAAAATGTATGATCATTAAAATGATTTAATCATCCTTGAGCTCCACCTCATTAAAACTCTCAATATCTTTTTAGTCAACATATATTATTCCTCACTAAAAAGATAAACAAAACTTTTGAGGCTCCATCTCCATGCTATCCTTTGATAAAAACTTGCATACTCTTTATTCCTTGCTAATATTCCTATGCCTTGTGAAAAATCTATCATAGGGACCCCATGTTATCTAAGTAATTGGGATATGTGATATAGCTGGATGATTTGAACCTTGCTCTTTTATATGAACTTGGGATTTGTTTTCAAAATTCAAAATTCAAATAGCATGCTCCTCAATGATATGCAAATTCCTACGAGCCATCTTGAGTTTATCAAACGCAAAAAACCTACCATATATATATGCTACTTATCTTTGCATTGAGCTTGTGTCAAGTCTTGTTGACCCTTGTTGAGATAGTTGTCATGCCCCCAAGATCAAGATCACGCATACACGCCACATATATCAGCTATTCCTACACTTTGGGAATACGCTAAAACATGTTTCCATCCACCATACAAAAAGCTACGCTCCTACATTGGGAGTAGACAAAAGAAAAGAAGAAAAAAAAGAGACATCTTAGAAATGAATACTCCATGTTCTAAAAATAGTGATCTCTCTTTAATTTAATAATTCAAAGAGATATGGCTATGAGAAAAAAAATATAGGGACACATGAAGGCCCCATGAAAAAAAAAAGAGTTGGACACATGAAGGTCCAAGAGTCCATCGAAAAAAAATGAGCACATGAAGGCTCATGCAAAAAAGATAGCCATGTTCTCAAGAATAAAGTTTTCATAAGAGAGAGATCACTCATATCAAGGAGTATAGTATATATAGTATAGGTTCCACTATATCATATCCACACACATGCACTTCTTGATCTAGGGGTATTCCATCATTCTCCTTGGATTCAAGCTTTGACCTAGCAATATATGTAGAGTAAGTATGCCCTCATATCTTTTCCCTACCCAAAAGATCCATATAAGCTTTTTAGAAGTAGAAAAGAAAGAAGGCAAAACTCTGATATGCCTCGGTGAGGAACCATACACAAATATTTGAGTGATCCGAAAGTGAATCATTCGAGGACAACGCTATATTTACATTTTCAAAATCATATGAAAACCCAAGTTTCTGGACTTATCTGAAGCAAGGGGATTTGAATCCATGTTGTTCCATAAATCAATTACCCAAGATTAATATGGTAGACACATCAAAATTTCACAAGTCTTTGGTGAAGCTTGGAATAACTTGTATGCAGATTTTATTTCTTTGGAGGTAAACCCACCTAGTCTTGCACTTTACTCGAGGGTAAGAGTAAAGACTAAGTGTGGGGGGAGTTGTTGGCGACCACTATCACATACTTTATACCGCCAACTTAACTCTAATTAAGAAAGATAAAACCCATTTAAGGTAACTAAACATTTACTACTCACCTAGTTCCACTTGTATTCGAGAATATTTGTTTTGCGGGAACAAACACGGAAAGGTGAAAGTGCGCGGAAAGAGCAATCGTAACTTCGGGAAATACGCTTTGGCTAAGGGGAGCGTGGCGAGGCGAACCACCCAATCGGTCGAAGCACCTCTCGAAGAGCAATGTAGAGCGGGCCACCAGCCTGGGGCGAAGGCTCGGCACCCAGGCGAAGCCAAACCTGGCCGGGCCGCCCGTAGGTGCGGCGCCCGCCGCGACACGGTGCCCGATCCGCAGCGCCTTGGGACGGTGTCCGAAGCGGAGGAGTAGAGGCGGTGCATGGAGGTGTTTTTCACCGTTTCCGCCAAAACCACCTTTCACTTGTGTATAAAAGGAGGGTCACCCCCTCCATAGAGCATCATCCCTCATTCATTCACACAAGTCACATTCAATAAAGGAATCCCACATTCCTTCACCATGTGATCCATCACTCGCCCCACATTCCTTCGGGAATTACACCCCACGTCTCACATATAGGGTGGTTTAGAGAGTGCCAAGACACTCAGTGGGAGTGAGAGAGAGTGCAAGGTAGAGAGGGAAAGAGAGTAGTAGCGACCCCCAGATCTTTCTATTTGTTTGAGTGCCGGATCTGTCGGCTCCCGCCTCCCTACCTTGTACCTCTACGGGTAACTTCTACGAATTGGCGGAAGTTATTCGTGTCTTACTTTCAGTATCATTCTTAAGTTCCATGCTATCATTTATTATATCGAGAATTATGGGATCGTTGTTTGCCCCTCGTGGTAAATGCTCTAGTAGAGGGCCCCGATAGAGATGGGATCCCCGATCGATGCTAGAGTAGTGACAAGCAACGTGAGACGTGGTGTCTAAGTTATGAATCACCCTCGTTTGCTCCGCAATCCACGGTAGTGAGGTAGGGGATAGGTGGTGACAGCCCTATCCGCCCATTGTACTCCTCCACGTCCGGTTGCGCAGTAGAGCAAGAGGCCGGCATCGCTTGGCAGACCAAGTGCACTCCGGATGCCAGTAATACTCGATTAACGTACGCAGTAGCGACTTAGTCTAAGTGCTTTGAAAGAACACATCGCTCCTAGGATCACCTCCTATGCTTGGCCCTTGATATCTAGAAGAACAGACTTAGCACCCGTTCCTCGTGGAAATTCGATACCGGAATACTTCTAGGTGAAGTGCTATAACGGTACTTTCGTGCGCTTGCGGACTTTCTTTGCTTACGCTAAGAAATACCAACAAGCACCTCTTGTGTGTGAACCATTTTGGTGGCCTAAGATGCATAAGAACGATATTCGTACGTGGAGGGCTTTCTCCCCATAGAGAGGCCATAGATATGTATGTGGAGAGTAGCAAAGAAGATCGAGGAAGAAGAAGAACAGCAACCTGAATCAAGAGTATCAAGAGAGAGGACGAAGAGAAGGCGAATTGCAAAACCTAAGGGCCGCACTAGCCGTTTTTTATAGGCCGATGTCGTGGTACGGACCGATCACGCCGGTTTCAACCCTAAACCCGGCAAAGTGATATGGAAGTTCACCGCCGGATAATTGGCACCGGCATAAACCAAGCACCGCGGGCGCGGGTACGGAGAACGAGGCAATAGTGCTCCTTCCGCAATGGTGCGTGGTCGAGGCCATCGGGCGCATCGTTCGCCCGTTGACCTTTGCATAACACCGCCGCGGTTCTTAGTTTTAACCGGCGGTGATACTCCATAACACCTTGCCGCGTAGTGGTACAACCGGCGGTGATATATGTGATCACCGCCGGTGCCGAAAGTGCACCCGGCGGTGTTATTCGACATTGATATAACCCATCGACGCAGCAGCCGGGGTGCTCGACCTTTTCTCATGGGAAGCGAGAGACACCGTCGGTTTAATTAAGCGGAACCGTAGTGAAGACTAGAGCAACACGATTCTCAAGGCTGCGACCATGACGTATCCGAGCCATGACCTACTCGGCGACCTATATAATGCATTACTATTAAAATGAAAATTTATAATACGGAGTGTATGCGTGGCGGTGACGGGGTTAGTTGAAATCTCAATGCATTAACGCTGAGATAAAATTAATGATTTCAATAAATCGATTTTTTACGATATAACTATTTGTTTCACCGATTTGTTAATCACTTTGCCGGTTCATGTGTGGGCCCGGCGGTGATCAATGAAGGTGGAGACTCTGTTGTGTCGTCGCGCCATTGGAAACGCAGACCCGAATTGAGCGCAAAACCGTGCAGTAGCGCGGGAAACGCTCGGCCGGCGAGAGAGAGAGATCGTGGCGAATTCAACCGGCGATCGTGGGAATTCCAAGCGATTTGCTTTGACGCAGCGTTCGATCATGGGGAAGTGGAGCAACCCGGCTAACTCTCTATTTAAGCACACCCTCACGATCATGGCGTGTTCATCCATTCGGTTCTCGATCATCCGGCCACATTCTCTTTGCATTCTTGACGCCATGGTCGCCTCGGGCTCGGGGATCCAACAAAGCGCACGAGGGGAGGAGATGGGGCGGCGGAGGACAAGGGAAGGAACCGGTGGTGGAGGCGCCGGCGGCCGGCGTCCCGGCTCCGACTCGACTCGACTCCGACTCCGACCACGTCCCGCCCTCTCCTAAGCGGGACCGCCGCATGGACCTTCGGCCACCCGGCTAGAGGCGGTTGCCGATGACCTTTTTGGTCGCCAAGATGCGGAGGTGATCGAGAGGGATTTCACCCTCGATCGTCTTCGTCCCGCCTTCGGGGATCTTTGAAGGAGGCGGCGGACGGCCATGGTCTTCTTCCAAGGGTGGATCCACCCCTAGAAGAGAAGATGAACCACTACGCCCCCAAGGTGGAGCAGGCGGGCGGGATCGTCCTCAAGGCCTTGGCCAAGAAGGACGCCGCCCGGCGGAGGAGGAGGAGGAGGAGGAGGGGCGAGGACTAGGCGGCGGCCTTCCTCTTTTTTTTTTTTATCATTTTTATTATATGTTCTGTTTTTTTTGTTTTTATATATTAATAAAATGAAAATTATATATATTATTGTTGTGTGTTGCTCCTCTCGTCCACGAATGCATTTTCGTTTGCAGTTCAAAGAGCAATTAAAATTAAAATTTGATTTGAATCTTAACTTGTTCTTTGGAAAATAATTGCTTGTCGGTTGTGCTTTGGAAAATACAGTCGGCGTTGAGTGCGAGGAGGCGGCCATTGGGCGCAGCGGTCGCCGGTTACGTTTTCCGAGGAACCGTGTTTTGGAAACGCCACATTTATACCCCATCCGGCGCCCCCCTCCGTTATCAACACTAACTTCTCTTTCGTGCCCCTCTCACGGAAAGCCGGTTCGCCGCCCACGATCGTCGACATGGCCGCCACCCGAGAGGAGATGAAGTTATTTGTGGACCTCCTCCGCGCCCCGCCCTCCTGCAAAAGGCTGAACGGCCTGGCCGACGGCGTTGGCCTGCCAAAGGTGAATCTGCCCCTCGAGGAGAGGGCCAACTTCTACGCCCCTCGGATCGACTCTCGGGCGATACCCTCGCCGAGGGGATTCGCCAAACCGGAGGAGGAGGCCGGGGAAGGCGCCCGCCGGGAAGCCGCCAGCCCGCGACCAAGAAGGCCAGAAGGCGGCCTAGGTTCTCTTCTTTTATTTGTTTATGTTAATTTACATTTGTCGATACGTGTGGATGTGTAAGATACAATGATGATTGTGTGGTTAATTTGCTAATGGTTCAGTTGTTGGTTAATCATTTGCATGGCAATCTCTTTATCTTTCGTTAATTTGGGTTCTCTTGTTTCCTTGAGTAACTAAATTATTTATTATGATGCGTGTCAATCTTAATTTTCTATCATTTGTGTTCAACTGTTCCCTCGTGAAACCGCTGGGTGAGTCCTATTTATACGTACATAACCCCCTGTCTCTCGGTCCGCTCTCCAACACTCCGCTCTCAAACACACTCCCCTCTCTACCCGTTTTCACGATAAGCCGGCCGGGTCGGTGGCGCGCGCCGACGATCGACATGGCTGCCGCCGGGCGGAGAAGTCCATCTGCATCGCCTCGGCGCCGCCCGCAACAAGCTCAACGCGGCGGCCGACCAACTTGGCCGCGCCAGCGGTGAATCACCACTTGGAGGAGAAGTCCATCATCGCCCTCCGGATCAGTACTTGGCCGATAACCTCGCTGAGGGGATACCGGCGGCCAAACTGGAGGAGATGGCGGCCAAGAAGGCCAGGAAGAAGGCCAGGCGGGCGGCCAAGAAGGCCAAGAAGAAGGCCAAGAAGGCGGCTTAATTAGGCCAGCCGCTTTCTTTTTATGTTAATTTATTGTATCAGTTGTTTCTATGACAGTTTAATTTGGTTTGTGTCGTTTGTTAATGGATCAGTCGTTTGTTAATCTGATGCGTGTTAATCTTCAGTTTCTGATTTTTGTTTTACTGTTCCTTTGCTTCCCCTCCCAAATCGCTATCGGTTCCAATCAACCCGGTTGTGTCAATCGTCGAATCGCTATCGGTTCTAATTCAAACCCGCCAGTGATCTGTGTCCATCAAGACCACTGCCGGGGAATGATTCAAACCGGTAGAGATATAAATCTTCACTGCCGGTATTGGTCGAGTCCGTGGAGATTCTGGTTTGTCCAGCGCTGGGCCCGGTTCATCACTGCGGGCGCGGTTCATCGCTGCCGGTGGACTAAATTTCGACGGTGATACGGCGGTAGTGATGGCGAATCTGTAGTAGTGGTAGCGCCAGCCGCGCCAGGGCCACCCCGCCAGGCACCAGCCATGCATGCATGTGTGATGTGAAGGAGACAACGAGTGCGAGGGCATTGAAGAACGGGCTGACCCTACACTCGTGGTCGAATCGTCACATCTGAGTAGCAGAGTCTGGGACCGGATGCCATCGCTACGAGACGAGACGAGACGAGCGAGGCCGGTACCAGTAGCTTGGCACAACATACATATGCCATGGTTCATCTAACGTGTACCGTGCTTGGCCCAAGACCGTGAGGGCGAGCTTCTTGAAGCTAGAGTGGCCATTGTTGTGATGGTCGTGGAGAGGTCACGGTGATCGACACTGGAGCTGGCCCACAGTACCCTGCTTGACGCCGAAGTCGGTCTTGTACAGTACAGTTATACCTCAGGCGGACGACGTACATGGTGAAACTTGGGCACCCCACCTTGTGATCGGCCTCTGTAGCGCCTAGCGTCACTGACTCACTTGGCGTTGCTTCCACAGGAGGTAGTCGCTCTGCTCACGAGACGATCCCCGTCACATGCAACGCCAAGTCTTCAATCGGCTCGCTGCCGCGGAGGCACGATAACCACATACGCAGCATGAAGGTTCTGCTTCGTCACCTTACGTTCCGTACGCCATCGTCGCCTTTGACGTCTCCTTCGTCGTGAGCAGGGCGACTACCTCGGGTGGAAACACGCTGAAGATGGCTTCCAGCGCAGTAATGACCATTCGCCTGGCGATGAACGCCGTCCGCGAGAGCAGAGGAATTGGTGCTGCCCAAAGACCGTATCTTCTCTTGTGTTCTATTCTTGATTATATATACACAAATTACACAGGCAAAGCCGCTCGGCTGTTTGCCGCACTTGGTGTGCCACGAGGCCACCACGTCTCTCGCGGCCGATCGCTCAGGTATTCTTGGCCACGACACCCTGTAGCCTGTAGGCACCGGCAACCACAGAAATGGGCCCTCGTGCGCATGCAAAACAATCGAAAGATAAGATACAATCCTAACCTACTCATCATTGGCGCAACGTTTAGTCAACATTGTCATCTATCAACAAAACAATGGCCTTTCTCACGTTATGCTTGACATCCCTTTTGCACTTGCTGCTCATCGCTTCTCCATTGCCAATCGACGCCTCGACCATGGTAGGCAAATGCAGCAGCGGCGGCAATCCGGTGGACGAGTGCTGGCGCTGCGACCCCAGCTGGGCCGACAACCGGCAGCGCCTCGCGGAATGCGCGGTCGGCTTCGGCCGGGGCACCATCGGCGGCAAGAACGGCAAGACGTACGTGGTGACCGACCCCAGCGACGACGCCGACCCGAGTCACCCATCGCCGGGCACGCCCGCTACGGCCTCGTCCAGAAAGAGCCACTGTGGATCACGTTCGCGCGTGACATGACCATCAGGCCGAAGCACGAGCTGCTCGTCGGCTCGCGCAAGACCGTCGATGGTCGCGGTGCCGACGTGGTCGTCGGCGACGGCGGGACATGCTTCGTGGTGAGAGACGTGACAGACGTCATCATCCACGGGATCACCATACGCGGCTGCAAGCCTGCACAGGCGGCGACATCGTCGGAGTCGGACCACTCAGACGAGGGTGACGCCATCGCCGTCTTCCACTCCACGAATGTGTGGGTGGATCACTGCACGCTGGAGGCTTGTGCTGACGGCCTCATCGACGTCACCGGCGCCTCCACGAACGTGACACTGTCCAATAACCTCCTCAGGAACCATAACAAGACGATACTGCTTGGCCACAGCGACGATTACACTGATGATAAGAACATGAAGGTCACTGTTGCGTTTAACCGCTTCGGACCGGGTCTTGTCCAAAGAATGCCAAGGTGCTTGCATTGCATAAATGATGAAGAGGCCATTCATTTTTTTTTCGTCATTAACTAAAAATCTTACTACTAAAAAAAGAATGAAAAGCTATCAACCACTTGGCAGACGCATGCATTCCCGGATAAAAAGCTACCCGGTGACACACCTCCCTCCCACGGCTAAAAATAGAATGCCTGTAAATCTGGCTCCATGAAAAACCGCTCGAGCGACACATCCCTCCCACCCCTAAAAATAGAATTCCTGTAAATCTGGCTCCATAAAACAAAACCACCAGAGTAATTTAAAAAAAGTAAAGATAAACAAGATCGCTTGAACGAAATGCGAGTCCATGTGGCGAGCACATGTAATATCTAAGTAGAAAGAAAAGAAAAATAGGGGGAATAAGAAAAGAAAATATAAAAAAGAAGAGCACTATAGATATTTCACTTTTTTTTCAACAAGTCGAACAAAACTATTTTACAAAACATTTTTAGAAAAGCTTCAACTCGACTAAAAAATCTATGTTTGTCGCCATAGACATATAAAAATTGTGATCCAAGTGCAATACGTGGGTATATGTAAAATAAAATAAAAAATGGGGAGAAAATTACACTATAGAAATTTTATTGTTTCAAACAGTCGAACAAAAGAATCCTTGTGTCGTCATAAACAGATAAATATTTATGACCCCGTGCAACGCCTTCGGGCATGTATCTAGTAGTTTCAAAATCATCAGACTTGCCATTGACAGTCATTCCCTACATGCCAATACCTCCATTGTCTACGGGTCAGTTACTATGTACAAGATCGAAATTGCATGTCCTGTCTCGAGCCATATTGATCCTATTGCCGACTGATCCTATTGCCGACAAGCTCTTCTGGGTCAAGCACCGAGCCAGATTGCAATTTATCGGAGAGTGGTTGCACTGAGTCCTCTGCTCCGGGTAATGTACAACAAGTGCTCTGTTCCCTCATCTTGCCGCTGCTGCGTACACCTGCAAGCCGCTGCCGCTGCCGCACATCTTACCTTGGCTTCCTCGCGTCGCTTGCCGGGGCTGGGCTGCAAGGGAACAAAGGATCCACCAGTTCAGGCCACATCCAGCACTTTGACTGTCGCATTGCATCGTTTGTTTTACATGCACGCAGTCACGCACAGCATCTCAGACTCGTCAGTGCAGAATGGAAGGTCTCCTCCCATCCTCCCCGGATGTTTGGAAGCACATACGTGCAGTAGTACGTCATCATCAAATTCACCATTGTTGTCACCGTCCCTGATCGAGACGACCCTGATCCTCAGACGAGGAGCAGCAAGGCTGGGCTGGAGCCTGGAGCTAGAGCTGGAGGTATTGCGTCCGAGCGCGCAAGCCACAAGAGCGAGTAGCAACAGCTCGTCAGCACTGTGAACGTATAAGTGCAATTGTGCAAAAATCTTAACCTAGCCTAAGCAAAAATGTTATCCAGGAAGACCACTTCATTTATTAATTTAGAGTCCAAACACTCTCAATATTATTTTCAGGAAATTATCCCACATTCTGTCTTTCAAGCAAATACATAATAATAACCCGTCTCAGAAAAAAAAAAAGGGTAAACATAGTTCACATACAAACTCTCATGATCGTCTCCAAGCAAATACATGCACATGTTGCAGAAAATATAGTTCACACAAAGTCTGTCATGTGCAAAAACGAAGAA
This sequence comes from Hyparrhenia diplandra, assembly GCA_015847255.1. Classification (NCBI taxonomy): domain Eukaryota; kingdom Viridiplantae; phylum Streptophyta; class Magnoliopsida; order Poales; family Poaceae; genus Hyparrhenia; species Hyparrhenia diplandra. Next base: position 55,873 of record JADLZK010008254.1, read on the forward strand.
ATATATGATCGACCTGTCTTATGAAAACAAAGACGGCTTTATTTTATTTTTGGAATGCAAAAGGTGAAGACAAATAAAGTTCACACATAAACTGCATCACTTGTGGTCCATCTTCTTCGTCTGCAATGTGATTTTAGGCTAAGAACCACAGATCAAACGAGCTCTGTGAATGCTTGTAATCATCCTGCTGAACGGTACTATAATGTCTCTCCTTCTGTACTCTTAAACAGCCCCATTTACCTGAGATACAGATGTCCATACTCCATAGTAAATAAGTTGAAGTGCAATTGATGGAGCAACCATGTAAAGGTAAATATAATCACAAAGTTTTCTTTGAAGCAGAGCATGGTGATATAAGGCAGTTTTGCCAAGTAACACGCCTAATCCAAATCGAAAACAATTAAGTTTAGCAAAAGTACTTACATCATTAACACATGAGCCACCCAGGTGCATGGTATTTTTAATTTGTTTCCCTTGCTGCTTTGATTATTTTCATTTCACTTAAAATAGTCTTAAGAACTGTTTATGTTTTTATGAGATAAAGCGGTTAGCATTTATTGTTCAAATATTAGCACGCTTTGTCAGGGCTTCAATAACGACTTTCCAAATCGGTTTGATCAGCATGCATGTTGCGTTTCATTGGTTAGCTATTCAGCACAATCATTGAGCGTGGATGTGTACTATTAACTAAAATGAAAAATATGTTTAAACTGAGAGGAAACTCATTCATCATCTGCCAAATAAAAGTGCTGCCTAATGCATATACGTACGTGCTGACTGACGTATATGCTTTATACAATTGTGAACGTATTTGGGCCCCAATACCCTTCACTTTTCACATTCAGAGTTACACATGAGCCATGCATGTGCACAGGAAAGCGCGCATAATGTTTATCCGTGAGTGTGAGGTGAACTCTTTGCATCATAAAATCTATCAATCATAGCGGTAAATCAAAATTGATGTAGATTAGCAAGCACATATGACATACCTGCCGGACAGGAAGGATCGGACAAACAGAGTTATCAATTCCTGCAAAGCAAATTTTCTGCTGAATCATCATGATCGTCACCCAGCTGGAGTTTGGGAAGAAAAAATAAGCGCCCGTGCTAAGTTACATAGTCATAGCTGATGTTTCCATTAACTACTGTAAAAAATAAGCGCCCAGCTGGAGTTTACATAGGCAGCTACCTCTATGTTGGGATGGTCAGATGAGGAGACCATTTCGTCGGTGTTTGTTCTGATCAGTTGCATAGTCGGATGGTTAGGATGAACCTCGGCTGCATGCCTAAAAGCAGCTTCTACTTTCTCCACCTCACGCATGTTGGCACCAGCACAGTCAATGGAAGTAACGACTTTCTGAAGACTTTGGTATGTCCGCAGCTCGCTGATGAACCAAGCATCAGGTACATCCTTCATCCCAAGCACACCGAAATGTCCTTCTATGTGGTGCTTCTGAGAATTGCAAGGAGCAGAATGCAGTATATAGTACGGATGAACATATAATTAAGAGAAAGTATCTTTGCGAAAAAAGGTGAGAACATATTTTCAATCAGACAGGTGGTAAGTCACTCAAACGGTCAAAACTATGGGTTCCGATAACTACTGACAAAAAAATTAAATCCAGGCAGCTACCTCGGTATCACGCATGTAATCGGTGTTTATTCTGATCAGTTGGATAGTCGGATGGTTAGGATGAACCTGGGTTACATGCCTAAAAGTTGCTTCCACTTTCTCCACCTCACACATGCTGACACCCGTGCAGTCGATGGAAATAATGGCTTTCTGAAGACGTCGGTACTGCCGCAGGTAGCTGATGAAGGAGGCATCGGGTTCCTCCTTCAACTCGAGCACACGACAAAGTATTTCAATGTGCTGCTGAAGCTGAGATTTGCAACTTGCAGAATGCAGAGGTCAGTAAGTCGTACCAACGAAAATATAATTAGAGAACATATTTCTTTGGCAGACTGGAAAAGAAAGCCTCACCGGATGTAATCTGCATTCGTCAGATATGATATTTTCTTCCAACAATCGAACCATTTGTATGGTTGGACGGTTGGGATGATTCTCCATTGCACGTCTGACCTCGGCTTCCACCTCCTGCACTTCTGCGGTTGTAGCACCCGAGCAGTCGACTGTGACGCTGACTTTCTCAAGTGAAAGGAGGTTATCTAGGATGAAGTCAAGATCTTCGATTACATCCTTTGTTGGAAACTGCTCCACCTTTTACACCATGACTTTCCCAGCTCTGATACCCCACATAGACTCCAAAAGCCAGTTCGTTAAGCCTTGGCATAGCGCCCATCTAAAACTTGAGCAATGTACCCACACAACAGAACCTCAAATTCCTGAAGCTATTTGTACCAACAGTATATACTGGAGGCCAGCTCCAACTGCCTAGCCAGAGGTAGCTCAACTCTGGCAAGCTAGCTAGGTTATCTAGGTCCTCTACTTGAACAGTGCACACACCCAAAGATAAGAAGCAGAGATGTGGCAGGCGGGAGCGATTGATCCACCTAGGTAGCCGCAAGAAGCTAACGCCATTAATACACAGGCGCCGGAGTTGTGTAGGTGGCTCCCAATCTTCCCACACAATGGCTCCCTGCTTGAATAATAATTCAAAAGAAAGCATTAGTTCCTGGAGCTCCCGTAAATTGCACAGAGAACGCACCAGAGCTTTTTGCAAGCTCTCATCTAGTTCCTTGGTGAAGGTGATCCTAACCATCCTCAACCTCGTCAGCTTGCCAAGCTCTACCACAAGGTCCTCCATGGTACTCTCATCTACGGTCTCCAACCATAGATCCTCTAGGGATGTTAGGTTCCCCATCCTGTTAGCTGGGAACATTTTGAACCCCGTTAGTACTAGGCACATCCACTGTGTAAGTGAACACACTGCTGGTGGTAGCTCGTCTAGCCCAATATCGCATAATACCAGTACCTGTAGAGATTTCAGATGCCCGAGTTCCTTAGGAAGCTCATCAACAGTTGTCAAAGAAATATCTAAGTACTTGAGATGCAACAACCTCCCTATATGCTTTAAGTAGATTGGAACCTGACAGTTTTGTAAATGGAGCACACGACAGGCTCTAAACCTTTGAAGTGGAGCCAAATTCTCAATCATACTATCTTCAATTTGAAGTGACCTCACTACTTCTGGCATGTCCATAGCGTTTTCAGGGAAGTACTGCTCATGGTGATTTAGGACAGCCAGTCGGCGTACCTTGCTATCTGAACTAGGCTTGTTTGTTTTCTTTTGATTTCTTAAACTGTCCGGAGAAGTGTGTTGCTCTCTGCTGTCCAAGACAGTAACAAAGTTTTCAACCCCTGATAACTTACGGATGAAATCAAATACAATATCATGAATACAAAAACCTTGTGTGAAAAGATTATATGTGTCAATTGGTTGGATCAAGCTTCTATTGACAAGCTCGTTGAAATATCTTTGTCCAACCTCAAATAGACTATCCTCCTCTTTCTCAAGATGGACAAAACCTTCACCTATCCACATCCAAATCACACCATTTGTATCAATAATAGAATCTTCTTTAAATTTGCTTAGATATAATATGCATGGCTTTAGATAAGAAGGAAGATCATAGTAGCTATATGACAGTATCTTTGATGTATTGTCTCCATTCCCAAAACCAATTGAGTCATATACTCTTGACCAGTCCCCATGTGGCCTTTCAACCAATAAACTAGCTATTGCAATGATAGCCAATGGTATGCCCCCACATTTATCTATGATTTTACTAGGCAATTCACCGATACACCATCAAAACTTTCTCCATCCATGCTCTGTATTCTTTTGTTGAATAATTTTATAGAGTTTCCGTTAGAAAGTGGTTTTAGTTTGTAAACCACTTCTCCTTTCATGACTACCTCAAAATTTCGAGTAGTCATGATGATTCTACTTCGACAATTATTGTCCCTCAAGGCATATCTGACCGCTTTCCACGATTCAACATCCCATATGTCATCAACAACACTGAAGTACCTATAATTGACACAAGAATGTAGAGTTATGAATAATTTGGCAAATCTGTATAGTCTATCTAAATAAACCTAGAAGCATGATAACATCAACATGATTCTTGCCAGGAAACATTCACTCCATAGGAAACGAGTATCTGTTAACCAATTTAATTAGTGCTACAATTTACAGATCCAATCTACAAACTTGTATAGCCTATCTAAATAAACCTAGAAGCATGATAACACCAACATGATTCTAGCAAGGAAACACTCACTCCATAGGAAATGAGTATTTGTTAACAAATTTAATTTGTGCAACAATTTAAAGTTCAATCTATATAAATTTGGAAATTCCATATATTTTTTTTTCTAGTCTAGATGTTTAGGGCACAACCAATTCAATGTACATTTCAACAAAACTGGAATCTCTCATAAACTATTTCATCTGAATGAAACCGAATGCTCGAGCCCAGAGCTTAGTACAATAGGGGAATGTATAAACTGCTCATCCTTTCCAAGTGAAAAAAGACATTGACATTGAACTAATCTGAACGGAGAATGACATGGACATACCTCTTGTGTTGTAAGAATTCATGCAGTTCGTTTCCAAATTGCTCTACATCCCATCTAGCCATGTCGACTTGCTTGTACTTATTCTTATCGAAGTTCCACTAACATCTTCTCAAATGTCCTAGTCGGACTAGGAGTCCTACCAATGTAAATAAAAGCGAACAAGTCGAATTGTTTCTTATGCATATCATGCCTTTGTTTTGGCTACTGATAGTCTTACCCAGTCCTCCAACCCCAACTATAGAAACTATCTTCGTGCTCGCTTTCGGATGCATGAACATGTGTATCCTCATTGGTCCCTATAGACAACATCCTGATGACTTTGTCCCTTGACTCCTCGATGCCAACTAGATCAGACTCTTTCTTGTATAGATTGAGGACACGGGGTCGATGCCCGTGTTTCGCGGCAAGATCAGCTCCCGCACCTCTAGCGTGTACTTGTCACGCGGAGCCCGGCCCATTTCGATGGAAAGTTTCTTGATGTCTTTAATCTTGTCGAGATCCGGTGGCGATGCTTGACCTTCTTCACGCAGCCGGTGGCCCCGCCAAGGATCTTCTTGAAGACGTTGGCGTTGGCATCACCGCACACTCTCCGCCGGCCACACACGGGACAAAGTCATCTATGAATCCTCCATGTCATAGGACAGCTCCCGGATGTGCCGTGCCCAAACCTTTTGGACCTCAAGTGAGCTGGTCCGGTGGAACATGAGACAAGTCCTCTAGACCGGCTTTCATCATCACAAGCCCCCGAGAGGGACTCGATGTCGCTTTAGGCCCTTTGCACGACGTACTCCCGCATGAGCAGTCGCCTTCCTTGGGGGCCGGGCGGCCATGGCCCCCAAGGCGAGATCCATGGTTTAAGCTGATCTCGGTCACACTCGCTCTCCGTTGCTCTTGCTTGCTTGGTAGTAGGACATGCTAGTTGGGTGCAGCCGTGCAAGGCAACAAATGGCGAGATGCTGTATGGGAGCTATATTGCCTATCATTATAGAGCTACTCCCTCCGTCCAAGGAAAGACTGCAATCCAAGAGTTCAAAATTTTTCTCACCAAAAAACGCTAAAGTAGTCTACAGGTGCTTCACCAGGCCTAGCGTACGCAGGCCTGACTCCCGCCAGCTCATGCACCGAGTTCTAAAAAAATCCCAACACGCTTCTCGTCCACTCGTTTTGGGCGGGAGGGCACCAGCGCTACCGCATGCACTCAGATACCGCCGCAGGAGCCCTCGACCATCCACCAATAAATAATAAAAAAAAGAAAACGCCAGCACCTTTCCAGAACACTCCAGCGTAAGATCGTATCCAGCTTGAACTGCAGTGTCAGATTCTAGGGGTATTTTGGTAATTTTACACATTGCATTGGTAGTGTTCAGTCCTACAATTGCATTCTTTCGGTGGACGGAGGGAGTAGTCCCGACTTGGGGACTTGGCTAGCGAGAGTGCGCAGAGAGTGTGCAGAGACAGAGACAGCGACAGGGAGAGAGAGGAGAGTGTGCGTGCTTATCTTTGTACGGACCGGAATGGATGGTTCTGCTGGCCTGGCCTACTGTGGTTCGTATTATTGCGTGGGCCTGGAGGGCGACCCGTCACCGAACGAGTGCGCACTCAAGGGACCGCAACATGCAAGCTTTTGACCACAGCGCGCAGCGTGCTATCTACGCAGGAATAACAGTGACGTCACTCACAATGACTTCTGCAATGACGTAGGAAACGGTTTGCAGATTAGAGCAAAGTGATCTATTTGGATATAAGTGCTTACTATGGAAACAATGTATTGTGTGCATCACTGTTAACTCAGAGGATATGTAAGAATAAATATTTAATTGCCTTAGTTGTGTTATGTATATTGCCGAAATGTTGATACTATTATTATCAAAAGAAAAGAAAAAACTGGCCCTTTATACCATGTACAACCGCAAAGCTCAGGTTCAACCACCAGAACCAGAAGCAGTATCACCTTCTGTGCAAGAGCTCAGAACACTTTCCCATTTCATTCTGAAAAGTTGACGCTTCCTCCATGTTCCCCAATTTCTAGTATTTTCTTATCAGACAGCTGTTAACCATCTTATCAGAGGAGAGTAATGGCAGTCCCAATCGCTGGCCCAGGTGAGGGTAAACGTTGTTTGCTTTTATTTCGTCGCTTGGATGTGTGTATGTGGCTTTCGTTTGTGTTACGAAACAGCGTATACAATATAGCAAAGTGCCCACGATCGCGAAAAACAGGGCAATGCCTCGTCACATAGCTACAGGGCTACAGCAAACTGCACAAGGAAGTAGTAAAGTGCCCCGATCGCCAGATCATGCAACAGGGCAGATCATCGTCTGGTAGCAGCTGTACGGGAAATACAGTGGCATGTAAGCAAAGCCAAGGCAGAAAATTACACCGTGTGTTGAGGAAATACCAAAATGGCATGTTCTACACACATCAGGGCTTCAACCACCAATGTTAAGTTTCACAGCTTCAAAGGGCTACACTATCCGTCTGTTTGGTTGGAGAGCGGGACGAGCCGGGTTGAAGCGGACCCGTACTGCGGATGTTTGGATGGAAACCGAGGGGGTTGGTTTGCTCCTGAAAGGAATATTCCTTATAGATGCAGGTTCGCTCCCTCCCTCAAAATCGGGCGGACGGAGCGAACCCGCTCCGTCCTCTTCTTTCGCTCGGTCTCCGGTCTCCGTCATTCTGTCCCTCTCTCGTCTCGTCTCGGTGTCCGCCGCGGCCTTGCGCGCTGTCAGCCGCCGCCGCCGGCCATCTGCGCCGGAGGCCACCCGTCCCGCCGCCGGCTCGCTGCGGCACGGAGGCCACCCGCCGCCGCGGGCGAGCCAAGTTGTAGCGCCTTGCGCCAGCCGCCACGCACGGTCCAGCCTCGCCCTTTACGGCCGGAAGCGCAGGGCACCACGCCCCACGCACGGCCGGGGGCGCCGCTCCTTCAATCCCCATGTCGCCCACGGAGCGGCCGGAAGAAGAAGAAAGGCGAAAATTTAATTTGGTTTCTGTTGCGGGGGTTCCCGATGCAAAAGTGTTAGAGAGAAGCTTTTTTTGCGGATCAGGCTTGATTGAGTTCTAGAAAGTCTAGGGTTCTTGATGCAAAAGTGTTGCGCGATCGTTGTATCAACGCTGTGAAATTGGGCTCCGTCCCTCCTTTCCAATCCCTCCATCAAACAAAAAGGGGTTGGAGCTAATCCAATCCAACCTTTCTAACCAAACATAAGAAGAGTTGGAGTCATTCCAAAACGAGGGTCGGAGCTAACCGAACCCATCGATTCGCAACCAAACAGACGGTATGAATGCATCCATGTTTGTGTTTGGTACTTCGGATGGTTTCTCACCTGACGGTTGGGATGGAGCTGTTTTCGAGTTGTCGTCGACGCGTGAGAGTGGCGTCCCAAGTTGTTCATGAAGACGACCGTAGTGGAGGATGCCGTGCTGCCTGGGCCAGGGACACACCCAAGAAGAATGTCCGTCGGATGGCATTGGGCTGGGATGCTGTCGGCAGGGAGTGACAGCCCAACACGCATGAGCGAGGCCTGTACGAGTACGTCCACACGCATCGCATGAGCATTATTGTGACAGGTCTCGATCCAACAGTTTTGCTTGGTACTACTCGATGAATTGATGGGGTGACTTCTTCATCCCCAGGTCCGACCTAGCAAGTTGCTCCGAAGTTCGGCATCCGCAAGCAGATGGATGGTGACCGGGGTTATTTGCATCGCTGGGCTACAAATTAGCATATTTTTTTGGGGAGAATTGTTTATTTGGCCCTCAAAAACTTCTTCTCGCTTATCTAGCCTTTTTCTTGAAGTTGTGTATTTGACATCAAAACCAAAGTTCGTTACTTATTTGGCCTTCCGTTCGAATTCAGGTGTTAACGGTGTGAAGTGGCAGCTAAAAGTCCATTTTACCCCTCATGTCTCGTCGCCATGTGAACTGAAGAAAGCACGAGCTATCCAGGCGGCCTCATTCCCAGTGGCGACGTGCTGCTCTCCGAGCCGGTGGCACTGGCGCCCGCGCACTGGTCGCCCGCGCATGACCCGTGTCGCGTGAGTGATGATGACGACGACGAGGAAGACAAGGACGTCGACCCGAGGCGAGCGCGCGCACGCCGCACGACCGGGCGGCCGTAGCATCTCGGGACGCCTCCTCACCAGAGCGGCAGGCGGCGGGGCGTCTCTCGCCGCCCGGCGACGGCGGCGGCCGCCGCCATGCCCACCCGGTCGCCGTCACCATGAGGGGAAGGGGGGCAATGAGGATGAGCGAGGGACAGCGGCGATGAACAAAGGGCGGCGGTGGGGCATCGGCGGCGCCGGGCATCGAAGCACCTCCTAATTTTGGATCTAGACCTCCTAATTTTGGATCTAGACCTCAAAGTCAACTAAAACATGCAAAAGAGAGATGAGTATAGATTTCAACTAAATGAGCACCTTAATTCATACCAAGAGAGAAAGATTAAGGTAGTAGAGTAAGAATCACCAAAATGAGCACCTAAAAACACCTAAATTTAGCTTCTCTCTCCTAATTTTGAATCTAGATCTCAAACTCAACTAAAATAAGCAAAAGAGAGAGAGATTAGGGAGGAGTAAGAATACCCCTCTTGCAGTGCCAAACTTCAAACAAATCCAAGGGCAAAACCTCCCCTTCTCCCCCCCTCCTCCCAAAATGGCATTTTTTAGGGTCTTGGAGCTCAAAACCCTAAAAAATGGAGACCCGCTGAGGAAGAAGAGGGGTGAGGCTATATTTATAGCCCGGACTTAACCGTAACGGTTTATTAACAAAAACCGCCACGGTTAATGCCTATTAACCCCGGGCGGTTATGTTATAACAATCGTCACGGTTACTAAATTAACCATGGCGGTTTTTGTTACGCAACCGCCACGGTTAATAGGCATTAACCGTGGCGGTTATTTTATAAAAAACCGCCACGGTTAATCTATTAACTTGTGGAGGTTATTTCCACGGCCGGGGGGCTTGTCGGGCTCCCATTAACGGTGGCGGTTTTCTAAATAACCGCCACCATTAATGTTTTGCATGTGCCATGTAAAAGATTTTTTCTACTAGTGGGCCTTCCCTTTTTTTTGCCCAAGCGCTGCCCGAGCGAACAAGAGACGTGAGTCAGGTCGGGACGGAGAGTGCGCGGCGTCACGGGGGAGTAGGAAGGAAGGGCAGGATCGCTCTTTTCACGTTTGATTCTTTGGGAGACCTAACAGACTAACCAAACGAACCTAACAGAAGGCCGAACAGGTAATCGAAATTTCGTTTTCGAGGCCAAATACACAACTTAAAAAAAAGGGCCAGATAAGTAAGGAGAAGTTTTTTGAGGGCCAAATAAACAATTCTCTCTATTTTTTGTGATGATAACAAGGGCCACCGAAAATAGGTGTAAGAGGAATAAGAACTGAAAATACGTTGGGATAGTGTTAGGAATCCATTAAAAGTGATTTCCATGGATGTTGGGTATACCTTAGCAAACTAAGCCTGGCCCGTAGACCCAGTCTAAGCCCGATGGGTTTTAGCCCGTCGATGAACCTTACTGGATAGGGTTTGGGCACACATCCTGCCGCCATGAAAAAAATTTCTTGGCCCGAGCCCAGCCCGAAATTCGTTTTTTAGCTATTTGACAATGTAAAATACACAGCCGACCTGCCCAAGCTCAGACCCAGCCGAAAAAAAAATGAGACCCGGTTTGCCCAATGGGACGATCATGGGCAAGAACCTTTGGGCCAGGGGCCCGCAAAACGCTCAGATCTATTTTTTTTTTTTTTTTTTTGATAAAGTACACCTGTATTAATTAAGGGAAAACCAATACAAGTACACCGTATAAGGATACGTATGATAGCTACTCCACCTATATGGTAAATACCAATGGAGGACCAATTGACTCACGATGCAATAACAGAGGTTTATGTTGGTCAACATAATGGTAAGGCCTTGACTTTGCGGCATGTGGAAGGTAGTACGTGGTGAACAGAAGTGGTCCGCGTATCTGAATAGGCTGAAGAGTGCAATGTTAGGCTAAGCCAGCTCAAGTGGTGAATTCAGAAATAGAAGCGGCCTATGGGACATAAGAGAGCTGAAAATGAATGCAGTGTGGCAAACACAAAGGCAATTGATGCTTTGTCTGATTTGAGTGCAAAACTTGAGGTCATTGAAGCAAGCACCAAGAATAGCCGAATAGGACAGGCAGAGAGAAGATGACGGACTGAAATTTAGCAAAGCTACGTCAATAAGGAGATTGGCTAAGCTTGCACCAGAGAAATTTAGCAAAGCTGCGTCAATTAATCATAAAGCAGCTCGTGAACAAACAAAGCTTAAAATGCTAGGAACTTACACGCAGCTGCTTGCACCTACTGATCGGCTTTTGCAGATGCTTTGGCTGAGAGAAACTTGGCACTAGAAAACCCGAGACTTGCTTTATTTCCTAAGGTTTGACACTATTAATCCTTCTTCAATTGCTTATTTAATGGCCAGTTACGGTTAACTGGTGGACTTATAATTCTCTGGAATTGATTCTGCAGTAGCAAATGTTGTGTGCATAAAAAAAAAATATGACCATGCAAGTAAATTATGTAATTAAGTTAACTGAAATCTTTTAACTTCGTTTTTCTTAGCAACTATCTTTTTAATTCCTTTGATCAGTGCTATTTTCAGTCTTGGTGCCGGCAGGCTAGCTAGTCAGGCTGGCACGACGAATACACTGATGACAAGAACATGAAGGTCACTGTTGCGTTTAACCGTTTTGGACCTGGTCTTGTCCAAAGAATGCCAAGGTGCTTATTGCATTGCATGCATGATCAAGAAGCCATGCATTTTATTTCGTCATTAACTTAAAATAGTTTTAAATATCATCAAGCTTGCCATTGACAGTCATCCCCTTCATGCCAACACCTCCATTGCCAGTTACTCTGTTCAAGACTATTGCGCGCGGAAGCACCATGGAAATCGCATGTCTTGGTCTCAAGCAGCAGCTACAGCTGATCCTATTGCGCGCGGAAGCACCATGGAAATCGCTCTTCTTGCTCAAGTGCCCAAACGCCCCGAGACATATTGCAATTTATCAGAGAATGCTTGCACTGAGTCCTCTGCTCCGGCTAATGTGCAACAAGTGCTCTGTTCCCTCATCATGCCGCTGCCGCACATCTTACCTTGGCTGCCGGGGGCAGGGCTGCAAGGGAACAAAGGATCCACCAGTTCAGGCCACATCCAGCTCTTTGACTGTCGCATTGCATCGTTCGTTTTACATGCACGCAGCCACGCACAGCATCTCAGATTCGTCAGTGCAGAATGGAAGGTCTGCTCCCATCCTCCCCGGATGTTTGGAAGCACATACGCGCAGTAGTATGTCATCATCAAATTCACCATTGTTGTCACCGTCCCTGATCGAGATGACCCTGATCCTCAGACGAGGAGCAGCAAGGCTGGGCTGGAACTTGGAGCTAGAGCTGGAGGTATTGCGCCGAGCGCGCAAGCCACAAGAGCGAGTAGCAACAGCTCATCAGCACTGTGAACGTATAAGTGCAATTGTGCAAAAATCTTATCCTAGCCTAAGCAAAAATCTTATCCAGGAAGACCACTTCATTTAATAATTTAGAGTCCAAACACTCTCAATATTATTTTTAGGGAAATTATCCCACATTCTGTCTTTCAAGCAAATACATAATAATAACAAGTCTCAGAAAAAAGGGTAAACATAGTTCACATACAAACTCTCATGCTCGTCTCCAAGGAAATACATGCCCATGTTGCAGAAAATATAGTTCACACAAAGTCTGTCGTGAGCAAAAACGAAGAAATATATCATTGACCTGTCTTATGAAAACGAAGACGGCTTTATTTTATTTTTGGAATGCAAAAGGTGAAGACAAATAAAGTTCACACATAAGCTCCATCACTTGTGGTCCATCTGCTGCCTCTGCAATGTGATTTTAGGATAAGAACCACAGATCAAACGAACTCTGTGAATGCTTGTAATCATCTTGCTGAACGGTACTATAATGTCTCTCCTTCAGTTCTTAAGCAGCTCCATTTACCTGAGATACAGATGTGCATAGTAAATAAGTTGAACTGCAATGGATGGAGCAACCATGCAAAGGCAAATATAATCACAAAATTTCTATAAAGCAGAGCATGTCGATATAAGGTGGTTTTGCCGAGTAACACGCCTAATCCAAATCCAAAACAATCAAATTTAGAAAAAGTAATTACATGATTAACACATGAGCCACCTATATAGGTGCATGCATGATATATATTTGTTTCCCTTGTTGCTATGATTATTTTAATTTTAATTTCACTTAAAATCATCTTAAGAACTGTATATGTTTTTATGAGACCAACCGGTTAACATTTATTTTCCAAATATTAGCATGCTTTGTCTGTTAAGTTATATGTAACAAACTATTGTAACGTAGTATACAAGTAGAATATGCCATTGTGCATAGATTGTGTACACGTCAAGCATGTAGTCGGTTGATAGGATTAGTTAGCTAGATTCATATCTATCCTGACCGACTACCTTGTATTGCAAGTCTTGTACATGTATAAATATGAATCAACATGTACCCGTGATGAGCCAAGCTAGGGAATCACGTTTCCCGCATTGCACTCTGAGATTTTACGTTGTGAAGATAACGATTTTCCAAATCAGTTTGATTAGCATGCATGTTGTGTTTCAGTGGTTAGCTATTCAGCACAAGTAAAGTAACGTTGAGCATGGATTTGTACTATTATGTAAAAAATAAAGTGTGCGGAAACTCATTTAGTGTGTCTGCCAAATAAAAGCGCGGTGCCTAATGCATACACATGCTTTATACAATTGTAAACGTATTCGGGCGCCTCAGTTTGCACATTCAGAGTTACAGTAAAGGAAAGACCGTGCATGTATGAGCCATGCATATGCAAAGGAAAGCACACGTACTATTTATTCGTCAGTCTGAGGTGAATTCTTTGCATCAATCATAGCGGTGAATCATGGTAACTAGAGTAATCAAAACTGACGTAGATTAGCATGAACATAAGGCATACCTGTCGAACAGGAAGGAATGAACAAACAGTGATCAAATCCCCGACCTGGAGTCCGCGAAGCAAATTATTTGGTGAATCATCATGATCATTGTCCAGCTGTAGTTTGGGAAGGAAAAATAAGTGTTGGTGGTATGTTATATACTCAAAGCTAAAGGTTTGCATTAACTAGTGACAAAAGTTCAATCCAGGCAATTACCTCTGTTTCGGGATGGGCAGATGAGGAGACCATTTCGTCAGTGTTTGTTCTGATCAGTTGGATAATCGGATGGTTAGGATGAGCCTCAGCTGCATGTCTGAGAGCTGCTTCCACTTTCTCCACCTCACACAAGCTGGCGCCCGCACAGTCGATGGAAAAATCGGCGTTCTGAAGACGTCGGTACAACCTCAGGAGGTTAATGAAGAGGGCATCAGGATTGTCCTTAAACTGGAGCACAGGGATACGTTCTCCTATGTGGTGAGTCTGAGAATTGCAAGGAACAGAATGCAGTATATATACAAGTCAGTAAGTACTACTGACGAACATATAATTAAGATAACATATTTTCAATCATGTTGTTAAGTCAGACAGCTGGTGGTAAGTCACTCAAACGGTCAAAACTATGGGTTATGTTAACTACTGGAAAAAAATTCAATCCAGGCATAGAGGCAGTTACCTCCATATCACACATGTGATCGGCATGTATTCTGATCAGTTGCACAGTCGGATGGTTAGGATGAACCTCGGCTCCATGTCTGACAGCTGCTTCCACTTTCTCCACCTCATACATGCTGGCGCCAAAACAGTCGATGGAAATAACGGCTTTCTGAAGAAGTCGGTACCTCAACATGTTGTTGATGAAGAGATCATCAGGTTTATCCTTCCACTCGAGCACAACCAAACGTACTTCTATGTGGTGAGTCTAAGAATTGCAAGGAGCAGAATGCAGTATATTTAGGAATATGAGAAAGAAAAAAAATAAGCGCTGGTGGTATTATATATACTCAAAGCTACGGTTTCCATACTACTGAAAAAAGTTGAATCCAGGCAACTACCTCTATGTTGGGATGGTAAGATGAGGTGACCATTTTGTCGGTGTTCATTCTGATCAGTTGGATAGTAGGATGGTTACGATGAACCTCGGCTGCATGCGCAAGAGCTGCTTCCACTTTCTCCACCTCAAAAATCCTGGCACCCGAACAGTCAATGGAAATAACGGCTTTCTGAAGATTTCGGTACAACCGCAAGTAGCTGATAAAGTGGGCATCAGTTTTATCCATCCACTCGAGCACACCAAAATGTTCTTCAGTGTGTTGCTGAAGCTGAGAATTGCAAGGGACAGAATTCAATATACAGGTCAGTAAATAGTGCTCACGAACATATAATTAAGAGAACATATCTTTTTTAACAGACTGGAAGAGACAGCCTCACCCGAGCTTCCCTGAGTTCGTCGGATAAGATATCTTCTTCAAATACACGATCCATTTTTATGGTTGGACGGTTCGGATGATTTTCCATTGCACGCGTGACCATGGCCTCCACCTCCTGCACTTCTGCGGCACTAGCACCAACACAGTCGATTATGATGGTGACTTTCTCAAGTGAAAGGAGGTTATCCAGGCCCATGTCAAGACCTTCAATTACATCCTTTGTTGGGAACTGCTCCACCGGCACACCATTGAGTTCGTGACTCCAATACCCTGCAAAAACTCCAAATAGTAGGTCTTCAAGCCTTGGCATGGCACCCATATGAAACTTGAGCGCTGTGCCCACTTCGCAGAACCTCAAATTCCTGAAGCCGTCCATACCAACAGTATAACCACGAGGCCAGCCGAAACTACGTAATTTGAGGTAGCTCAGCTCAGGTAATCTCGCTAGGTTATCTAGGTCTTGAAATTCAACAGTGTATATGTCTAGATATAAGAAGCAGAGGCATGGCAGGCTGGAGTCATTGACCCAACTAGGCAACCGCGAGAAGCTGATGCCTACTATAAGGAGGCACCGAAGCTGCATGGGTGGCTCCCAATCTTCCCACACAATGGCTCCTTGCTGGAGTAATTCATCATTACAAAAAAGCACTAGTTCCTGGAGTTTCTGCAGATTGCACAGAGATCGCACTAGAGCTTGTTGCAAGCTCTCATCTAGTACCTCGGAGAAGGTGATCTCGACCATCCTCAATCTCATCAACTTGCCAAGCTCTATGACAAGGTCCTCTGTGGCACTCCGGCCAACTATGGCCTCCAACCGTAGCTCCTCCAGGGATGTTAGGTTTCCCATCTTGTTAGCTGGGAACCTTTTTGAAACCCTGAACTTCTAGGCACATCAGTTGTTTAAGTGAACACACAGCCAAAGGTAGCTCTTCTAGACCAATATACATTAACACCAGTGCCTGTAGAGACTTTAGAAGCCCAAGTTCATTAGGAAGCTCATCAACACTTATGTGAGATATCTGTAAGTACTTGAGATGCAATAACCTCCCTAGATGGTTTAAGCTGATCGGGACATGGCCATCATGTAAATGGAGCACACGGCAAACTCTAAATCTATGAAGTGGGGCCATAATCTTGATTTTAACATTTTCAATGCAAAGTGACCTCAGCACCTCTGGCATGAATATGGTGTCTTCAGGGAAGCACTGCATCCAGTGATTTTGGACAACCAGCCGACGTATCTTGCTGTCCGAAAGAGGCATGCCTATTTTCTTCTGATTTAAACTATCTGGAGAGGCATGTTGCTCTCTGCTGTCCAAAATAGTAATAAAGTTTTCAATGCCCGACAACTTACGGATGAAATCAAACACAGTATCATGAATACAGAAATATTGTTTGGTCCAATCATGTCCGTCGTCCATTACTTGGATCATGCTTCTATTGACAAGCTCCTTGAAGTATCTTTCTCCAGCCTCAAACAGGCTACCTTCCCTTTCTCAAGGTGGACAAAACCTTCACCTATCCACATCCAAATCACATTGTTTCTATCAATGATATAATCTTCCGGAAATTTGCTTAGATATAATATGCATAGCTTCAGATAAGAAGGTAGATCATAGAAACTATATGACAATATCTTCAATGTATTGTCTCCATTCCCAAAACCAATAGAGTCAAACCATTGACCATCATACGGTTTTTCAACCAATAAACCAGCCATTCCAATGATAGCCAATGGTATGCCACCACATTTATCTATTATTTTACCGGACAAATCACCTAATACACCATCATCAAGACTTTCTCCTTTCTGCTTTTGTATTGTTTTGTAGAATAATTTCTTAGAGATTTCATCGGAAAGTGGTTTTAGTCTCAGTAAACCTCTCCTGCTTTTTGTGGCAACCTCAAAATTCCTAGTAGTCATGATTATTCTACTCCCTGCAGTTATTATCCTTCAAAGCATGACTGATTGTTTCCCACAATACTACATCCCATATGTCGTCAATAACAATGAAGTACCTATAATTCACATAAAAAAAGTAGAGCTATGAATAATTTAGGCAATCTGTACAAAAAAAAAATATCTTTTTTTTTTTCTTTTGACAAAACCGCAAACTTTATATATTATAGAAGCAGCAAAGTTACAGGAAGGTCCTCATAGAAGGCCAGGTTACATTGTGGTCCATAGACCAGATAAGCATAACTGAAACGTCGAATGCGCTGACGAAAACGAACACGCCGGCGAGGGGCCGTAGGGGTGGCAAAGGCGCATACACCCGGATGGAGTGACCATGCGGAGCTACAGCTTGAAAGTGGGTCGAAAGAGCCGTAAAAAATTATTCCGCATTTAACGAAGAGTATGTGGAAAGCCGCCGTCGAGCTAGAAGGTGATGCTCAACGCCAAAACCCTGGTGATGGCTATGTCGACCGTGGCAGCGCCATAAGAAGCGAGATGCTTAATAGGAAGTTGAATGTGTCGTAACCATGGCGGCAAGGTAAGGGGAAGCTGTGGGCGCAGCAGCAAAGGGGCAACAGATCAGCTGGGATCGGGCGGTCGTAGAGGAATTGTCCATCGACACCTCAAAGATATTACGTATATCCGCAAGGCACAAGGGAGTGGACGCCGGGCTTTGGCATGAGGTGCACGTGTCCCCCGTGGGGCCCGTGAGGTGGAGGTGGGGCCAGGCGGATGGGCGCCATGGTGGAGTTACGAAAAAAATCTTGGCTTCCTAGGGAAGCCAAGAAAACAATTTCTCCACGGCGCATGGGCGGCACGACCAATCGGATTTCTTGGACTCACAACGGCCGGGGTCGGGCGACGAGGAGGGTTCACTCGCATCCTTCATCACCATCTTGATGGCGACATCCCGAAGTAGACGATTTGAGCCCTTGGTGACGGCGTGGCGGATGGCGTCGATTTGGAACGTCTTTGCCTCCGCGCGGGACGCGATCTTGAATCGGGAGCATGCCGGCAAAGAAGATGGACTCGATGGCCTTGAGGCACTTGATGTCGTCGTTCTCGTTGAGCGGGACGCGATAGCGGCCGAGGTTGAGCTGAATCGGGGCCGAGGTCGCACAGCATCGCGCCGGCGTGTCGCCAGCAAGCACCTCCACGGTGGATCCAAGACGGCGGTGGAACGCCATCAACGGATTCGTTTGGCCCAAGCTCGAAGACGCCATATCGGCAGCAGGGAAAACCGAATCGGCGCCGGGGGAAGTTTGGAGCCACGTCGAGGAAGGCGGACTGTGCGGTGCCGCCATGCCTCAACCGGGCGTCGCGACATGCCCTCCATGGACCGTGATGGGGCGGACCGGGAGTTGCTTCGGCGTCGGGATTTGAGCAGCCTCGCGTCGCAGGCGTGTTTTCCCACCCGCCGGTGTTGCTGCTGCCGATGGCGAGTAGAAAGAGGAGGATGACAGGGCTTATTGGTCTAGGGTATTTTACAAGAGAAGGAGAAGAGGGGCTCTGGGTAAGGATATTAAAATGTATAGTTTTTTTTTTTTTTTTTTTTTTTTTGCTCATAAGGCTTGGTTCAAGTCTTCTTAGCAACTATCTGCTAATTTAGTTTGTACTACAACTTAAAGATCCAATCTATTAATTTTGGGAATTACAGTGGGTTTCCTAGATGTTTGGTGGGGCACATTGTAGTCTACAAATACAATTTGTCATAAGATGAGAAGTCTAGTTTGACACTGGCTACTATGTGGGGACTAGGATCCGCCGAGTCGGAGAGACAGTAAGCTCTGACCCCCGACCGATCATGCTTTCAAACTGTTGTAGGGTCAAAAAAAAAAAAAGTTGATCAAGATGAAAGACCGCACTTTCATTCTGTTCTTAAGAAGTTGTTCCACCCTTCAAAGCTAGGTTTGGTGATGGGTTCATTGACCCTTGGGTTTGAAAGCTCTAAACAGTAATTAATCTATATATCTTTTTCCGAGAGAGGGCATTCACCCGTGTTTCATTAGGCCTCGTTCGGTTAGAGAGGATTGAGGGCTAGAATTAATTCAGACGACAAGTGCTATATGAATATACTTAACATTCCGCCTGGAACAGTTCCAGGCCTCCATTCCGGTGGAAACAAACGGGCCCTAAGAGTATTAAGACAAATGTACAAGGACAACAGCCTGAAGGCGATAGGCCAACAGGAACGGCCAACGGCCCAGACCTATCTACTGGATTCTGAATAAAGCTCTAATTAATCTCTCTTTCTACCAGCGTGAACAGGCTGCACATTTAAAAAAGAAAAACAGGCCCATTTCGTTATCTGCCATTGTGTGTGGGTTACAACAGCATCTTCTAGGTTTATTTAATTTCAATAAGAACACAAAATTGCTAATATGATCCAGATGCAGCAAAAAACAATGGCTTTTAAACAGAGCACGTGCATGTAAATTAAATTTAGTTTACAACATTTTGTTTCTTACAAGAAATACGTTAAAACAGCAGCACACGTGAGTTTATTTGTATGACATTTTGTATGTAGAACATTTTTCTCTTTATTGTGCAAGAATAATTTCTTGGGTGTAAGGAAATTGTTCTACATTTAAAATAAAATCGCTACAAGTTTAGGATGTATTAAAATGTTCTGGGGCCACGAGAAAAGAAAATATTCTAGGCAGGAAGCAAAATGTTCTAGCTTCATGGGAAGCTATTCTAAGAGAAACTTGCTCGAGATTTAGGAGAAAATTGTTCTAGCAAAAAAACAAAACTGTTACTAGCGGAAAAGTGTTCCAAGTTAAATAGAAAATTGTTCTAGATACAGAATACATGAGGAAAAATTATCCTGCTTGACACGTAAAATGTTGAATATTAGAGAAAAATAGTCTCTCTCTCTCTGCATTCCACACTATATATGGCCGTCCCATCTTAAGAATAAGAAAATCTAGCTTAACTAGAAAAATATTGCACATTAGATATTGCACAAGCTTTTTGGTCAACATGGAGAACATAAATCATGAATAGCTTTTAAGTTGTTGAGTTTGAAAATGCGAAAACCATATGAATAGATTTGTCTTGAGAAATGCTTTCACAAAAGTATAAATATATCACTTTGTGATGAGTAATTTTACAAAAATATGATGTCAAAGTCATACTTTTGGTGACTGTGTCTTGTTTTAAATGACTTCTAAATTACTATACGGAGGGAGAACACAAGTTAATCATAGTTCATTAATGAATAGTAGAGAGGGACACTGACATACCTTCTGTGTTCTAAGAATGTATTCAGTTCTTTGAATAATCTCTCTACGTCCCATCTTGATGTGTCAAGCGAGCCATACTTTTGACGATCAAGTAACCTTAGCATTCTCGTAAATGCCCTAGGCAAATCAGGAGTCCTACCAAAAGAAATAAAAGCAGAAGCACTGAATTGTTCCTTAAGCATTCCATGAACTTTTTTAGCCAGAGTAGTCTTACCCAATCCTCCAACACCAACAATAGAGACTATCTTTAGGCTTTGGTCGGACGCGATCACCATCATCTAACATCCCGATGACTTCGTCCCTTGACTTCTGGATGCCAACCAAATCCGACTTCGTTCTTGTACAGATTGAGGACACGCGGTCGATACCAGTGCTCCGGGAAGATGAGCTCCCAGGCATCTAGCGTATACTTGGCACGGAACTCGGCTAGCTCGTTGGAGAGTTTCTTCATGTCTTTAATCTTGTCGGAGATCTGATGGAGATGCATGACCTTCATCACCACAGCGGTGGCCTTGCCAAGCATCTTCTTGAAAACGTTGGCATCAGCTGCAAGACTCTTCGCCTGACCCACGACCGGACAAAGTCATCGGCAGCATCCTCCATGTCATAACGACAGCTCCCGGATGTGCCGTGCACAAAGCATTTCCACCTCACTGAGCTGCTTTGGTGGAACCGGAGACAAGTCCTCCAGACCGGCTTTCATCATCACAAGCTCCCCTGGAGAGGGACTCGATGTCGGGCTTGAGGCCCTTCTCGCGACGACGTACTCTCTGATGAGCAGGTCGCCCAGCTTGGGGGCGGGGCCGGCCAAGGCCCCCCAAGGCGAGCTCCATGGTTAAGCTCGATCTCAGGTCACGTCCGTGACTGCTCTTGGTTTGTCTTGCGTGCTAGCTTGGTAAGTAAATTCTGGTGGGGTGCTTGGCAACAAATGGGGAAACTAGATGCTTATGTGGGGAGCGGCGCAGTTAATGGCCATTTATACTACTTAGAGCACTCACAATGCAGACTCTATCATGGTTTCTATCCTCATTTATCACCCCTCTATTTATTGTTTTTTGCTGATGTGGCGTTATATTTATTGAAGAGAGAGAGGAAAAAAAGACAAGAAACCAAGTCTAACTAAGAAACCAAGTCTTCACGTAAAACCAAGATAATTTGTGAGAGTGACAAGTGGACCATGTGACATCATGATAGAAAATTGCATTGTGAGATAGTTTCTTGACACAATGTCCAAGACTATAGAAACCATGATAGTTTCTAGCATTGTGAGTGCCCACATTGTCAAGATCTATATCACGAATTCAGATGTACGCACATGGCTACCTTGGCTAAGCACATCTTGATTTTCTAAAATAATGGAAATATAAGCGGTAAGGATAAAATGATAGTATACTCCTCGTGTGTATGAGGGGGCGACCTAGTGCTCATTTACTTGGAGCAGATTCAACGATGTTGGGTGGGAGAGTGTTCACTACAGACAAGGACGATTTTTTTTTTTTTTTTTTTTTTTTTGTGGTATTCTAAGGGCATCATGTAAGCAACTTTGATGACATGGTATATTTCAGAAGAGAGGTGAAATAATTCCCCATCACGAAGCTTCCTCTCCTGAATGATTGACAGCAAAGTCGACGAAGATCCAATACAAATAATGGTCATTACTGTGTTTGTGTATGATATTAATTACCATCGGGACTAACCTATTAACCTAATGCCGTAGCTAGGTCCCAAGTCAATAGATTTGTTTTGCCGTAAAAAAAAGGAAGGTCCTAAACCATGCATTGGGGCTACTAAGTCAAGTCAATGGATCTGTTGAGTAAACTAAGCTGTCCTCGTCCATCACTTGCGGCGTCACGCACATGGCTAGCTGCCAGGGACATCTGACTTTGTAGTGCCATCGCGCGGAGCATCATTCTTGAAAGCATCATTGAAGAACCTCTTGCAAACTCCTAGCCACTTTAGACTCGGGTGAAAACCTTACTAAAGCTACTACTTGGGTGACGATGATTACGCTCTTGTGCCGTTCACCTCCATGGAGGCATCGTTGAAGAGTTCTCGCCAAGCATTTAGTGTTGCAATCCTTTCTTCTTCTCTCTCTTCTCTTCTTACTAGTGATGTATTGTGGTTCATTCGCCGTTCACCCTTATGTTGGGGCATCTGTTGTTATTTATACCTATATATATGTGGGTATGCCTCAAGCTCACCGTGCACCGGGACTGTTGTATGGTTTTAGTCTAGTATTCCAAAATTAACGAAAGGGTTTTGCCTTGTTTTTTCAGAAAAAAAATAAGGATGTTGATTGGATATCAATATATATTGAGATGGGGGTTAACTCCCCCGTGACATTTCAAAACAAAACTCTCAATTAATTAGTTATCACTGATGTCTGCATTTTGATAAAAGTTTGCAAAATACTTTCAAAACTCTCAATTCATGTTATATATATTGGGTTTTACAAATCTTCGACAATTATGGATCTTGGGAATGATCGTATCTGAAGATTGTTGAGAAGGTGTAGTTGTCGTTGTCTAAGCTCTGAGAACTATTAACTTTGTATGGTGAACTTGGTGCTTGTTGAGCTTGTGTCCGTGGGCGGAGCCAGGAATTACATATGGAGGGGGCCGGACAATCAAATATCTATAGTCCGCTATAAAATTTCAATATATATAGAGAGAAACAGAGTTTTGATCATATATAGAAACACCAAAATCTCTATTAAAAAAATAAATTATTCATGTTGTGAGAAATTTGCGATGAAAAATATAACAAGCAATAAGCATATAAGGGAACTAACATGTTTCAATTAAATTTTGCCCCTGCACGCCTGAATCGCATCGAGAGTCATCAATAAGTTGATCGGTTTTGACTGCTTTTAGACAATCTCAGCCGGATGTTGCTGACAGATGGTCCTATATTTGGAATAGTCCTTCTTTCTCTGTCAAGAAAGCTTATAGGCAGCTGATAGGGTTCCCTGATGCCCATGTCATTTTTTTAAATGGTTATGGAAGTCTTCTTGCCAGCAAAAACATAAAGTTTTCTTACGGATGGTTATTCACGACAGGCTTAGCACTAGGGATCTTTTTATCGAGAAGATCCATGCAACTCCCCTTCATTCAGTGTGTGTGCGGCTGTGCTCTTTGATCTTGGGACGGTTGATCATCTCCTTTTTGAATGCCCTTTTGCGAGAAGCTGCTGGGGACTCATCGGTCTCTCTGTCATCAGTGCTCCAGACAGGATTGATAGGATCATCAGCTTCAAGACTCAAATCAACAAGAAATTCTTCATGGAAATAATTATAATTATGTCTTTGGAGCATCTGGATTGTTAGAAACGATGTAATCTTCAGAGGAATTCCTCCTAGCTGCCTGCGTGGTCTTCAAATTTTCAAGGAGGTTTTTGGCCAACTCCTATGGAGAGCCAAGAGAAAATACTTTCCAGCAATTAAGTCATGGCAAGAGCAACTTGTGTAATTGATAGAATTTTCTTTGACTCTTTTTTTTTTTTGTTTCTTAAGTTAGTGGCTCTCTAGTTTCTTTCCCTTTCCTTTTCCTTTCTCTCTTTGTACTTGGTTGTTCTCTGTAACCCACTGGGTTATTTCAATAAATTTCAGTAGGAGCTTATCAGCTCCTCCTGTTTTCTTCAAAAAAATAAGTTGATCGGGTTGTAAACTCCACTCGCAATCTTTTTTTCAATGTAAATTATTAAGCAATCTCTTAGGAACCCATCTTTAATCTTATTATGTGTCCTGGTTTTAACAAGTTCCGTTGCGTTGTAGTTGTGGAAACTAGTAGAGCGGCGGACGATGAACCAGAGCTAGCAGACGGGACGATGAACCAGAGCTGGCAGACGGACGATGAACCAGAGCCCGTGCCAGAGTGCCACAGTGCTAAACCAGAGCCAACAGCGGCCCTGTTCCCCGTTTGTTTACAGGATCAACAAGATCATGGCTAACGTGGCACACTCCAGTTCCAGCCGCCTAGCTACTCTACTCATCCACCTGCACGTAGAAATGCCAATGGGCCCTTATCCCCGTTTGTTTACAGGAAATTCTCCTATTACGGTATGGTGATGGGTGTAAACCTTCCCGGCTTCCCTGCTGGCTCTGAGAGAAAATGCCTCAAAAAAAAAAAAAAAAAAAAAAAAAAAACTAGGTTGCTACAAAAAAGGATTTACGAATGCCATTCGGTAGCTCTATGAACTAGACATGCCTGCAAGGAGCTTCGTACAAGGAAAATCATGGTACACAATATGCGTCGATGTTGACCCTTGTTCCTTTATGCACAAATCCAATCTTTTTTTGAGCTCAGCAGACTATATATGTTTTGATCTTTTGAACTACATGGCTGCCCAGGTGACAGACGTCTTTCTCTGCTTGCCAATGCCTCCATTTATCTCTCTCTGGGTCGGTAACTCTGTCCAAGACTATTGCTGAAGCACCATGGAAATTGCTTGTCCTGTCTCGAGCAACAGCTGCAACTGATCCTATTGCCCTCTAGCTCTCAGCCTCCCGCCTGCATACAAGCTCGACAAGCTCTTCTGGCTCAAGTGCCCAAACGCACCGAGCCATATTGCAATTTATCAGAGAATGCTTCCACTGAGTCCTCTGCTCCGGGTAAAGCACAACAAGTGCTCTGTTCCCTGATCTCCGTCTAGTCTGTGAAGTGTTTTTTCTGTTTTTGGCCCGAGCCAAGCAAAGCCTGTAGCGACTAGGTCCATCAATCTTGTCGTTGCCTACTGCGTACACCGGCAAACTGCCGCTGCTGCACATCTTGCCTTGGCTTCCTCGCGTCGCTTGCTGGGGCAGGGGCAGGAAGGGAACAAGGATCCACCAGTTCAGGCCACATCCACCTTTTTGACTGTCGCATTGCATCGTTCGTTTTACCTGCACGCAGCTACGCACAGCATCTGAGACTCGTCAGTGCAGAATGGAAGGTCTCCTCCGATCCTCCCCAGATGTTTGGAAGCACGTACGCCCAGGTACTCATCATCAAATTCACCATGGTCGTCGCCGTGCCTGATACAGACGATCCTGGAGCTGGAGCGGGAGGTACTGCGTCCGAGTGCGCACGCCACAAGAGGGAACCCGACCGACCGACCGATCGAAGCGAGTAGCTACAGCTGATCAGAACTGTGAACGTATAAGTGCAATTGTGCAAAAATCTTAGCCTAGCCTGAGCAAAAGCTACTTCACCCACTTAAACGGTGCAAAAAAAAAATCTTATCTAGGAACACCACTTCATTTAATAAATTAGAGTCCAAATGCTCTCTAGATTATTTTGAAGGAAATTATCCCACATTCTGTCTTTCAAGCAAATACATAATAATAATCCGTCTCAGAAAAAAAGGGGGAAAACATAGTTCACATACAAACTCTCATGATCGTCTCCAAGGAAATACACATGACCCATGTTAAAAGAAAATACAGTTCATGAAAAATATATCATATATGACCTGTGTTTTGAAAACAAAGACGATTTTATTTTATTTTTGGAATGCAAAAGGCGAAGAAAAAAATAAAGTTCACACATAAACTGCATCACTTGTGGTCCATCTGCTGCCTCTGCAATGTGATTTTAGGCTAAGAACCACAAATCAAATGAGCTCTTCCAATGCTTGTAATCATCTTGCTGAATGGTACTACAACGTCTCTCCTTCAGTACTTAAAGGGCTCCATTTACCTGAGATACAGATGTGCATAGTAAATAAGTTGAAGTGCAATGGATGGAGCAACCATGTAAAAGGCAAATATAATCACAAAATTTACCAAGTAACACGCGTAATCCAAATCCAAAACAATTAAATTTAGAAAAAAGTACCTACAAGATTAACACATGAGCCACCCAGGTGCATGATATATTTGTTTCCTTGTTGCTTTGATCATTTTCATTTCACTTAAAACTTCTTAAGAACTGTATATGTTTTTATGAGACCAACGGTTAACTATGTTTTCATATTGCGTTTCAGTGGTTAGCTATTCAGCACAATAATTGAACGTGGTTAACTAAAAAAAAAACTGAGCGGAAACTGATTGAGCATCTGCCAAATAAAAGTGGTGCCTAATGCATACACGTGTTGACTTAGTGACGTACATGCTTTATACAATTGTAAACGTCTTTGGGCCCCAATACCCTTCAGTTTGCACATTCAGAGTTACACTACAATAAGGCAAGACCGTGTATCTATGAGCTCTTTTGCATCATAAAATCTGTCAATCATAGCGGTGAATCTTGGTAACTAGAATAATCAAAATTGATGTCGATTAGCATCCACATATGACATACCTGCCGGACAGGAAGGATCGGACAAACAGAGTAATCAATTCCCGAGCTGGAGTTTGCAAAGCAAATTATCTGGTGAATCATCATGAACGTCGTCCAGCTGGAGTGGGAAGGAAAAATAAGCATTGGTGGTATGTTATATACTCAAAGCTAAGGTTTGCATTAACTAGTGAAAAAAAAGTTCAATCTAGGCAACTACCTCTGTTTCCTCTGTTTCTGCATCGTCAGATGAGGAGTCTGTTTCGTCGGTGTACATTCTGATCAGTTGGATAGTCGGGTGGTTAGGATGAACCTCGGCTGCATGTCTAATAGCTGCTTCCACTTTCTCCACCTCACACATGCTGGCACCCACGCTGCCGATAGAAAAATCGGCTTTCTCAAGATGTTGGTACGACCGCAGTGCACTGATGAAGCTAGCATCAGGTGCATCCTTCCACTCAAGCACCTCGAGATGTCGTTCTATGTGGTGAGTCTGAGAATTGCAAGGAGCAAAATGCAGAATATATACAAGTCAGTAAGTAGTACCCAAAAACATATAATTAAGAGGAACGTATTCGGCTGGCTGTTTGGCTGGCTGATGTTGTGAGAGAAAGTACTGTTGGCTGGCTGCTGGGCTGGTACGCGATCTTTGTGAGAGAAAAGCTGGCTATACGGGCCGATAAAGCCAAGTTTAACATGTATCTTTTGTAAAAAAAAAAAAAGTGGAGAGAACGTATTTTCAATCATGTTGGTAAGTCAGACAGCTGGTGGTAAGTAACTCAAACGGTCAAACCTATGGGGTTCCGTAAACTACTGGAAAAACAATTCAATCCAGGCAGAGAGGCAGCTACATACCTCCGTATCACACATGTAATCGGTGTTTATTCTGATCAGTTCCATAGTTGGATGGTTAGGATGAGCGTCGGCTGCATGTCTAAGAGCTGCTTCCACTTTCTCTACCTCACACATGGCGGCACCCACGCAGCTGATGGAAATAACGGCTTTCTCAAGACGTTGGTACAAACTCATGGCGTTGATGAACCAAGCATCAGGTTGATCCTTCCACTCAAGCACCTCGAGATGTTCTTCCACGTGATGAGTCTGAGAATTGCAAGGAGCAGAATGCAGTATATATACAAGTCAGAGTAGTACCCATGAACATATAATTAAGAGAAAGTATGTTTGCAAAAAAAAAACAAAAGGTGAGAACATATTTAAATCATGTTGGTAAGTCACTCAAACGGTCAAAACTATGGGTTCGGTTAACTACTGGAAAAAAATTCAATCCAGGCAGAGAGGTAGCTACCTCCGCATCACACATGTAATCCGCGTTTATTCTGATCAGTTGGATAGTCGGATGGTTAGGATGAACCTCAGCTGCATGCCTAAAAGCGGCTTCCACTTTCTCCACCTCATGTATGCTGGCGCCTGCACAGTCAATGGAAGTAACGGCTTTCTGAAGATGTTGGTACAATCGCAGCTCTCTAATGAACCAAGCATCTGGCACATCCTTCATCCCGAGCACAATGAAATGTCCTTCTATGTGGTGCCTCTGAGAATTTCAAGGAGCAGAATGCAGTATATATACAAGTCAGTAAGTAGTACCAATGAACATATAATTAAGAGAAAGTATCTTTGCAAAAACAAGGGTGAGAACATATATTTTTAATCATGTTGGTAAGTCAGACAGCTGGTGGTAAGTCACTCAAACGGTCAAACTTATGGGTACCATTAACTGGAAGAAACTCAGTCCAGGACTTCAGGTAGAGAGGCAGCTACCTCCGTATCACACATGTAATCGGTGTTCCTTCTGATCAGTTGGATAGTCGGCTTGTTAGGATGAACCTCGGCTGCATATCTAAGAATTGCTTCCACTCCCTCGACCTCACACATGGTGGCACCCGCGCAGCCGATGGAAATAACGGCTTTCTCAAGACGTTGGTACAAATTCATGGCGACCATGAACCAACTAACAGGTTCATCCTTCCACTCAAGCACCTCGAGATGTCCTTCCACGTGGTGAGTCTGAGAATTGCAAGGAGCAGAATGCAGTATATATACAAGTCAGTAAGTAGTACCCATGAACATATAATTAAGAGAAAGTATGTTTGCAAAAAAAAAAAGGTGAGAACATATTTAAATCATGTTGGTAAGTCACTGAAACGGTCAAAACTATGGGTTCCGTTAACTACTGGAAAAAATTCAATCCAGGCAGAGAGGCAGCTACCTCCGTATCACACATGTAATCTTCGTTTATTCTGATCAGTTGGATAGTCGGATGGTTAGGATGAACCTCAGCTGCATGCCTAAAAGAAGCTTCCACTTTCTCCACCTCATGTATGCTGGCGCCTGCACAGTCAATGTAAGTAACGGCTTTCTGAAGACGTCGGTACAACCATATCTCGCTGATGAACCAAGCATCAGGTTCATACTTCAAATTGAGCACACTGAAATGTTTTTCAATGTGCTGCTGAAGCTGAGAATTGCAAGAAGGAAGGAGCAGAATGCAGAGGTCAGTAAGTCGTACCCATGAATATATATTTAGAGAACATATTTTTTAATGGACAGGAAAAGACAACCTCACCAGAGCTACCCTGCTTTCGTCAGATATGGTATTTCCTTCACATTCTCGATCCATTTGTATGGTTGGACGGTTGGGATGATTTTCCAATGCATGCATGACCATGGCCTCCACCTTCTGCACTTCTACAGTAGTAGCACCCGAGCAGTTAACTTTAACAATGACTTTCTCAAGTGAAAGGAGATTATCCAGGCCCAAGTCAAGTCCTTCGATTACATCCTTTGTTGGGAACTGCTCCAACGCCACATCATTTTCATTCCAGCACCAACGCCCTACATAAACATTACACTGCAGCTCTTCAAGCCTTGGCATGGCGCCCATATGAAACTTGAGCGTTGTGCCCACATTGCAGAACCTTAGATTCCTGAAGCCGTCCAAACCAACAGTATACCCTGGAGGCCAGCTGGAACCGAGTAGCTTAAGGTATCTCAGCTCTGGCAATCTCGCTAGGTTATCTAGGTCCTGCACTTCAACAATAACCACCTTTAGTGACAAAAAGCAGAGGTGTGGCAGGCAGGAGTGGTTGATCCACCTAGGCAGCCACCAGAAGTTGATGTGTCTTATAACTAGGTGCCGAAGCTTCCTAGGTGCCTCCAAGTCTTCCCACACAGTGGCTCCCTGTTGTAATAATCCTATAGAATGAATCATTAGTTCTTGCAATTCATGTAGGCACAGAGACTGCACCAAAGCTTTCTGAATGCTCTCCTCTAGTCCCTCGAGAAAGACAATTCTGACCACCCTCAGCCTTGTTAAATTGCCAAGCTGTACCATAAGGTCCACGGTGGCACTCCAGCCATATCGACACTCCAACCGTAGCTCCTCTAGGGATGTTAGGTTCCCCATCCTGTTAGTTGGGAACCTTCCAAATCCCTCAGCTCTCAGGCACATCAACTGTGTAAGTGAACACACAGCCGGTGGTAGCTCAGCTAGTCCAATTTTGATTAATTCCAATGTCTGAAGGGATTTCAGATGCCCAATTTCCTTAGGAAACTCATCAATAATTGTGTAGCATATCGCTAAGTACTTCAGATGCAACAACCTCCCTAGATACTTGAAGCTGATTGGGATGTTGTTGCCTTCTAAATAGAGCACACGACAAACTAGAAACCTATGAAGTGGGAGCATATTCTCAATCTTACTATCTTCAATGTGAAGTGACCTCAGCACTTCCAAGTCCAAGGTGTCTTCAGGGAAGCACTGCACATGGTAATTTTGGACAGTCAGGTGGCGTACCTTGTTGTCCAAATGAGGCATGCCTGTTTTCTTCTTATTTCTTAAATTGTCTGGAGAAGCGTGTTGCTCTCCACTATCCAAAATAGTAATAAAGTTTTCATCTCTCGACAACTTAAGGATGAAATCAAAGACAATATCATGAATACGGAAAAATTGGGTTCGCCAATCAGATGTGCCATCCATTGGTTGGATCAAGCTTCTATTGACAAGCTCATTGAAGTATCTTTGTCCAACCGCAAATAGGCTACCCTCCTTTTTCTCATCAACATGGACAAAACCTTCACCTATCCACATCCAAATCACACGGTTTATCCCAATTATAGAATCTTCTTGAAATTTGATTAGATACAATATGCATGGCTTCAGATAATAAGGAAGATCATAGTAGCTATATGACAGTATCTTCGATGTATTGTCCCCATTCCCAAAACCAATTGAGTCATAAACCTTTGACCAGTCCTGATATGGTCTTTCAACCAATAAACTAGCTAGTGCAATGATAGCCAATGGTATGCCTCCACATTTACTAAAGATTTTACTAGACAATTCATCCGATACACCATCTATACTTTCTCCTTCCTCACTCTGTATTCTTTTGTAGAATAATTTCTTAGAGTTCCCATCTAAAAGAGGTTTTAGTGTGTAATCCTTTTCTATTTTTGTGACAACCTCAAAATTACGAGTAGTCATGATTATTCTACTTCCACAATTATTGTCCCTCAAGGCATATCTGACTGCTTTTCCACGATTCAACATCCCACATGTCATCAATAACAATGAAGTACCTATAATTGACACAAGAATGTAGAGTTATGAATAATTTGGCAAATCTGTATAGTCTATCTAAATAATCCTAGACGCACGATAACATCAACATGATTCTAGTAAAGGAAACACTCACTCCATAGGAGACGAAGTATTTGTTAACCAACTTAATTTGTGCTACAATTTAAAGATCCGGTCTATATAATTTGGAAATTCCATATATTTTTCTAGATATTTGGCAGAAAATTCATCGTACATTTTAACAAAACTGGAATATCTCATAAACTATTTCATCCGAATGAAGTTTAATGCTTAGGCCTAGGGCAAAGCTACTCATGTTTTCCTAGTGAAGGAAAAAGACATTGACAAACTAATTAATGTGAATCGAGAATGACATTGACATACCTCTTGTGCTGTAAGAATTCATGCAGTTCGTTTCCAAATTGCTCTACATCCCATCTAGCCATGTCAACTTGCTTGTACTTATTCTTATCGAAGTTCCACTAACATCTTCTCAAATGTCCTAGTTAGACTAGGAGTCCTACCAACGTAAATAAAAGCGTAACGGTCGAACTGTTTCTTAAGCGTATCATGCACTGTCGTTTTGGCTAGTGTAGTTTTACCCAATCCTCCAACCCCGACTATAGACACTATCTTTAGTTCTTGTTCAGATGCATGAGCATGAGCATCCTCATTGGCCCCTATAGACAGCATCCTCGATGACTTTGTCCCTTGACACCTCGATTCCAACCGCATCGGACTCTTTCTTGTATGCATTGAAGACACGGGGTCCATGCGGTCGGGCGGCAAGATCATCTCTGCATAAGCCTCTAGCGTGTACTTGGCACGGAGTTCAGCCAGCTCGTTGGAGAGTTTCTTGATGTCTTTAATCTTGTCGAGATCCGACGGCGATGCTTGACCTTCTTCACCGCAGCGGTGGCCTTGCCAAGTATCTTCTTGAAGACGTTGGCGTCGGTGGCATCTGCACATGCTCCGCCGGGCGACACGAAGGACAAAGTCATCGACGGCATCCTCCATGTCATAAGACAACTCCCGGATGAGCCGTGCCCAATGCTTTTCCACCTCGTGAGCTGGTCCGGTGGAACATGAGACAAGTCCTCCGGACCAGCTTTCATCATCACAAGCTCCCCGGAGAGGGACTCGATGTCGCCCTTGAGGCCCTTCGCACGACGACGCTCCTCCATGAGCAGCTTGCCCAGCTTGGGGGCCAGGCCGGCCATGGCCCCCAAGGCGAGCTCCATGCTCTGCTCGACCACTCAGTGGAGTGCTCACAGACTCTCTCACTCTCTTTCTCTTGCTTGCTTGGTAGATGCTCGTTGGGTGTGTAGCAACAAATGGTGAGACTAGAGATCCCCGTTACCAAGATCTGCATATGTGCATGAAAATTCAAAAGTCTTGACGCACATGGCTACCTCGGCCAAGCACATCTCGATTTTCTAAAATAATGGGAAAGCTGCAAGGAGAAAAACAAATCTCACTAATTTATACTAAGTTCCTGTCGGTCGGCTTCAAAGTACAAGGAGGAGGAGCCAACGAGGATTAGACTACGTGCTGCCGCACATGGCTTGGCAAATTTATGTCTTGACGCACATGGCCACCATTGGTTTCGGCTGCTGTGTGAAACGTCTCGCGCGGTCGCGCCTCATGCCTTTGGTCCAAACTCTCTGTAGTCCGTACTGATATTAATGTTTATGATCAAGAATAGATGTCGTTAGATCAATCATGTCATATACTTTCGTAGTAAATAGTTCAGACAGTGTACAAATTTTTAGTATGTATATATCTAGAAAAGTTAAATTTTATTCTCTCCTTGAAGTATCATAGGATTATTTATTTTGGAATCGAGAGGTTAGCTCTTACGACCTAGTCACTTAGGGTCGGGCCCCTAGGGAGGCGAGGGGTGGGTGTTCTTTCAAAAGAAGTGAGAGAAGAGTTTTGCTCTCATGCAAGTAACAACATGGAAACAAGAGTTCTGCTCTCCTGGTGCGGAAGCAGCCGGTCTTGCGTTTGAGTGCTACTCAGCGCATGATTCCCACCGGGTTTTTTCTGCAAATAATCAGTTGCCTCCTCACATAGTGTCACAATGGTCAAAACAACGTGCCATCGTTTATGAAGCCCTCTGTGACTGTCGATCTCATCAAGAGGTGGTCTGTGTGTGTGTGTGTGTGGGGTGAGTGTGTTCACATGTTCAGATACTACGGTTGTACCCAATTAGGAGGTGTCAAAAAAAAACATGGAAACATGCTTATGTAGTGGTGGGCCCAAATAGCGAGTGGAGGTGAGGATAATGAATTGGAAAGAGAACGTGAGACATGGTAAAATGTAGTATTACATAATAAATAATAGAAATAATGTTTTGTGTAGACAAATAGATGACAACTTGTTTATTGCAAAAGTACATGGCTCTATTATTTGGTTTCCTCTTAGCTATTGTGATTGCTTTACTAAACATAGTTCTTGTGATTGCTTTATTACTCCAATAATTGGCATCACCCCCTTCATCATTTTGTGGCTTCGTGCAAGTTTATATTTTTTAAGGAAAAAGTTAGAGGTCATCACTCTCACCATGGCGTCTATATTAATTATTAAAGACACCATGGTGATTCTGACCAAATGCAATTGCGATCCAAGTTCCTGTTCAAGACTAAGATGATCGAGCTAACTCACACGATCCAAGTCATTTTTCAGACTAGGACGATCGAGCTAACTCACACAGGTATTACAGTCACGAGGAAATAATTACAGAAACCTCAACCTAAGAAGGACTATACGTTGGGGACACAGGACCCTGAAGATTGTTGGAGTTGCATCATCGCTGCCCCGTGAAGCCGGTACCAGAGGTGTCAGTAGTTGCATCATCGCTGCCCCATGAAGAGGCGTTGTCCACGCAGTGCTTGCTTGGGCGCTAGCACTAGCACTAGGCCTTGTGGCTTCAATGCTTCAAGCAAGGAAGAATTAAGCAATGCCCCATCTAATCCAAATTTAATCCAAATTAGGCCAGTTTCTCATGAGGTTGCCCTGTTTAATCCATATTTAACCCTTTTCGGTTTACTTGGATATTTCTAGCTCACCGTTAACTCTCCCAATGATATTTTTGCTGTGAACACACCCCCATGCCTAGAGCTTCCATGCACGTCACTGAGCTTCTCCTTGGAGAGGGAGTCGATGTCAGGCTTCATGCCCTTATGCACGACGTACTCCTCCCTGAGCAACTCAACCAGCTTGGGTCTTCTGTCAAAAAAAAAAAACAGCTTGGGTCCAGGGGCTGCTGGCCGTGCCCCCCGAAGCTTGCTCCATACTCAGCTCGATCTCAGCCACACTCACTCTCTGTTTCTCTTACTTGCTTGCTTGTTACTAGTAGAGGTGCTGGCCTTTTCACGCACATCACGATTTTCTAAATTAATGGGAATCTGTCTGTAAAGAGAAAAGGTAAAGGAGTACGTCGCGGATTATTATTGAAAAGTATGTTCGTCCGAAGTGGATGCCGAGACCGCTATTAAAAAGTGCTTTCTGGTATTGAAACGCTCGGGCACGTCCCACAGACTTGTTCGGGACGTACGCCTCGACTGAATCAGAGAAACAGAGTAGGCAATTCTTCCAAGGCAGCAGCAGCAGTTGAATCCTGTTTGCAAAGTACATTCGTGTATTATCAAGCTAGTGAATCATCGTGATCGTCCAGCAGGAGATTTGAAAGGAAAAAGAAGCGCTGGTGATTACAGCACACGATGCAAAAGCTCGTGTGCGGCGTGCACTCGCGGTAACCAATATTTGTCAACAGAACAGAAAGTTACCTCTGTATCGGGAAGGTCAGAGAGGAGACCATTTCGTCAGTTTTCGTTCAGATCAGTTGGATGGTTAGGATGAAGCTCGGCTGCATTCCTAAAAGCTGCTTCCACTTTGTCCACCTAACACACATCCTTCAGGCACCAGCACACGGTCAATAGAAATAAAGGCTTTCTTGAGACGTCGGTACGACCGCAGGTAGCTAACGAAGAGAACATCAGGTTTATCCTTCCACTGGAGCACACCGAATTGTTGTTCAATGTGTTGCTGATCAGAAAGCAGTATACATGTCAGTAATAAGAGTTAGAGCTAGATATAAAAATCAAATGCGTTTTTTATTTTTATTTTATAACAGACAGTGCGCTGCCTCACCAGAACCAACCCTGCTGTTTTGCAAAGCTTCATGTCAGTGCAATTATGCAATAATCTTATCCTAGCCTAAGCAAAAGCTACTTCACCTGCTCAAACGGTGCAAAAAACTTATCCGGGAAGACCACTTCATTTAACAAATAAATTAGAGTCCAAATGCTCTCAAGATTACTTTGAAGGAAATTATCCCACATTCTGTTTTCCAAGCAAATCTATACCTACTAATAAAAGAGAAAATTTCCGTCGTCCATCCAAAAATTTGGTCCAGCCTTCTACAAGGTACCCGACGGCCGGCGCTTGCCGTCCATGGTCTTGCCCCCGTCCCTGCTATGCCCCGACGCCCAGACGCAGGCGGAAGTGACTCAAACACCAAAATACGAATCCGGTCCCGATTCACAAAAACATGCCAGTACAAGACACACAATCCAGATCGAGTACAAATCAAATAATAGTTTGAATCAGACACGAGGAACTTGAGATAAATCGGACACCAATGCCTTCCCCAAAGATGGGCGAGAGAGATCTTTCGAACCGCTACGGATGGAGAGACTCGGGGAAGCGGCGGCGGGGACTGCCTCCTCAACACCTTCATCGTCTTCGCTGACGCCGCATACGACTGCTTGCAATAGGTTGTGATTGAGCTGAAGCGGGATGTGGCCAAAGCCTTGGCTGGTACCCGCGGCCCCGACGGGCGCGACTTCGCCTCTGCGCAAGCTTTCGCAAAGACAAGGCCAGCAACCTCGCCAGCCTCCGCCTCCGGCGGCCGGGCAGGACAACGCTGCCACCGTGCCTCGGCCTTGATGGCGCTTGGCGGCACGGGCGAAGGTCGAGGACGCTGCAACCGCTTCCGTTGGGATGGAGTCACCCCAACTTTCGTTGGGCCGAAGCGGGGAGCCGTCGTCAAGTGCACGCAGGGGAGGCGAGATGAACAACTGTGTAGCAGGAATAGATGAGGCTGGGGAGATAGGTGGAGCCGTGATACGTCTTGGGAGATAAGTCATGTTGTGAGTTATCCAAAAGAAAAAGTCATGCCTTGAGGATTAAAAAAGAGAAAAGAAAAACCATAAATACTTGTAGATATCCACCGCTCATCAAATTAAAGCCACAACGAGCCCACCACAAACAAGATCACAATGAGTTTTTTTTTCTTATCCAAGGGCACAATGAGTTCAATTCTAGGTCATCGCAGAGGAAATCACGTCTGCTAGGCAGAAACTACCGGCTCCTCGGTCAACTACCTAGCAAATGCATCTGAATGAGAGCATGTTTAGTTGCCATGCAACCCAATATATTTTGGGTTGGGGCTATTTTAGCACGTTTCGTTTGTATTTGATGATTGTTGTCTAATTATAGATTAATTAGCCTTACAAGATTCATCTCGTACTTTTTCAGTCAAACTGTGCAATTAGTTATTTTGTTTACCTACTTTTAATGCTCCATGCATGCGTCAAGAAATTTGATGTGACGGGGAACTGTAGCACTTTTTGGGTTGCATGGCAACTAAACATGGCCTGAGATGTTCGTGCTTATACAGGTCAGCGGTCAACTACCCAACACAAGAAAGGAATAATTCTACTCACTTCATCAACACAGCTTCAGAAATTTATAACCTTTTTTTTTGTGATGAGAAATTTATAAAGCAACAGTGACGAGAAGCAGTGGCGTAGCTAGCTAGGTGGCACCTTTGGCCATAGACCACCCTAGAAATAGGTTATTGTTAAAACTCAGTTTTTATAATATATTGAATATTGTGTGTATAACACTATTATTTTGCTCACAACATTTAGTTGGACCACCCTTGCACTAAGCCCTAGCTACGCCACTGACGAGAAGGAGACGAGGCCAGTTTTTTTATATGCACATGGGCATGTTACTACACAGATGTGATATTTTATTCCTATTAGTTTAGGTAATAACTACAAATCGTGGTTTTTTTTGGTACCATTAACTTAGAACGCACGGGTATATTTTTATATATATAATAACCCATCTCAGAAAAAAAAGGGGAAAACATAGTTCACATACAAACTCTCATGATCTTCTCCAAGGAAATACATGACCCATTGTTAAAGAAAATGTAGTTCACACAAAATCTATCACGAAAAAAATGAAGAAATACATGACCTGTCTTATGAAAACAAAGAGGATTTTATTTTATTTTGGAATGCAAAAGGTGAAGACAAATAAAGTTCACACATAAACTGCATCACTTGTGGTCCATCTGCTGTCTCTGCAATCATCTTGCTGAACGGTACTAATGTCTATCCTGGAGTACTTAAACAGCTCCATTTACCTGAGATACAGATGTGCATAGTAAATAAGTTGAAGTGCAATTGATGGAGCAACCATGTAACGGAAAATATAATCACAAAATTTTCTTGAAACAGAGCAATTGTGAATTGGTGATATAAGGTGGTTTCACCAAGTAACATGCCATTGCGAATGGCTTGTAGTCAATGGTAGGGCGGTCAGGTGGGGACGCTACCTGCAGGGGGTTCAAATCCTGTGGTGCTCGCACCTTTTCCTGGGATTTTCCAAGGATTTACCGGCGTTATGCATTAAGTGGTAGCGGCGTTCCGTCGACGGACGGGCGCCCTATGGTGACTTCGAGAATCTCCAGAATCTGCCGGCTGCCCAGTCCTTCGGAGGTGCTCATAGGGGTAGGGTTTGCGTCGCGTGTGTTCATAGGGGTGAGTGTGCGTGTGCGTGTTGTGGCGTCTGCGTTATCTTGTGTAATTCTCAAAAAAAAAGTAACATGCCATTAAGCGTCCGATTTGGTTGTTTTCATCTCACTTTAAATCGTCCTAAGAAGAATTACAATATATATTTTTATGAGACCAACCAGTTAACATTTATTTTGGACGCTTTGCAAAGGGCTTTCAGTTGCTAGCATGCCTGTTGCGTTTCAGTGGTTGACATCTATTCAGCAAAATCATTGAGCGTGGATGTGTACTATTAACTAAAATAAAAAAATATATTTAAACTGAGCGGAAACTCATTGAGCGTCTGCCAAATAAAAGTGGTACCAAATGCATACACGTGCTGATGTAGTGACGTACATGCTTTATGCAATTGTAAACGTATTTGGGTCCGAATACCCTTCATTTGCACATTCAGAGTTACACACTGCACTAAGGAAAGACCGTGTATGTATGAGCTATGTATATGCACAAGAAAGCGCACGTAATATTTATCCGTGAGTCTGTGGTAAACTGTTTGTATCATAAAATCTATCAATCATAGCAGTGAATCTTGGTAACTAGACTAATCAAAATTGATGTAGATTAGCATGCACATATGACATACCTGCCGGACAGGGAGGATTGAACAGAGTAATCAATTCCTGAGCTGGAGTTTGCAAAGCAAATTATCTGGTGAATCATCATGATCGTCGCCCTGCTGGAGTTTGTGAAGCAAAAATAAGCGCTTGTGGTATGTTATATACTCGAAGCTAAGGTTTGCATTTACCTCTGTTTCCTCTGTTTCAGGATGGTCAGATGAGGAGACCATTTTGTCGGTGTTTGTTCTTATAAGTTGGATAGTCGGATGGTTAGGATGAACCTCGACTGCATGCCTAAAAAGCAGCTTCCACTTTTTCCACCTCACGCATGCTGGCACCAGCACAGTCAATGAAAGTATCGGTTTTCTGAAGACGACGGTACCTCCGCAGCTCGTTAATGAACCTAGCATCAGGTACATCCTTCATCACGAGCACACTGAAATGTCCTTCTATGTGGTGCCTCTGAGAATTGCAAGGAGCGATGCAGTAATATATATAAACATATAATTAAGAGAAAGTATCTTTGCAAAACAAAAATGGGTGAGAACATATTTTCAATCATGTTGGTAAGTCACTCAAACGGTCAAAACTATGGGCTCCGCTAACTACTGGAAAAAAAAAAATCAATCCAGGTAGAGAGGCAGCTACCTCTGTATCACACATGTGATCGGTGTTTATTCTGATCAGTTGGATAGTCGGATGGTTAGGATGAACCTCGGCTGCATGTCTGAGAGCTGCTTCCACTTTCTCCACCTCACACATGCCGGCACCCGTACAGTCGCTGGAAATAACAGTTTTCTGAAGATGTCGGTACAACCGCAGTTCGCTGATGAACCAAGCATCAGGTTTATCCTTCAATTTGACCACACTGACATGTTGTTCAATTTGCTGCTCAAGCTGTGAATTGTAAGGAGGAAAGAGAATGCAGAGGTCAGTAAGTCATACCCACGAACATATAATTATTTTCTTTTTGATAAAACTGGAGGGGCAAGACTGCCCCTACAGGACTTTATTATAAAATTAAAAGAGAGTTTTACAACAAAGAGAACAAGCTCAAGAAATAAAAAAAGGAGACAAAAAAATAAAAAATTTAAAAAAGGAGAACATATTTTTTAACAGACTAGAAAAGACAGCCTCACCAGAACTACCCTCCATTCGTCAGGTATGATATTTCCTTCGTTTGTTCGACCCATTTGTATGGTTGGACGGTTGGGATGACTTTTCACTGCACTCGTGACCACAGCTTCCACCTCTTGCACTTCTGTAGCAGTAGCACCCAAGCAGTCAACTGTGATGGTGACTTTCTCAAGTGAAAGGAGGTTATCCAGGCCCAAGTCAAGATCTTTGAGTACATCCGTTGTTGGGAACTTCTCTAACAACACATCATTTGCTTCCCAACACCAATGCCCTGCATAGACTACAAACTCCAGCTCTTCAAGCCTTGGCATGGCGCCCATATGAAACTTGAGCGTTGTTTGCACACTGCAGAACCTCATATTTCTGAAGCTGTCTCTACCAATAGTATAAACTGGAGGCCAGCTAAAACTGTGAAGTTTGAGATAGCTCAGATCTGGCAACCTTGCTAGGTTATCCAGGTCCTGTACTTGAATAGTGCACACATTCAAACATAAGAAGGAGAGGTGTAGCAAGTGGGAGCGATTTATCCACCTAGGTAGGCGTGAGAAGCAGATGCCAGAAATAAGAAAGCGTCGGAGCTGGGTAGATGGCTCGCTATCTTCCCACACAATGGTTCCCTCGTGGAATACTACAAAAAAAAAGCATTAGTTCTTGGAGCTCTGGCAGTTTGCATACAGAATGCACCAGAGCTTTTTGCAATCTCTCATCTAGTTCCCTGGAGAAGGTGATCCTGACCACCCTCAACTTCGTCAGATTGCCAAGCTCTGCCACAAGGTCCTCCATGGAACTCCCATCTACGCTTTGTAACCGTACCTCTTCTAGGGATGTTAGGTTACCCATCCTGGCAGTTGGGAACCTTTCAAACCCCTCAGCTATCAGGCACATTAGCTGTGTAAGTGAACACACAGATGGTGGTAGCACTTTTAGCCCAATATATTGTAGTATCAGTGTCTGAAGAGATTTAAAAAACCCAATTTCCTTAGGAACGTCATCAACAGGTGTCGACGTTATCCCTAAGTACTTGAGATGCAACAACCT
The DNA here is from genome assembly GCA_015847255.1 of Hyparrhenia diplandra. NCBI lineage: Eukaryota > Viridiplantae > Streptophyta > Magnoliopsida > Poales > Poaceae > Hyparrhenia > Hyparrhenia diplandra. The sequence goes on from JADLZK010008254.1 coordinate 96,499, forward strand.
CCCAATATGCTTTAGGCTGATTGGGACATAGGAATTATGTATATGTAGCACCCGACAAACTCTAAAGCTATCAAGTGGGACCACAATCTCAATACTACTGTCTATAATGAAAAGTGACCTCAGTGCCTCTGGCACATCCATGGTGTCTTCAGGGAAACGCTGCACATGGTGATTATCGAGAACTAGCCGACGTACCTTACTATCTGAACCAAGCATGCTGGTTTTCTTCTTGCTTCTTAAACTGTCCGGAGATGCATGTTGCTCCCTGCTGCCCAAATTAGTAACAAAGTTTTCATCTCTTGACAGCTCACGGATGAGATCAAACACAATATCATGAATATGGAACTCTTCAACAAATTGACCATATTTGTCCTCTATTGGTTCTTTCATGCTTCTATTTACAAGTTCCTTGAAGTATCTTTCTCCAACCTCATATAGGCTACCCTCCTCTTTTTCAAGATGGACAAAACCTTGACCTATCCACCCCCAAATCACACCCCTTGTATCAAAGATAGAATCTTCCGTAGGTATGCTTAGATACAATAGACATGGCTTTAGATAAGAAGGATGATCATAGTAGCTATATGACAGTATCTTCGATGTATTGTCTCCATTCCCAAATCCAATTGAGTCATAAACCTTTGACCAATCCTCATATGGTCTTTCAACCAATAAACTAGCTCTCTGCAATGATAGCCAATGGTATGCCACCACATCTATCTATGATTTTACTAGACAATTCACCTGCAAGACTTTCTCCTCCCTGGCTTTGTATTCTTTTATTGAATAATTTCTCAGAATTTCCATCAGAAAGAGGTTTTAGTCTGCAAACCTCTTCGGCTTTTGTGACTACCTCAACATTACGGTAGTCATGATGACTCTACTTCATAACTATTATCTCTCAAGGCATATCTAATTGTTTCCCACGATCCAACATCCCATATGTCATCTACAACGATGAAGTACCTATAATTGACACAAGAATTTAGAGCTATCAATAATTGGCAAATCGTATAGAGTATACAAATAAACCAGATGCAAAATAACATCATTGATTGTAGCACGGAAAAATTCCAACCCATGACTCCAAGGAAGAGGAGTATTTGTTAACCATTTTAATTTCTGCTACACAATAATGATCCAATCTATATAAATTTGGAAATTCCATAGTTTTTTCTAGATGTTTGGCAGCAAATTCAATGTGCATTTTAACACAACTGGAATCTCATAAACTATTTCATCTGAATGAACCGAATGCTTAGGTCTAGGAATTGGAGTACAATAGGAATATATATATTGTCCATGCTTTCTTAGTGAAAAACGACATTGACATTGAACTAATCTGAACGGAGAATGACATGGACATACCTCTTGTGTTGTAAGAATTCATGCAGTTTGTTTCCCAATTGCTCTACATCCCATCTAGCCATGTCGACTTTCTTGTACTTATTCTTATCGAGTTCCACTAACATCTTCTCAAATGTCCTAGTCATACTAGGAGTCCTACCAACAGAAACAAAAGCAGAACAACTAAACTGTTTCTTAAGCATATCATGCACCGTTTTGGCTAGAGTAGTCTTACCTAATCCTCCAACCCCGACTATAGACACTATCTTTAGGTTCTGATCAGATGAATGAGCTTGAGCATCCTCATTGGTCCCTATAGACAACAACCTCATGACCTTGTCCCTTGACTCCTCGATGCCAACCAGATCAGACTCTCTCTTGTACAAATTGATGACACGGGGGTCGATGCCGGTGCTTGCGGCAAGATCAGCTCCTGCGCCTCTAACTATGTACTTGGCACGGAGCTCAGCTAACTCGTTGGAGAGTTTCTTGATGTCTTTGACCTTGTCGGAGATCTTATGGCGATGCTTGACCTTAATCACGCAGCGGTGGCCTTGCCAAGATCTTTTGAAGACTTTGGTGTCGGTAGCATCAGCTGCACACTCTCCGCCCGGCCAGGCGCAGAACAAAGTCATCGACAGCATCCTCCATGTCATACGACAGCTCCCGGATGTGCCGTGCCCAAAGCTTTTGGACCTCAGTGAGCTGGTCCGGTGGAACATGAGACAAGTCCTCCAGACCAGCTTTCATCATCACAAGCTCCCTGGAGAGGGACTCGATGTCGGGCTTGAGGCCCTTCTGCACGGCGTATTCCTCCTTGAGCAACTTGGACAGCTTGGGGGCCAGGCTGACCATGGCCCCCAAGGCGAGCTCCATGCTTTAGCTCGACCTCGGTCTCACGCACACTCCGTTGCTCTTTCTTGTTTGGTACTACATATGCTAGTTGGGTGCTGGGCAACAAATGGCGGAACTAGATGCTATATGTGGGGAGAGCGATTAGAGGCTCACTGCTCGTTTGGAGCATCTTCAAACGATGTGTGACTTGGCAACATCGCTAGCTGAATCAGAATGCTTATCTTTTGAAGAGGTGGTGAGGACCGCGGAAGGGAAGATGATGTTGAGTAGGCCAAGCAAGGTAGCAGGTGGCTTAATTTGAAACTTTCCTTCCTGGATAGTGACTTTGTAAATTGTGGTACGAATGAATCATTCGAGGAGGTACGATCTTACAATAACAATGACACAGTCTTAAAGATGACTCAATTATTGGAGGACGAGCTGGTATGGACCGGAATGCAAAATGTTTTTTAGTAGGACTAGGAAGAGAGGTGGTTCAATTTTAAACTATGTAAATTGTACGTTAGGAAATGACGAACCATTGCTTGCTTGGTAGTCGATTCTGGTTCGGTGTGTGGCAACGATATTTGGCGAAACTAGATGCTAATGAGGGGGGTGAGAGCGCGCGATTGCGCACTGCCCATTTAATTACTCAGAGATCCACATTTGTCTTCACGCACATGGCTACCTCGGCATCTTGATTTTCTAAAGCAATGGAAAGCTGTAAGGAGAAAAATAAAAAATGGCACTCCACATTTAACTTGGCTAGCTGGCGGACAGAGTGTTCTTTTCTGAGGTCTCATACTTGAAAACAATAAAAATGAAAATGTCCACCGACCTGGTGGTGCTATCATATACAATCCACCCGTTCCAAATTATAGTCCACTTTGACTTTTCTAGATATATTGCTTTTGCTATGGCACCTAATTATACACTATGTCTAGATACATAGCAAAAAGAAATGCATACAGAAAAGTCAAAGTAAACTATAATTGAACGGATAAGTATATATATATGAAATACCTTTACCGAAATGCATCTAGAAAGCCAAAGTAAACTATAATTTGGAATGGATAGCGTATATATGAAATACCTTTACCCCAATGCTTCTGCTAGCTTAGAGCAACTCCAACAGTTTTCCTATTTGTTGTTTAGCAATTGCCCTTGTTCGCCAACTCCCAAATCCAAATACCAAATCAAAAAGAGCTCACACTACTGGGAGAATGGATTTTGCGTGGCGGACTTTTCCGATTTTCGTGGCGGTTTATTATGTCCGCCACGAAGAAAAATCACGGAAAAATCGGGTGATTTTGCGTGGCGGTTTTTAAACGAAAAGCCCACCACGTTAATGAATAAAAAAAAAAAAAGAAAATCAAACCCTAACCTAATGGGCCCCGGATCGGGCCTATTAGGGATGCCAGAGTCTCGAGCCGCCCGCCCGCCCTCGCGCTCGGCCATCAGCGCCCGCCCGGGATCCGGCCGCGGGCCGGGATCCGGCTGCTTGCCGCTGGATCCGACGCGGGGGTCGGATCGGCCGCCGGGAAGCCGCCTCGATCCGCCGCCTCGATGCGCCGGCGGGAAACGCCTCGATCTGCCGCCCGCGGAGAAGCCGCCTCGATCCGCCTCTATCGCCGCCCGAAGCCGCCTCGATCCGCCGCCTCGTGCTGGCCCGGCGGTCTCCGCCTCCATGCGCCCGCCACGGCCTCTCGTCTCCATCTGCCGCCGCGGGCTCGCCACATCGCGCCGCCGCGGGATCGGACCGCGCGCCCCGGCAGCGCCGCTTCGCCGCCGCTTTCGGGACGGGGAGGAGGCGGAGGGAGGGCGCCGCCGCTTTCGAGGGAGGCGAAGAGGGAGGGCGCGCGTAGGGGACGGGACGGAGAGGGAGGGAGCTGCTCTCGGGACGGGAAGGGAGGGAGCTGCTCGGGGCGGGGAGGGGAGAAGTGAGGGAGCTGAAGTCTGAAACCTATGTCCTCCCTCTTTCTATATTTATACGAGCCCGACTTTTGGGTCGTTTTACGGGCTTTTGGGCGAGTGTTTGGGCCACATTAACCGCGGCGGGTTTTTAATAAAAACGCCACGGTTAATCGATTAACCGTGGCGGTTATTATGTCCGCCACGCAAAATAGAAAATAAGCGCCACGGTTAATTATGCTATTAACGTGGCGGTTTTTTCAAATGCCCGCCATGGAAAATGAAATCTGAACACCACGCAAAATCAATTTTGTAGTAGTGATCATCTCCAACAGTTTGGCATAATTCACTTGCCAAACTTAGATCTAACTTACATCGAAACCACGAGAGAGAAATAAAATTATGTTTATGTCCTTTCACCTCTTGAAAACTTATGTCGGGAACCACGAGGCGCGAGTAAAACAAAATTATGTTTATGCCCTTCCACCTCTTCTAATATATGCGGATGCGCTGCAAATGCCAAGCCAACGTCATAGAGCGCGCATTTTTTGCACGCACCGGGCCAGATTTGCCAGCGCTCACTAATTTGTCATATCCAAATGTCAAACTGTTGGAGGAAATTTTTGGAGCTTTTGACAAAATTTGAGAATGTCACTCCAAATAACAAACTGTTGGAGTTGCTCTTACTAACGGTTGGATTCCCGTGGTGAAGCTTTCATCTCTCTTGAGCGATTGATAGCCAAGTCAACGATGATCATATACAAATGGTCATTATTGTGTACAGTATATGATACTAAATCCGTTCTAAATTATAGTCCGTTTGACCTTTTTAAACCCCAAGTTTGACCACTCATTTTATTTAAAAATTTGTACACATATCACTTCTTTTGTTGTGGCATGTTTTATTAACAAAAGGTCCTTAAGATTGACTTAAATTTGACTATGTTTGCACAAATTTTTTTGATTAAGATGAGTGGTCAAACTTAGAGTCGAAAAAGTCAAATGAATTATAATTTGGAACGGAGGAAATATTACCATTGGACTAGCCTAATGCCCTAGGTTACAAGTCAATGGGTCTGTTGCGTAAATTAAGTTGTCCCCGTCCATCAATTGCGGCGTGACGCACATGCCATGCTTGTGAAATAATGGCAACTTATTATTACGTGAAACAAAAAAAAAAAGTAGCAACTTAGATGCCTTTGGCTTGTGAAATTCTGAAGAGATAACGAAGCCATGCCATGCATGCCTTCCGGAAACTGAACAGCCACCTGCTGAATCAATCATGCCATTAAAAATTGGATTAAGTTTAATTGTTTTTAATCTCTACCCAAATCAGTTTCTGGGAGGATATTTGCTTAGGCAACCATGCTTTTAGAAGGTTTTAAAATCTACCCCCTAAATGTATCCTTTAGAAGGGCTTTAATAGGGAATAAACTGTCACAATGGCATCAACTAGATAATTTGGCCAAAATAAATTGGAATGGTAGCAAGGTTTGCAGTTTCTGCAGTAGCCTAGCAACCATAAAATATTTATTCTTTGATTGTATCATCGCTAAGGCTCTATGGCGTATGGTTCACTGTGTTTTTGGGTTGAGACCACTGAGGGACATAGCCCATTTGTTTGGAGATTGGTTTAAATTGGGGCTACAAAAACACAACCTTTTATTATTGACAGGCGCAACGGCTCTTTGTTAGGTTATTTGGCTCACGAGGAATGATTTGATGTTTAACAAATATGCACCAAAAACCTTTTTTTGCAGTTACTCTTCAGGGCGACATATTGGCTCCGGTTTTGGGCTCCATTGCAACAGTTGGATGAAACAAAGTGATTATCCAAGAGGCATGCAGAAATTTAGAGTCAAAAGCTATGTTTATTTTTGCCTCAAATGGCTGCCTTGGGAACTAGTTTGTACCTGTTGCATGAGTTACATTTGGTGTGAACTTGTAATAAGTTTGGTCTGGTGCCTCTCTTTTGTGAGAAGCTGAAGCCGGAACCATTGGTTCTTTTATCTAAAAAAAATCTCTTCACTCTTTGTCTTTATATAAGATTCTTCGCTGATGTGGCATACTTGAAAATAATTGAGTAAATTGTGTCCATCATACAACAACTTGTCGGATGGATGTAGATTAGTCCAATAACCTGTAGTATGCTCAATCTAGTACAGTAACTTGACAATATTTATAAAATGGTCAATCTAATGCAATAACTTAATAGTTTGGTGCAAACTAGTCCAACACTTGTAAAATGCTTAACTTAGTGTCCAAATTGATGCAGTCAAATGTTAAACAAGAGTATATTCCCATTGAGAATGGTAATATGAACCCTGCCTCAATTCTACGGCTTTTCAGTATCACCAACGTCATGAAACTTTCATCACTCTTCAATAATGCAGCAAAGTCAACCAGAATCCTACCTTTTCATTGGTAGGTTGATCACTCTCATTGTGTATATGATAGTAACATTGGACTAGCCCAACACACCTAATTAATCCCAAGTCAATAACTCTAGGTTGCGTGAATTAGCCAGTCTTTCTCCATCACATGCCTACGGTTTTCTCCATCACATGTCTACCCCTCTGTCCCATGGGGTTTGTCGTTTTTGACTTTTGAACTTTATGTTTGACCATCTATCTTATTCAAAATATTTATGTAAATAATAAAATAAATTAATTAATATTTAAGTATCTTATTGATAAAATAAGTCATAACAAAATAAATTATATTTGTGTAAAAAATTTAAATAAGGCGAATCATCGAACAAGATGGCACGAGGAATCGAGGGTGACAAACAAAAAATGGGACGGGAGGAGTCCTACCTGCAAGGACATGGATCTCTAGCTTTTAAAACAATAGGAAACTGTAACATGAAAGCAAAGACTAGTAAAAATTTTTAGGTGCATGTTGTTGGCTTGTCAAATGCAGAGGAGCCACGAGGCCAGTGAGCAGTGAGTTTATCAACTTGTGACTGAGCTGCTGGCTCATAATGCCTTATGGAAACTGAGGGCGTGTGTGACCCCTGGCGCCAGGGCCTGGCTGCACTCTCGGGATGCAAGCTCCGCTGTTTGTGTCATATTATCTTCGTAGAGCCAGGCCCAACTTCGTGCAGATTCTCTTCTCTCATGGCTGCGGAGATACGCCCAAATCCTTCGTTTCTTGGCGGCCTGGCTGCCTTCAGCTCTCATCGCGGCGCTCCGACCTCACAGGCTGCATCGAGTTACCTCCACCGCTCGGGGTCCTCGTCCACCACTTCCTCGTCCTTGCTGTCCAGCGGCTCGTCGTTCCTCACGCACCACCACCCCGGCGGCGGCATGGAGGCCTCGTCTGCTGGCTGGCATCGGCGACTACCACAGCGTCGTTCACGTTCGACCCACCTTCCTCCCTCCCTCATAGCGCAACCGCCGCCCGCGCCGTAGGTGCTCTCCATCGCCATGTGTAGCCACCAAGGAGGGACGCGACCATCCCGGGAGGAAGCGGGTTGCCGGTACCCGACCGCTGGGGAGGCGCGGGGCGCCGACGATCGGGGAGGCGCGGCCATCCGCCCGTGCGAAACCGCCGTCTCGAACACGAGTGCGGGTGCGGGGCGGGGAGGAGAGCCGTTGCTGCCGCCGGCGGTTGCCCGTGGCGTGGCGGCCATGGACCACCATCGTCGACCGATTAGCCTCTAGCGGCGGCGGCGGTGGTAGATGAGCATGGCCAGCAGCGGCGCGGTGAGCGAGCATGGGCAGCGGCAAGGTAGCGGACCTAAGCGCGCCCGCCGCGGTCGCCGCCCTGCGCGGTCCCGCTGCGTGGAGGGCGTGCTATTGCGGGGCTGGCGTGGCGGAGGCCAATGCTAAGGCCCTTGCAGGCGGCGTCGCGCGGTGTCGGCGAGCTTCGATGGCGACCATGGCGTGGTGAAGCACGCTCGTTAGGTGCCCGATGAAATGCCAAGGAGATAAAGCGTTGGGTGGTAAGCCTACCAAATGGCGGTGCAATGTAGCCATATCCCTTTCGGGCTCTTGGCACAAACACAATCTCGTTGGGGCCAGGCCCGTTTGGTACATAGACACAAACAAGAGCACCTGCATCGCTGGGGACTGGCTTGGTCTGGCCTGGGCCTGTCGGGCGGGCCAAGCCGACTTGGTGCGAGTCGCAAACACGCATACGAACTGCCGCCCTAAAAGAAAATATCCATTGGAATAAAAACTACTCGGCTACGTCAACATCCGGCATGGTCGTGGCCCTGTCGCACCAGTGTTGGTCAGATCGGTATGACCAAATTAAACCAGGGCGCCACTGGCTTCGGTCAATTAGGGCAGTCCCAATGGTGCATTTATTATAATTTCTATGTCTATTAATTAGCATGACAACTCAGCGTTTTAGTGACATGGCAAAGGAATCAATGAGAGAGAGGAAAAAATAATGAAACGGTTTCTTCAGCAAGGAACTAGGTCGACGCTAGCCCCGATGCCCCTAGAAACGACCAAATCTCTATCTCTACAACTAATAATGCACCAGTTAGAACTTTTCTAACGCCGCACACTAATTTGACCCCCACAGTCATATTATCTATGCTAAGTGCACCCATAAAAATACACCCAACATTAACTAAACACTAGTATAGTGCCCGTGCGTTGCCACAGTTTAATTTAAAGAATGCACTTAAAAACAATCCACGGATAATATTTTTCCTTAGTTTTTGTCTCACACAATTATATATGACCATAAATATAATCTCAAGCTAGCGGTTCGGGTCATTTTAGAATATACATGAAAACAACCAATATATACGTTGGTCAAAAAAAAATAGAGAAAAAGATGTATCGTTCCAGATTGCATGTTGCAAAAGATGATGCCCTACCTCCACCAAAGAACAGCCTCCCGTTGTAACACCCGGTTTTAAGAAGAAAACCAGATGAAGCCATATGTGAGCCACGGAAGTCAAATCTCACATATAGTTTACAAATGAATGGTAGTATCAATTCACAATGCTTAAAATATAACTAACATAGTATAAAAAGATTATAACCTCAGCAAGCGGGCAGCGGAAAGACACTCCGATCTTCTGGTGTAGACTCCACGAGGGACAACTGATTTGGTTGATCACAAGCCTAACTTTCTCCGAGGTGAGGTGAAATAGCAAGGGTGAGTCCATGTCGAACTCCGCAAGCATAGCCGGGGGTTATGAGGCTCGAGAGGCGACAATCGTCTTAAGCTGCGGTTGCTTTTTAGTGTAGGTCAAGTTTTAAGCTTAAGCATAAAGGAATTCCCATCATCCCATTAATCACAAGTGTGAACAGATATAAACATCGATTTAATATCAACAACATAATAAGCACGAAATTCTATCCATTGATGTCTCCAAGGCCGTTCATGACTGCGAACACGGCTGTTATAACGGTTTAATTAACTTCTGGCAGAGGTGTACACTTTCACTCACGGGTCATGAGTTTCCACTTTGCATGGGCTCTAGAACCTCCAAAAACGAAAACCCACATAAAGCCTTTCAAAGGGGTTATCTAAATATGCGGATAGCGATAGGGCTACAACCCATTCTCTTCCGCTTGGGTAACCACCGACACAAGTAAACACTATCCCCCTGAGCGACTAAAGCCGAGCCATGTGACCCCCAAAGTCATCTTTGTATATCCCGGATGATCACGAATGAATAAGTCCTTATGGAGAGCTAAGAGCTTCATAAATAAACAACACAAGCTCTTTCACCCTATGTACCATGGCATCAACAACTACTCATATCACGATTTAAACCATAAAGCAATAATAAAGGTTTGTTGGTTGAGCGCTAGCAAGTTACTACCCAAATGCATAACCCATAGGAGACAATGAAGTATTGAAGACTAGGTTAATCCTTAATGGCACACAAGGAGGACACATGCATCATGATTCATTAATTAAGGTGAATAGGACATCAAGGATGATCCCAAGCTATACTTGCCTTAAACTTCTTGATCATAAACTTCTTGATCATAAACTTCTTGATCACGGTCTTCTTCGAGATCAACAACATAAAAGCTCATCGAACTACTCGACTCAATCAGCAACACACAACCAAATGGATCCAATCATGCGGGACAAACAAGACTACAATTAGAACAGTACACCAACAGTAGCAAAACAGTTTGAAAAACTTATAAAACTATTCTACACATCACTACGATCAAACGGATGTAAAGATCACAAAAAAATCGGACTTAAAGCGGCGAAGATATGCACTTTTCAAGATTTTATGAAAAAAAATAATAATTCAAATAAGATCACGAAATTTAAAAATGGAAAACCTACTGAACAGAAGCAAAAACACCTAAATTATGGAATAACGAACCTAACGAAAATTGAATAGAGTTAAACAGATTTAAAATATGAAAGTTGTAGAAGTTTGAATCTGATGGCCGTCCTTTAGATAATAGAAACTTGATTTTCAAAATAAAATGATCAAAATTCAGGTTTAAATCTGATAGAACAGTGGGCAAAAAGATTCAACAATGGATGGCTCATGACGATGGATGCACTATATGTATTTGTATCGTATTTCTAGATTTAATTTTGTAAAGGAAAACGGCCACATATATGTGTGACGTGACGATAGCATCATCTATGAAGCAAAGCTGGCATGCACGGTCGGCTCTAATTAGATGGGTGTAGATATATGTGTATAACCATAGTATTCCTAGATTTATTTTTTTCAAAGGAAACCGGCAAAGAAAATCATGTGATGTCATCAAATGATGTCACGCCATGCAAGCTAACAAGGAGGCCATGGCTAGCGTTGGAGCTTTGCTGGAACACGATGAAAGGAACGAGATCTACAGGAGGATGCAGAGAGCTCACCTACGATGATCTCATTGGCTGGCAAACATGGAGACCTCGTGCGGCTGAATGAGGCAACAACGTTCCTGCGATGTTCGGTGCCGATGAGCACACGACAGAAAAGAAGAACGACGAGAGATAAACGGACGGTGCCGAGAGGTTCTTTACCGCGGGAACTGCCCGATGACGGATAGCTCGGGACAACGAAGATGCCGCAGGTGAACACGGCGGCTTCAGCGGATGAGGTTTTGCACTTGGCGAGATCCAAAACGAGCGAGGGCAGAGGTGGCTAGGGCTTGCTGGCGGCGAGAGTTTCGCTGAGGCTGCTGTTGCTCGAGTCGATGGGAAAAAGGCGATGCGGCGTAGCTAGGGTTTATGGAAAAGGATACAATCGGCCAGTTGTATATATATATATGTATATATATGTATACAACAGGGTCAAGGTGTCAACGACAGAAAGAAAAAGAAGAGCGCTGCGCTCACGAGCTGGAACTGGACCAAAGCCACTGCGGGCCTAGAGAAATAGGAGGGCGACGGGCCAAGGGAAAAGGAAATGGACACTCGGTCCAGTAAAAGGACCATCGACTTGGGCTGGAAAAAGAAATAGCGAGAGGGGGATAAAAGAAATTGCTTTTAAACGGATTTCAAATAGCCTTTGCAAAAGAATTTCAAAACCCTTTCAAATTTGACAATGCTTCAGCATGAATGCTCAACCATGTTTCTAAACCCTATATTAAATTTTAATTTAATGAAAAATGTTCTCTTTCCTATATTTCATGTGCACAAAAATACATAAATAAATCAATTTATTCTATTTTCAAAAGAGGCAAAATTTGGGGTGTTACAAATCTACCCCCCTTATAAGATGAATCTCGTCCCGAGATTCGGAAGATAAAGATCGAAGAGATTGGGATACTCTGTCATGAAGCTTTGTCACTCCTCAGTATTTCCATTTTCTTGGTAAGGGTTCCTCTTATTTTGCATGCCTATTAATCTTTGTCGAATAACATGCTTGCTTATTCCAAAACTTTGGCAGGCAGTCAACATATCTCTCGACTAACTCCAAACCCAATCTCTGTTAACTTTCAACTATTAGGCCACTTTTCTAGAGCTAACTTACTCTTCACTTCCACTCTGTTTATACTTCTCATACAGAGCACCGAAGATTGGGCAAGACAAATTTTTATCGCCATAGATTCCAAACTACATCACAATAACCCCGGACATGTCCACCTCTAGGTCTTCTTAGTCCATGATCTCGAATCTTCTACTTCATACATCCTTTACTAGTGGTAACACTCAGGTTTGTAGGTATACTCCTAGGTGTATGGTTGCAACTCTACTTCATTATCTCTAGCTCTTGTCATCGGGTGGTCAAGAATGGTAGCATCAACAAGGTCAGATAATCATAAACATGGGGCAATCCAAAAGACAACTCACAGCTTCAAGATAAACTCGTATCTTGAAGATAGATTGAGAGAAATAAACACATGAGTTTAAGCCACTACCCCCCTTAAGAAGAGATAGACCAGGGGTAACTACGGAGTAGTTTTCGTAACCTTTTAAGCACCTTAACCATCTTATAGACCTTCCAATTGACCCACATGACTCTCTTGATCCAAAGTGGGTTCCATTCCAAAGTTCCAACTATTAGTACCCTTACTATGGTTGAGCTGCTCAACCCTCATATTCTGCTTATAGCTCTATAGGCTCTGATGTTGTCTGATCTCCGTTAGCATAGTTGCTAGGCTAAGAGTACTGACAATGACATATGCTTCATCTAGATGATGATATAATTCAATGTCTATCTATGGTCACTTCAATCCAATACTGATATCACATGCTCAAAATCAACCTAGTGAGGAAGTCCTTGGTGAAACTTTTATTCCAAATTAGACTATTCATCCAACTTCAAAACATTGGTTGCTCAACCCTTGAATCTAAACTTGTGATGTTGTTTCGAATCTTATCAGCATAGCTCTTCTTTGCTAAGGGCATCGGCAAGGACTTATGCATCTAGAACTAAGCTGACATCACCTTTTCCAAGTCATAACACTTGATTAGCCCCAATCCATCTCAAACATGCAACTCAAGCCCATATTAGTGGTCCTATATATTTCTTACAATCCACGTAGATGTATCTCATGGTCAGCCAGGTAAATACTACACTAACATCTTCTCTTGTAGCAGCATCTTGTGAGTCTTGGACAAACCTTCTTTCAACCTCTAGCTATTCATCAATATATAGAAGATACTCTGAAGTCGACGTTACATCCATGGGTGAATTCTACATTACTAATTTTATTGAGCTCTTTTCCACCACTAGAGATAACTTAATTCCCAACCGAATTGTACCATTCCAAGGAATCACTCTTGCTTACTTCCATGACTTCAACTCAACACATCGCTCTTGAAGTCTCAATGAAAATCCACCTTTAGAGATATCATCTCCTAAGAGATAACCTTTTCCAGACAAAACTCACCCTCCATGTTTGGATTAAGTACCGAGGTTTTCCTAATTCTTCCTAGAACTAACTACAGAGAAGTCCAATACCACATTCCTATATCATCCAGACTAACTTGTCTTGACTTGTAAGTTGAACTTCAAAATGTTGTGATAGCTTGAGACATAATTCAAATCATGACGAGCACACAAGCTCCTTGTAGACGATCCATCCGTCATCAACCTTGAGTGAATGATGCCTACGCTCAAAGTTGACATCTCAACCTTAAGATGGCTAAACCTCTCGGGTGAAGATCTAGAATGTATGAAACCTTCATGCTCGTAAGATGGCTAAAAATCTCAACCTTAAGATGGCTAAACCTCTCGGGTGTCAGCATATCTGCAATTGCAAATATTTCGGCATCTTTGTTATAGAAATAGCCTGTCCTGAAATAGATGATTTAGTTTTTATATGTCTGGAGCTAACGTGCTTGGTTTCATTCTATAGGAACAAGTTATCAACAAGGTAGATTGGAAAAATGACACTGCAGAGTTGAATAGACATGTCTGGAGCTAGCGTGCTTGGTTTCATTCTATAGCAGAACTGTTTACTAGCTGTACCATGATTTGTTTAGCATAGTCTTTTATAGACATGATTAAATTGCTCTATGGATTCGTGAACTAAGGCATGTTTTTCTTGTCTTTCAACAGATTGAAGTCAATTTCACTAAAAAAGAATGATATTCTTTATTCTTTTTACGTTCAGCAAGCCATGGATTGTTGCCTCTCACTACTACAGAATTGTTCATCAATGCCGGGCTCTAACCCCCCTTCATTGCCGAAAACTGAACCGGCAGAACCATAGCGGTAGTGATGTAGGGTTCGAAACACTACCGTCTCAAAACACCGGCGGTGATTCGAGGGAAGACTGCGGTTTGATATCGAACCGGCGGCAAGCTTTGTCACCGAACTTTGTCGGGTGATCCATGGACCCGGCAGCATTTTTTATCAAGCAATGCGGTTCGGAAGTCGGCCGGCGAGTTGATATTGAGAACTTTGCGGGCTTTAATGAACCGACATAGCTGAGGGGATAACACTATCGGATTAGATTGAGCCGGCGGTGTATCGAAGAGAGATAACAATGTGGGTTTACTTTGGACCCGTCGATTGAACTTTTCTGCGAACACTTTGTCGGCTTATTTCAACCCGACGGCGTTATTAGAGTGGACACTATCGGTTGGTTAATGCGGCCCGGCGGTGATGTTTACGTCATCGATGATGGTTTGTAATTCAAACCAACGGTGTTTGGTGTAGTTACACTACGGTTTGTTTCTCATTCAGCATGGGGCCTATGCCACCCGGCATTTTTGTTTTAAATTTTTTTAAATTTTTGAATTTATTCATGGAAATCAGCTATTTTTAAACCCATAAAAAGCATCATATATACATTAAAATCGACAAAACATTACATGGTTTAAAGGTTACATACAACTAACTCCACGTAATGTTCTCTAAATTGAGCCTAGGACATCAACTTCCAAATAAGAAAAACAATGACAATAGCCATAACTGAAATCAAGACATCTTTCATAGGCCAAGTCACAATTCTCCTAATCTTCATATCTATGGAGAGGCTTCTCATCAATCTCGGGGCTGGTTGATAGTCAAAGTTTTCACCATAGTAGGCCCGAAAGCTTCGGCTTCCATCTTGTATTTTTGTAACAATTACGGGGGTAGCGGAAACTTGAGCGAGCAATCTTTCCAAGTTCGATAGATCCCTAGCACTTGACCAACATGCACTACATACCACGCCATGGTTTGCCTATACATGCAACCAAAATAGGATGTTAATGCTATGTCATTGAAATGTTATGCAGTAAGATTTTGAACACCACAAACTCATGAATTTCAACATCTATCTCATTTCAATCACACGCCGAGCATTAGTATGTCTTCCATCATGCTATAAATGACCACAATGTTTAAATCTAATTTGTTCACCGTAGACCAATTAAAAAACATTTGCTACTATATATGGATCCTGAACTGTTTTGAAAGCAAAATCTAAATAGAAAAGGGAAATAACGAGGTTGGAGTTATCAACACGGGCATTTCAACGAACAACTCAAAGGCGTGACCGGCGCACTCTCCGAGCTTCCGTGCGGTCTGCGCGCTCTGTCTTGTCTCGGCGGTGTGAGGCCTTGGCGTCCTAGAAGGAAGCAGAGGGAAGCGCGACGGGCGTTGCTCGGCAGAATCGAGCAGTTCAAGGTCGCGGCGGTGCGGCGTCCGGGCCTAGACGCGAGGGGGCGGCGTGAGGTCTGCAGCGGTAGTGCGGTGTATGTGGCGATCCCCGTCGGCGTGGAGGAAGAACAAGCGGAGGCGGCGAGGCGAGAACAACGGCGAATTAGGTCTCATTCTCATAGGCAAAATTTTGAAGAACTAAATGGCTAATTAGTTCTCACCGTGGAAGAGCGCGAGGGCGGGCGGTGTTGGGGACGTCGGAGAAGAAGAGAATGGCGGGGGTGCGGAGGGGGCGATGGGCGGCTTTGCGGCGTGTGTGGTGGTGGTGCTCCGTCGGCGGCGCTATGGGGCGCGGGGTTGAAATGACCTGGGGAAAATTTTAGCTCGCTCGCGCCAACCAATATATATCGTCGAATTTGGAGCGAATGGTGTGGGGTTCAAATGACTTGTGAAATTTTCACCTCGTGGCGCCCATATCTATAGTTAATTTCTTGCCGGTTGAGCGGTGGCACGGTAGTGTTACATTAAAGGTTCACTGCCGGGTCTAAATGTCGGTGACGCGACGGTGATCGGTTTCTTGTTGCCACCTACCACCGCTCACGGTGATAAGATCTGCTTGTTGCCACCTACCATCGCTCAATCCCACCTACCACCGCCTATGTATAAAACAGCCCCGCGCGAGAGAGCCATGTACGGCGAACCGTGTGCCGGCTGACCTCTTCTGTTATTTACCCATTTTTCTATCCACATATATGGCCTCTATTTGGGAGAAAGCTCTCCACATAAACATTTTATTATGGGTAGCGAGTGTATCTGGCAGGTACTAGAAGGGTGTTTTTGAAGATTAAGCTACAGCGTTGCTTACGAAAATTTGGGTGTGATGCTCGTGCAGCATCATTGTTGCACGGACCTCGGAAGACGGAAAGCGGGAGCCAAGTAGCATGCATTCTTGTGCTTCCTCGCAGGGAGATGAGCCCCGTTTCCTGTCAGGCCTTTGCCGACACGGAGAGACATTGGTTCTTCATAGAGGTCTCCTATCCGCCTTAATTCGTGTAAGCATAACGGATAGCACTATAACCACCTCGGGCATAGGTGCTAGAAGGGTATTTTTGAGGTGGTTAATTCTTATTGTGTTTGTACACTTGGCTTATTGTACCGTGTGGAACTTGTGAAGCATGTATAATCCCAGTTCAACCTGCAATTACTTCGATGTCGTCGCGTAAAAAATTTTGGCACCACTCACGGCTACTGTTAGTGGGTAACCCCAGTTTGAGGCGAAATCTCAAACATTGTGGTTCCTCAACACATGGCATGTGCACGTCTAAGAAAAAAATTTGAGGCGAGAGGACACGAATTCTAATTTATATAAGATGTTTTGACTTTTCTAGGTATAATGACTTTTCGCTATGCATTTAGATGTATATTATGTTTAGATACACAATAAAAATAAGAGCTCTTTTTCTATCTATTGGAATTTCCTCCCGTTTCCTCCCATTTCCTCCCTGGTTTTCTATTTTTTGTCGAAAAAGGCACTTTAGTCATTTTACATTTTCCGGTGCCTCACCCCTTGGCGCCAGCGCAGGCCGTCCCCTGACTTCGCGACCACCGACCCAGCGCGCGCGAGGTCCTCCCGTCTCCCTTCAGCCCTGCGCAAGGAGCGGCGTCTCCCTTCAGCCCTCGCCCAGCCGCGCGCCCCGATCTCACGCCGCGCCGCCGCGCTTCGATCCCGCCCGGTGCGCGCCGCCGCCAAGCGGCGGGTCCGCACCTCCAGACCGACCCGACCCGACCCCAGCCCGCCGCCATCGCCTCGGCGTGACCCGAATCCGCCCGGCGCGGGCTCGCACAAAGCGGCGCCTGCCTTGCGCCCGGCACAGCCCGCCCTGCGCCCGTCGGCGTGCCGCCACCACCTCACCCCGCCATGTAGCGGAGTTCCCACCTCAAGAGACTAACAATTCAGACTGTTGCCAATTACCTCATATGGTACGCTCGGATCAAATGCTTTCAGGAAAACAAGGAAGAACTGCAACAGAATTTTACCAGAACAAAACAATCAGATTTTGCATACTACATGGTAACGTGTTCTTTCAAACTTGTCACCACCTGGCACGCTCGGATCATATGCTTGCTCCTTCAGTGTAGGACGTTTTACAGGAGCATTAGCATGCTTCGTTTTCTTCTTCTTCTTTTAGTTACAAGCCAAAGTTGCAGCTTGCTCAAGTGCTTCCGCTAAGGCATCGAGATCAAAATCATGTAGAGGTCTGGATTAGAAATCTGACATGATAAATACTGACAGTGCTTATCAGAGTGACACATGAAACAGAGGTCAATCCATCAAATTTTTCATAGCCAGTAAAGATGCAATTGATCAAAGTGAGATTTAGCCAGTAAAGATGCGTACAGCTAAACAATTCAGAGATAAAAACTAACTAGCTGGCGGCCACGAGGAGAATGTTCAGTCGAATTCGATCTGTGGATTTCTGCTCCAGTACGTCTCCAGTCATGGCCAGCAGCCTCATGGTGGTTGTTGTTGCACCAAAGTTTCATGTCTGTTGGAATCGCTCTCGCTCGGTAGGACGCCGTTACCTTGCCGTGTGGATCGACGGCGCCTCACCAGCACTACGGCCTGGGTGTTGACCACGAACGGCGTGGCAAAGCACGGCTCCAGGAGGCCCATCCACGGTGGGCAAATCGACGACATGAGGAGGTGCCGGTCGTCGGAGCCAGCGGGCCCGTGAGCGCCGCTTAGATCGCCGCCAGCTGAAGCCACTGCGCCGTGAGCCAGCGCAGCCGGAGCCGCCGCAGGATTCGCGCCCGGCCCTGCCGCTGTCGCCGCCGAGCCGTGCGACCGGGAGCCTCCGGCGGCGCCGACGGCCAGCCAGCGCCAGCGCAACCGGCAGGGCGGCGGCGGAGCACTGTAGGCGGATCCTCTTCCACCGGCACCGACCGCAAGAACCCAAGGGGCATTTTGTTAAAAAAATAAGAACATATTATCAAACAATAGTAAACGAATCATAATCTCAAAACTATACTAAAACCAATTTATGAAGTTACCGTTTTACCCCTCAAAAAAAAAAAGAACTACGAGAATGCAATTACCGTGCTGGTCTTAATCCCCACAATTGCGGAGGAAGCGGGAGGAAATTTTTTCTCCCTGGCCCACCAACCATAGACACATCATTTTCCTCCCATTTCCTCCACCCCATTTCCTCCCGTTTCCTCGTGACTTCATTGTCGTCGGATCGATCGCTCTCGGTCGATGTGAGCCATCGAATTTTTCCCCAATTATTTTAAAAAATTTCTAATATATTCATAGAAGGCAAAAAAAAGTCTTATAATCTGAAATAGAGATAATTATTAACAGACCAATTTCACATAAAAAGATCAATTCACATAAAAAGTAGAAATATAGAAAAATTCACACATTCCAAACCGGCCCCAGGTTCAACCAAAACTATAGAAGAACGTTATAAGTTGGTTGATTGATAATTACTATGCTGATTAATAATTATTGTTAGATAAATTATAAATCACTCCTCTATTTCAAATTATAAGTTGGTTTGAATTTTATTTTTATAATTTGGAGCGGAGTGAGTATATTTTATAGTAGAACTATTTTAGGACATAAACCTTGATTGATATACTATTATTTGTATAAAAACTCTTAATATTGTATCTAAAACCTACATATTGTGGGGCTGAGCCGCTGAGAGTGTAAAACGAATGATAATCTTACCCTCGTTTTATTTCCCCCATTTGTGTTGAATTACTCCATTTTTTTGGGGCTGAGCCGCTGAGGGAGTACAAACGTACAAAAGATACTCTTGCTTCGTGTTCCCCTCCCTCTGTTTGGCTGGCCACAAGGTATTACCACAGTTTTTTTTTTTCCCTTTTACAAGGATAGTATTGCACCGTTAATAACATTGTAAAGTGTGGTATAGTAGAAAAAATGAGGATGGTAAACACAGAGCCCAAGGGCAAGCAAGCAAAATCCTAATCCTAACTGCGTCGCGTGCATAAATTAGCAGCATCCCCTGCATTGCATACGCAAGCGCTTGTGCTGACGCGCTTGGTCCTCTCCCGCCGGCATCTTCCTCTTTACTCCTCCCGCCCTCATCATCCGCCGCCGTCCATCTCATCCCAAGTCCGGACTCCGAGCCACATAAACAAACACAGCTGCTTGTCCCCGAGCCCGACCGAAGCGTCGCCATGCGGCGGGGCGGCTTCCTGTTGGCGTTCTAGATGGGCTCGTCCTCCCTCCTCCTCTTCCCCTCGTCGTCCTCCACCGCCGCACCACCGGCGCCGCCGCCCTCCGAACAATCCCACCACCACTTCCTACAACTACAAGTCGCCCACCACCACTTAGGCCAGCACCAAGTACCCTCCTACTACGCCACAGCTCACAGCTGCTGCCATGGTGCGCATAAGCGCCCAGCGCCCGAGCGTAGACCTCCCGCGCCGCCGGCCAGCGTCCGCAGGCGATCTCTCCGGCGTCACCGCCCGGCAGCGCTGGTGCGCCCCGCAGTCCTCTGCCACGCCGCGCAGCTGCCGGTGCTGCCCCAGCGCTGCCGAAGTCTGGGTGACACCGTGCGCCGCGACTACATCTGCCACACAGTTTTCCTTAGGATTCACCGCTATATTGAGCAACATTAGGGGCGTGGTGATGGACTCTAGGGGCGGTTTTGCCGGCCGCCCTAAACAAGCGCTAATGTTCATCTACATTAGGGGCGGTTGACAGAGCCGCCCTAATGTGAATTCAGATTTCGCATTTTCAAAATTCAAAAAATAACAAAAGATTTTTTTAATCGGGATAGGATCCCACCGGCCAGCCACCCGCCCCTACACATGGTGATTTTTCTAGAATTTTTTGCAAATTTTGCGACGCCAAGAATCGAACCCGTGACCTCGAGCTCGCGTGTGACCCTCCGCCACTGCGCTACACACTTGTATGTGTCCATATCTCATTCCGCGCCTCATATATTATACAAATCTGAGTGTAAATTGACTATTTGAGGCCCTAAACGGATCGAACTAAAAGTGATCAACTACAAAGTTCCATAACTTTTCGAGATCTACATTTTCGTCCGAGGTCGTTTCATTGAATTTGAATTTCAAATTTGAGACATTTGAACACAGCTTTTGCATGA
This sequence comes from Hyparrhenia diplandra, assembly GCA_015847255.1. Lineage (NCBI taxonomy): Eukaryota > Viridiplantae > Streptophyta > Magnoliopsida > Poales > Poaceae > Hyparrhenia > Hyparrhenia diplandra. The sequence goes on from JADLZK010008254.1 coordinate 117,223, forward strand.
CTAGATGATTTCGAACTAAAAAGTGGTCAACTACAAAGTTTCATAACTTTTCGAGATCTACATTTTATATTGAGGAAGTTTTTCCATCCGAGGTCGTTTCATTTAAATTTGAATTTCAAATTTGAGACATTTGAACACAGCTTTTGCATAACTAGATGATTTTGAACTAAAAGTGGTCAACTACAAAGTTTCATAACTTTTCGAGATCTACATTTCATATTTAGGAAATTTTTCCGCTCGAGGTCGTTTATGAAATTTTAATTTTTAGTGCCACATTTTAAAATTTGGCAACCCACTGTAGGGCGCCTCATATGGAGCCGCCCCTATTGTGAACCACGCAGGGGCGGTTGGTGATTGAACCGCCCTCGATAATGATAGAGGGCGGTTGGTACACAAACCGCCCCTAATGTGTCGTCGTAAGGGGCGGTTTGTTAACAGCCGGGGATTTTCGCATACATTGGGGGGCTCAAAGTATGAGCCGCCCCTAATATAAATGTTTGAGCCGCCCTAATATAAATGTCGCGCTCCCTTAGTTGGCTTTTGTAGTAGTGATTCGTGCTCAGTTATACATTGTTTGTTTGTTTCGGTCTGATTACTCGTAATGTTACGGTGGTCCCAAGCCATTCCCGTGCAGTACTGTTTGTATCCCGTTTTGGTTAGGTGGACGGATCTGTATTTATTGCTATTACTGTTCATCACTTCCTTTTTCGTTGAAGTTCCTCCGTTTATGTTTCTTCTAGGCTACGGAGCGGACGAACTGGCATGGATATTAGAGCATGTTGGGTAACCTAGATTTACAACATCCACGGCACATAGCAGAAGAAAAGAGTGAAGGAAACCATGAGGGATTGGCAGAAGAGGTTGAAAAGTGCCCATTCGATGGTGGGTGAGGATAGTGTTGGATTTTCGCTTGATTGCGGGCACGCACAAAATCAGAATCCAGTTTCCTATCAGGTATATCTGGATCTAGTTTTTTGTAAATGCTACTAGGACTCAGCTGCGCTTACACGAATTTAGTGCTTATATCCTTTACATACTTGTAATTTGATTGATACTGTCTCTATACATTTGTTTAGTTTTGATTTGATTAGGTTTATCTAGGTTTTCCTTATTGAAATTTACTGAAATTTATGCAATTTTGTTGTGTAAGGTGTAAAACTTCTTGTGTACCTTTTTTTTTATTTTTTCTTGTAAACTTCTTTTTGATTTATTTTTTGGTGCGGTGTATGCAGAACGGGGAAGTACAGTTGGGCGTACTGCATTGTCTGATTGTGCACCATTTGCTTCTCGATGTTCTATAAGAATGATTCATGAAGTGCTTTCTAAGTTTGATTCGGCGAAGAAGGAACTTGTAGTCTACCAGTTTTGGATCTTTACTCCATTCTCCTCCGATGAAGCAAGTTAATCGGAAGTTTGCCCTTTGGCTGCTCAGTTCTGTTGATGAGCATGCCTATACTATTATTATAGGACAACATATATACGCCTAACATTTAATAATTGTGATGTGGGGGCATGTATTTGGTATTCCTTCATCTGGAAAAGTAGTTCAGACACAATTGTATCTAGTAGGGACGCAAAAGAACGGGTTATAAAAACCTACCTGGGACATGAGTTCAAGGAGCATAGAAGCATTAAGATGGTTCAAGAGATAATTGAGCACGATTATGGCAGGGATATTTCGAAAGAGGATGCTGATCGCTTCAGGGTTGCTTTCGTTATCTTTGTTATTAGTAATTTGCTTAGCCCGTCGGCGAATCATGACTATGCTGCTGTTGATTACTGGAATGCCATTCAAGAACCTAATGAGATCCACAGTTACGATTGGTGCGGTTTTGTTATTACAAATTACTCGAAGCAGTGACTAAGGTGAAAATGGATATCGCAAACAATATGAAGTTCCCTAACTTAACTGGATGCTCCATTTTTCTTCAAGTGTCTTTTTATGTACTTAAAGAATATATTTGTAAGGTTCAGGGTGTTTACTAGTGCTTCTTTTTATGTTGGATCTGGTTTTTTGAAATGTTATTTCTGCGTACTAATTTTTGAGATATTATTGCCAGGTTCTTTATTTAGACAACCTGCAATTGGAAGGGATGAGTTTGGTGCATAATACTTTGCCGAGAGTGAGGGTTTTTTTTCATTTGAAATCATACGGAGTATGACGGTGGCAGACAAGAATTATGCTAGATATTGTAAAGGTGATGATGGTCTTCCTACTGGAGAGGTTGGTTTAGCATTTGTTGTTTTTTCTGTATCTTTTGTTATCATTTGGATATATTTATTATAATATGGCACTTGTTGTGATTCTTCAACTGATTTTAATATTTTTATTTAGTTGAGAGACGTTTCGCGTTGTATTTATTCCTGGGCGGTCGAAGCAACACGTCACTGCCCAGGTTCTAGGAGTGGCTACCTTCTAGCGATATGGGAATGCGCTATAGCAATTGTTAAGTTACTTAACATCCCGTTTGAGGTAATTGCTAATAGATATATATCGTACTATTTTGTTATGTGAGTCTAGTACGGTTAGTTAGTTTTTATGGTTTATTGTATTGCTTTTTGGTGATTATGTTGTGCCGTGTTTCTAGGCCGTTGGACCATTATTTGTAGCTGTTGTTGATTTCCAGAACCAGATTAATTCCGGGGTTTTAGTATATGGCACACAAGCGATCAAGTTTCTCACTATGCTATCACAGTTACTGATCCCGTTCACTGAGGTTTTATGTACCAATGATCTTATGACAGGGATGACGTCGAGAATGGTAAGTTTGGGTGGATGTTGCAAACAATATGTTTATGCCCTATATGTTTGGTCACATACAAATATTATCGTGACCTAGGTGGTTGATGCTTGTCCTTTTTTTTTTGCTGGCTTTGTTTCTACATATTTATTTATTTATTTGTTCGCTCCTGCTAATAGCAATTCTAAAAGTAACTAAATAGTTTCTTCTTCCATTGCTGATAAATATTTCTTGATTATGCCGCCAAAGAGATGGTTGGATGCGCCGCCATTAGAAATGGAATCCGGTTGTTGTCACTTCCTCTTTGTAATAGACGTAAAATATGTTGCAGTTCTGGAATGGTTCGTAAGCTGAACTGTCCTATGTCAGATCCCGGCAACAACCTGGCGGTGAGGCCATGCAAGGCTGTACGTTCGGCCGCACATGGTGTTCGATAGCGGTTCAGCGTTTTTGGACTTGGCGATGCTATTGAAGGGTCTTTTAAGAGGGCATATGAAAGTTTGGATCAGTTACCTCACTTTCGAAGAATATTGATGTGCGCGTTGCGACAACAATGTCTCATTTCTATTCAGCTTTCCGGAAGCTGAAACCTGCAAATGATTTTGATTTGAATGACACTTTGACAGTGGGGACGAACCATGCTAGTTCTTCAAGTGGGTCAGCTGAGCTTAAGGTATACGATGTTCAGTCTCTTTGGGAGCTTGGGTATGCTTGGTCGCTGTTTGGTGTGAATGTTGATCAGTGGTTTGAGAAGATGCTTACGTTTGAACGTGATGAGAGGTATTCATTTGTGTTTTTTATAGTACTACCGTTGTTTCAGATTACCTTTCTCTTCGTTCGACGTTACATGTGTCAAGTTAATGCAGACCGGCAATTGTTCACCATTGTCTGAAATACATACAAGTCACCTTTCGCGACTTGTGTGCGTAGTTTATGGGTAAATCAGAAATGGAACTTGATCTGTTTGATGCGCTGGTTAGACTGTTGAAGCAGCAAGATGATCTGCTGTATGCATCGTATGGTTCCTCGAGGTGGCGGGTCTTCTTTGAGTCCGATTTCATGGTATGTTCTAGTGGTTTCTTTGTCATGTATTTTAATTCATTTTTGTTTTCGGTTTTCATGTTTGCTTTTTGTTTTGCCCGTTAAGAATCCTGTTTTCTAACTATTTGGTCTCACATGATTGAGTGTTTAAAATTGCAGGGGGCTATTTTGGATGGCATGGTTGACATTCTTCACTCGCATCTGAGAGCCCATTTGTCCCTACCTGACTCGCAATTGTCCTAGGTGCGGATTTGAGTTGTGGAATAGGGGATCGGTTTGGTGCGGTGAATGGAATTGGGCAGGTGGATACTGTGTAGGGACAGAGGTGAGCGGCGGGGGGTACGACTGGGTTAGTGGTGGTGGTGGTGGTGGTGGTGGCTATGGTGCTGACAGCGGCGGGTAGGGTGGGTACGGCTAGTATGGATCGGAGTACGGCGGCAGGGCATGGTGATGATTTGGAGGGTATGGTGGCGCTGGTGGATTAGGAGGTGGAAGAGGATAGTGGACGCCCTGAGTAGGGGATGGATGGCGAATGTGAAACTTGAACGTACCATTGGCCGGGTACGGGGCCATGGTCGCAGGCGATCCATGCCCCGCATCCCGTCTAGTCGCTGCATCATGGTGCCCACCGGGCCAGTTGTTGGCGGTCCTTAACGCACTTTTATACCGCCAATATCTTTATGAAATAAGATAAAAATGATTGCCAAACTCTAGAATAGGGCTTACAACTAATCGGTTCCACGAAGTTTTTGTAGTTTATCCTTTTCGGTGAGCATTCATGAAAAGCATGGAAATATGACAATAATATATAATTATAAAGTGTATTTCCATCATACACAAGGCCTAGAGGAGTGTGGCTCATCATCAAACTAATGAGAGCCCAAGAAGAAAAAGGCCCAAAAAAAGTTCAGGTCAAGTTTGGGCTGCAGGAGGAGGCTGGAGTATTTTGGGCATAACTTCCTCATCCAAACTCCGTTTTCAGAAGCCCACCCACCGTTTGAAAGCTAACGACGAGACCAATGAGCCCACAAAATCTCAGCCCAAACAGAGGAAATTTGGGTCTGGCCGTACCCACCAGTCTGGCAGCGAGCCCGTTCGGCCCCATCTTTGGTCGGTTGTTGCATGCCGCCATGCATATGACGATTCTGGCGGTGCTTTGTTGAAATACTATATTGAAACCTCCCTAGGAGGTTGGTTTGGCACCTTACATATAGGGAGGAACATCTTCCAAAGAGCCCCTCTCCTCTACCTATAAAAGGAGGCCCTCTCCTCCTCATTCAAGTTTCAGAGCTCGTTGATCCGTGTATTGATGAATGGGATGACCAGCTATTTTTTTTTTGAGAATGGATGACCAGCTATTAGAAGACACATTTTGGGAGGAAGATGTAAAGCTCATAAAGTCAATTCCTGTCCATACGGATATGCATGACATAATGGGCTGGAACTACGACAAGAGAGGCCAATTCTCAGTCAAGTCAGCATACAAAGTACACTGAGCCATGATGTTGAGATCACAACATGCTAGCAGGCCAGGTGGTTCTGAAGAAAGCCAAGGTCAGGGAGGTTTTTGGAAGAAGCTATGGAATCTGGACTGCCTAGCAAAAATCAAGCATTTCCTTTGGCGTCTAAGTCACAATACCCTGGCAGCCAAATCAGTGCTGCGAAGAAGAGGCATGAACATAGACACTAAATGTTCCATTTGTGACAGGCTCGATGAAGATGGAGGACACCTGCTGCTTAAATGCAAGGAGGTGCGAGAGGTCCGGAGAGAACTAAATTTGGAAGAAGTGAGACAGCAGCTAGCAGGAGCAAGCTCTCCGATGGATATGATGCAGAGAGTTTTCAAGCTGCAACCCCAACAACAATCCACGGTAGTCACATTGCTTTGGCTATAGTGAAATGAAAGAAATCAAGACGCGAGGAAGGAAGAACTAGAATGGCCAGAGAAGTTGCATACATCACTACGGCCAAGGCTGATAAACTGCAGGTGTGACAGGCCGAAAACCCGTATTGTCGGAAACGGACAGTTAAAGCGCTGGGAAAGGCCGGGAGTGGGAGTTCTGAAGATCAATGCTGATGGAGGATTCTTTCAATCCTCGGGATCCGGTGGTTGGGGATATGCTATCCGTGATGATCAGGTGGTGGTTTGGCGCACTGGTGCTGGCAACATAACCAACCTGCAGGACCCTTCCATGCCGAGCTTGTGGCTTGTGTGCAGAGCCTGAAAATGGCAGCAAAGATGGGAATCAATATGGTGGTACTGGAAATGGATGCTACCCTGGTCCGAACAGCACTGGAGAGTGATGACTATCTGCTATTGGCGTTGGGTGGCCTGATCACTGAAATCAAGCACGTTATGGCTTCTGATTTTCTTTGTTATTGTTTCAGTTTGTTCGCGGCCGTGTAATCAGCTAGCTCATGCCTTAGCTGCTTATGGTTGTAAAATGCCCGGAGGGGAATGTAACTCCTAGGCGTCTGTACCTCAAACGATGGAGGGTATCGTGTCCAGCGACTCCGCTGTGATAGAGTAATGAAAAGTGCTCTATTATCAAAAAAAAAAAAAAAAAAAAAAAAAAACACACACAAGAGAAGAGCACCAAGTCAAGAGCAAGAGCATTTCCACTCCATGGGCTTAGGCCGTGGTAGCTAGCTCTAGTATAGTCCTTGGGAGAGATGTGAGGAAGAGCTCGGCGAGGCGCTGGACTTATCGGTGTCTCCCCAACTTGTACCTCGACGGACATCGGCTTGTACCTCAATGGGTATCATAGTAAGTGTTTGTGTTTCCTTTGGCTAGTAAGTATTTGTTTTGGCTAAGCTTTGTTCTTACTTGTTTGGAGGTTCGTCGTTCGCCCTTGTGGTGGATGCTCTAGTAGAAGGGCCTCGCCAGTCGGGTCACCCTTGATATCACACTATAGTAGTAGTCATAGCGTAGACGTGGTGTCTAGGCTACAGGCTACCTTCGTTTGCCTCAAACTCGTACGGTTGAGGTGGTAGGCAGCAGGTGGTGACAGCCCCGTCGGTCCCTTGTAACCCCCACGTCAGTGTTCGGCATAGAGTCGTTGGTCGGCAACGCTTTGGCGGACCAAGTGTTAGTCGGTGCTCGGTAAGCAAGATGGAGTGGAGTTTATCTAACCTTAGACCCAAAGCCATAGGAATCCATCTCTACCCTTGTCAACTATCTTTGTGTTGTCCTTGGGCGAATTAGCTAGAAGAGCTACCTCCATTCCCTGTGGAAATACGATTCCCCGAATACCACCGGGTGAAATGCTACAACAGTAATTCCGTGTGCTTGCGGACTTTTCTGCTAACGCTAAGAAATACCAACACCAGTCGGTTGGAACTCCGGCAGGAACGTGACCGGCAACCAACTCAGGTGATCCAGCCGCATGCAAGTGTACACCGGAGCGCTCCTCTCGAATGAAGGCGTACAGCTCCGAGCGGAGGTAGAAGATGGAGCTCTCAATTTCGAGGCCGCCACGATGCGTGGTCAGCCGCATGCAAGTGTACACCGGAGCGCTCCCCTCGAATGAAGGCGTACAGCTCCGAGCAGAGGTAGAAGATGGAGCTCTCAATTCCGAGGCCGCCACGACGCGTGGTCAGCCGTCGCAGACTCTAGGGCCTCCACTCGCTCATCGCGGGCATCCCGGATCTCAGTGTAGCGAGCGAGCTCGAGGTTGAGGATGCGCTGCTTCAGATCTGACACCCGCTCTTGAAGTGGCCTCAATTTTTCTGCCACAACGGCGGCGTGGTGTACTGCTCGACCACGAAGCGCTCGAGCTCGGCGACGCTAGGGCGGTGAGAGGGCCGACCTACTGGTGCTCCGCCCGGACGCGGAGAGGCACTGCTCGATCCGACCTGTGGAAGACTCAGAACTCGCCGCAGAGGTCTGAGAGGACGCGGAACACCTCGTCGAACTTTGAACTGACGACGGGATCCATGGCACCGCGTGCGGACTGCAGGCGGGTAAAGTGCTCGTGGCTAGGTGGGTGGGAATCCAGTCCCGCGGCCAGGAAATGGTGGAGATGATACCAATGTTAGCTACTACGACGTCTAATAGGTGATTGAACGGCGGCGGCGGCGCCGGAACGGCGACGATGCTATTCTACTTCCAAGTAAGAAGAAACAGAGTACAAGTTGTTCAAGCTTGTTCCACTCGTGCTGTCTCGCTCCCATCTAATACTAGCCACTCATGGGCTTGCTCTCATTACAATTCATAGCAGCCCATTCAGGCCCAGAAACCATCACTCTCTTGGACCATCTTCGCTCGCCTTGGCCTGGCATCCGGACCTGCAGTGTGATCATCAGCGAGGCGAATACTGCCAAGGTCGGTAACTCTGTTCAAGACTATTGTTGAAGCACCATGGAAATTGCATGTCCTCTCTCAAGCAACAGCTGCGACTGATCCTATTGCCGTCTAGCTCTCAACTGCCCAAACGCACCGAGCCATATTGCAATTTATCAGAGAATGCTTGCACGAGTCCTCTGCTCCGGGTAAAGCACAACAACTGCTCTGTTCCCTGATCTCCGCCTAGTCTGTAAAGTATTGTTTTTCCATTTTTGGGCCCAAGCCAAGCAAAGCCTGTAGCGACTACGCCCATTTGGCCACCAGGTACATCAATCTTGCCGTTGCCTACTGCGTACACTGGCTAATCGCCGCTGCCCCACATCTTTACTGGCGCGGGGCTGAAAGGGAAGAAGGATCCACCAGTTTGACGGAGGCTGACAAATGCATTCAGCATTTTTTACTGTCGCATTGCATCGTTCGTTTTATATGCACACGCAGCCACGACGGACAGCATCTCAGACTCGTCAGTGCAGAATGGAAGATCTCCTGGAGCTGCAGATATTGCGTCCGACTGGCCGAAGCGAGTAGCAACAGCTGATCAGCACTGTCAATGTATAAGTGCATTTGTGCAAAAATCTTAACCTAGCCTAAGCAAAAATCTTATCCAGGAAGACCACTTCATTTAATAATTTAGAGTCCAAACACTCTCAATATTATTTTCAGGGAAATTATCCCACATTCTGTCTTTCAAGCAAATACACAATAATAACCCGTCTCAAAAAAAAGGGTAAACATAGTTCACATACAAACTCTCATGATCGTCTCCAAGGAAATACATGCCCATGTTGCAGAAAATATAGTTCACACAAAGTCTGTCGTGAGCAAAAACGAAGAAATATATGATCGTCCTGTCTTATGAAAACAAAGACTGCTTTATTTTATTTTTGGAATGCAAAAGGTGAAGACAAATAAAGTTCACACATAAACTGCATCACTTATGGTCCATCTGCTGCCTCTGCAATGTGATTTTAGGCGAAGAACCACAAATCAAACGAGCTCTGTGAATGCTTGTAATCATCCTGCTGAACGGTACTATAATGTCTCTCCTTCTGTACTATTAAACAGCTCCATTTACCTGAGATACAGATGACCATAGTAAATAAGTTGAAGTGCAATGGATGGAGCAACCATGTAAAGGCAAATATAATCACAAAATTTTCTTGAAGCAGAGCATGGTGATATAAGGCGGTTTTGCCAAGTAACACGCCTAATCGAAACCCAAAACAATTAAATTTAGCAAAAGGTACTTACATGATTAACACATGAGCCACCCAGGTGCATGTTATATTTTGTTTCCCTTGTTGCTTTGATTATTTTCATTTCACTTAAAATCTTCGTAAGAACTGTATATGTTTTTATAAGACCAACGGGTTAACAATTATTTTCCAAATATTAGCACGCTTTGTCAGGACTGCCATAACGACTTTCCAAATCGGTCTGATTAGCATGCATGTTGCGTTTCAGTATTTAGCTATTCAGCAATTCAGCAAAATCATTGAGCTAGGATGTGTACTCGTATAAAATAAAATAAAATAAAATAAAATAAACAGTATTTAAACTGAGCGGAAACTCATTGAGCGTCTGTCAAATAAAAGCATATACGTGCTGACGTAGTGACGTACATGCTTTATACAATTGTAAACGTATTTTGGCCCCAATACCCTTCAGTTTGCACATTCAGAGTTATAATGCACTAAGGAAAGACCATGTATGTATGAGAAAAGCGCACATAATATTTATCCGTGAGTCTGAGGTGCACTCTTTGCATCATAAAATCTATCATTCCTAGCAGTGAATCTTGGTAACTAGAGTAATCAAAATTGATGCAGACTAGCATGCGCATATGACATACCTGCCGGAAAGGAAGGATTGAACAAACAGAGCCATCAATTTCTGAGCTGGAGTTTACAAAGCAAATTATCTGGTGAATCATCATGATCGTCACCCTACTAGAGTTTGGGAAGGAAAAATAAGCGCTGGTGCGAAGTTACATAGTCAAAGCTGGTGTTTCCATTAACTACTGGAAGAAAATTAAATCCAGGCAGAGGCAGCTACCTCTGTGTCAGGATGGTCAGATGAGGAGACCATTTCATCCGTGTTTGTTCTGATCAGTTGGATAGTCGGGTGGTTAGGATGAGCCTTGGCTGCATGTCTGAGAGCTGCTTCCACTTTCTCCACTTCACACAAGCTGCAGGCACCCGCACAGTCGATTGAAAAATCGGCTTTCTCAAGACTTCGGTACATCCGCATGCTGCTGATCAAGCTAGCATCAGGTAGATCCTTCCAGTCCGTCACACGGAGATGTTGCTCAATGTGGTGCCGAAGCTAAGGATTTCAAGGAGCAGAATGCAATATACAATATACTGGTCAGTAAATGGTACCCACGATTCATGAACATATAATTAAGAGAATGTATTTTTTTAACAGAGTGGAACTAACATATAATTAAGAGAATGTATTTTTTTAACAGAGTGGAAGAGACAGCCTCACCAGAGCCTCCCTGCGTTCATCAGATAAGATATTTCCTTCACATGCTCGATACATTTGTATGGTTGGACGGTTGGGATGATTTTCCACGGCAGGCATGACAACGGCCTCCACCTCCTGCACTTCTGCGGCAGTAGCACCCGAGCAGTCGACATTGACGGTGACTTTCTCAAGTGCAAGGAGGTTATCCAGGCCTAAGTCAAGATCTTCGATTACTTCCTTTGTTGCGACCTGCTCCAACGGCACACAATTTGTTTGCCAGCTCCAATACCCTGCAAAAACTCCAAACTCCAGCTCTTCAAGCCTTGGCATGGCGCCGGTATGAAACTTCAGCGCTGTGCCCACTTTGCAGAACCTTAGATTTCTGAAGCCATCCGTACCAACAGTATATCCTGGAGGCCAGCTGAAACCGTCAAGCTCGAGGTAGCTTAGCTCTGTGAATTTGGCTAGGTTATCCAAGTTCTGTTCTTCAACAACGTACACACCCAGAGATAAGAAGAGGAAGCGTGGCACGCAGGAGCGGTTGATCCACCCAGGCAGCCGTGACATGATGATGCCTTGTATAAACAGGCGCCGGAGCTGCCTAGGTGGCTTCCAATCTTCCCACACTTTGGTTCCCTGTTGGGATGATTCTGTAGAATGAAGCACTAGTTCCTGGAGTTCCGACAGATTGCACAGAGACTGCACCAAACCTTTTTGCAAGTTTTCCTCTAGTTTCTCGGAGAAGGTGATTATGACCACTCTCAATTTCGTCAGCTTGCCAAGCGCTACCACCAGGTCCTCGGTGGCATTCCGACCAACTACGCTCTCTAACCGTATCTCCTCCAGGGACGTTAGGTTCCCCATCATGTCAGCTGGGAACCTTTTGAACCCCGTAGCTCTTAGACACATCAGCCCTGTAAGCAAACAAACAGCTGGAGGCAGCTCCTCTAACCCGATTCTTTGTAATACCAGTATCTCAAGAGATTTTAGACGGCCAATTTCACCAGGAAGCTCATCAATAATTGTGTCAGATATCAATAAATGCTTCAGATGCAACAACCTCCCTAGATGTTTTAGACTAATCGGGATGTTACTAAGCTGTATATATAGAACACGGCAAACTTTGAAGCTATGAAGTGGGGCCATATTCTCAAACTTGCTATGCATAATGTTAAGTGACCTCAACACCTCTGGCCGGTCCATCATGGTGTCTTCAGGGAAGCGCTGCACATGGTGGTTTCGGACAGCCAGCCGGCGTACCTTGCTATGAGGCACGCTAGTTTTCTTCTGTCTTCTTAAACTGTTTGCAGATGCATGTTTCTCCTTGCTGCTTAAAAATAGTAACAAAGTTTTCCTCTCTTGACAACTGGCTGATGAGATCAAAAACAATATCATGAATACGACACTGTTGTGTTACACGAAATCTATCCTTCGTCGCTTGGATCATGCTTCTGCCCTCCATCACTTGGATCATGCTTCTGTTGACAAGCTCGTTGAAGTATCTTTCTCCAGCCTCAAATAGGCTACCCTCCTCTTTCTCAAGATGGACATAACCTTCACCTATCCACTGCCATATCACACTTTTTGTATCCAAGATAGAGTCTTCTGGAAATATGCTTAGATGCAGTAGACATGGATTTAGATAGGAAGGTAGATCATAGTAGCTATATGACAGTATCTTTGTTGTATTGTCTCCATTCCCAAAACCAATTGAGTTATACACCTTTGACCACTCCTCTCGTGGTCTTTCAACCAATAAACTAGCTATTGCAATGATAGCCAATGGTATGCCGCCGCATTTGTTTATGATTATACTAGACCATTCATCTGATACATCATCAAGACTTTCTCCATCCTGACTCTGTACTCTTTTGTAGAACAATTTCCTAGAGTTTTCAGGAGAAAGAGGTTTTTGTTTGTAAAGCTCTTCTGATTTTGTGACAAGCTCAATATTACAGTAGTCATGATTATTCTACTTCCACAATAATTGTCCTCCAAAGCATATCTGATTGTTTTCCAGGATACTGGATCCCATATGTCATCAACAACAATGAAGTACCTATAATTGACACAAGAATGGAGAGCTATAAACAATTTGGCAATCTGTATAGAGTATCCATATAAACCGGATGCACCACAGTTAAACATGCATGATTCTAGCAACAGAAAATTGCAAACCACTCTGAATGAGGGGAATATGTTTTTAAGAAAACGTGTACATATAATTGTTTTATTTTATATCTCACTAGGCTAGGACTCGAGGTTGGATGTTCAGGTCATCTCACAAAATTTATGGAAACAAAGGAGAAATTAAAGCATGCATGATGAGAGGACATTTGAAATAGAATTTATTAATTGAGAAAATTGACAACAGTAAGAAAAAGAAAATATAAAGTTTCCAGTAGTAAAAAGAAGGGAAAAAAAGGAAATTTGTACCTACACAAATTATGGAAGAAACAAATGCATCATAGATAAAAAAGATGTGTAAAAGAAAAGAAATAAGATAATTGGGCCAAACATGTAGTAGCCCAACATGCTCTGAAAGATTGGAACTATTTTTTCTTTCAAAAATACAGAAAAAATGGAGGGATGAAGCACATATCAACAAAAATTACGAAGCAATTCCTTTAGTGTCACTAGATATTTTATAAATTCCATGTGTGCTAGTGAAATTGCTGAATTTTCTTATGAGCTGTTGCAAAAATTTATTACTTGTGTACGTAGTATCATTTTTAGGTGTTTGTTAGAGTTAAGTTACTATATCATAGTTTTAAATCTCCCGTTATAGTTACTTGCTATAGCCCACTATAGCCTTTTGAGCAGGGCGCCACTATAGTTCGCTATAGCCCATTTATTAGCTGTTTTGGAGATATACCAAACTAAAATTATTCATCATCTATTTTACCAAACTAATTTAGCCGACTAAACCAAATGCCTAGGGCTTGGCTTGGTGTACAGTAGAAATGTATAAACGGCTCACACTTTGCTAGTGAAGAGAACATTGAAGTGGCATGGACATACCTCTTGTGCTGTAAGAAATTATGCAGCTCCTTGGAGAATCGCTCTTCATCCCATCTTGACATGTCCACTTGGCTGTACTTTTCATCCGGATCAACTAGCATCTTCTCAAATGTCCTAGTCGACTAGGAGTCCTACCAACGTAAACAAAAGAGTAACAATTTGAATTGTTCCTTAAGCATACCATGCACTATTTTTAGCTAGAGTAGTCTTACCCAATCCTCCAACCCCAACTATAGACACTATCTTTAAGTCCCGACGCGACGCATGAGCATGAGCATGAGCCTCGCCTGTCTTTGGTCCCTATCGACAGCATCTTGATTAGTTTGTTCCTTGCCTCCTCGATACCAACAAGATCCGACTCTTTCCTGTACAGATTGAGGACACGGGGTCGATGCCGGTGGTCGTGGCAAGATCAGCTCCCCGCCTCTAGCGTGTACTTGTCACGGAGCTCAGCCAGCTCGTTGGAGAGTTTCTTGATGTCTTTAATCTTGTCGAGATCTGGCGGCGATGCTTGACCTTCTTCATCTGCAGCGGTGGCCTTGCCAAGGATCTTCTTGAAGACGTTGGCGTCGGTGGTGGCATCGCTGCATACTCTCCGCCGGCCACACGCAGTAACAAAGTCATCAACAAAGATCCTCCATGTCATAATGACAGCTCTCGGATGTGCCTTGCCCAAAGCTTTTCGACCTCACTGTGCTGCTCCGGTGGAACCCGAGACAAGTCCTCCAGACCAGCTTTCATCACCACAAGCTCCCTGGAGAGGGACTCGATGTCGGGCTTGAGGCCCTTCTGCACGACGCATACTCCTGCATGAGCAGGTCGCCCAGCTTGGGGGCCAGGCTGGCCATGGCCCCCAAGGCGAGCTCCATGGTTTAAGCTGATCTCGGTCACACTCGCTCTCCGTTGCTCTTGCTTGCTTGGTAGTAGGACATGCTAGTTGGGTGCAGCCGTGCAAGGCAACAAATGGCGAGATGCTGTATGGTAGCTATATTGCCTATCATTATAGAGCTAGTCCCGACTTGGGGACTTGGCTAGCGAGAGTGCGCAGAGAGTGTGCAGAGACAGAGACAGACACAGAGAGAGAGAGGAGAGTGTGCGTGCTTATCTTTGTACGGACCGGAATGGATGGTTGTGCTGGCCTGGCCTACTGTGGTTCGTATTATTGCGTGGGCCTGGAGGGCGACCCGTCACCGAACGAGTGCGCACTCAAGGGACCGGACCACAGCGCGCAGCGTGCTATCTACGCAGGAATAACAGTGACGTCACTCACAATGACTTCTGCAATGACGTAGGAAACGGTTTGCAGATTAGAGCAAAGTGATCTATTTGGATATAAGTGCTTACTATGGAAACAATGTATTGTGTGCATCACTGTTAACTCAGAGGATATGTAAGAATAAATATTTAATTGCCTTAGTTGTGTTATGTATATTGCCGAAATGTTGATACTATTATTATCAAAAGAAAAGAAAAACTGGCCCTTTATACCATGTACAACCGCAAAGCTCAGGTTCAACCACCAGAACCAGAAGCAGTATCACCTTCTGTGCAAGAGCTCAGAACACTTTCCCATTTCATTCTGAAAAGTTGACGCTTCCTCCATGTTCCCCAATTTCTAGTATTTTCTTATCAGACAGCTGTTAACCATCTTATCAGAGGAGAGTAATGGCAGTCCCAATCGCTGGCCCAGGTGAGGCTAAACGTTGTTGCTTTTATTTCGTGGCTTGGATGTGTGAGCCTATGGGCTTTGGTTTGTGTTACGAAACAGCATATACAATAGCAAAGTGCCCACGATCGCAGTATCATGAAAAACAGAGCAATGCCTCGTCACAGAGCTACAGTCTACACTCTACAGCAATACGGCACAAGGTAGTAAAGTGATGCCCCGATCGCCAGACCATGCAACAGGGCACTGCATCGTCTGGTAGCAGCTGTACGGGAAATACAGCCATGGCATGTAAGCAAGCGAAGGCAGAAAATTACACCGTGTGTTGAGGAAATACCAAAATGGCATGTTCTACACACATCAGGGCTTCAACCACCAATGTTACGTTTCACAGCTTCAAAGGGCTACACTATTAAGTTCAATGGTTTTGACGATACTGAATTACATGACAAGATACCTAGATGTTGCAACATCACTGGTAAGTGAAAAGTAAATATAAACCAATCAATAAATCTAATATATCTGCAAAACAGATTTGAAAACACCTAGACCTATCTGTTTTCAGATTCCCCGTGTGTGTTCAAACAATCTGCTATCAGTTCTCTGACCAAGATGGCAGCCTGCAAAAATCAGCTCCACCTTGTTCGCCCAAAGAAACTACTCTTCTTGTTGGCTGAAATCAGCTATCTCCTATATGTTCCCTTCCTTGAAGCACAGTACACCTGAGCAAGAATGAGATTGCATCCGTAAGGTGTAGAATCATGATAACATGAAGTTGCGGCTTGACTCAATTTATTGTAACATCAAAAACAGAACAAAGAAGTCAAGGGGCTCACGGCGCAATGGCAAAGGCCACTGGTTGGGGCTCCCACCCAGGGTTCAAATCTTGGGTGCGACACTTTATCCTGGATTTATTCTAGGATTTTCCGGGGCTATGCATTAAGTGCCGGCCCAGTCCTTCGAAGGTGCTCATAGGGGTAGGGTTTGCGTACGTGTGTTCATAGGGGTGAGTGTGCGTGCGTGTTGAGCGTTGTACTGTGTAATCTAAAAAAAAAAAACAGAACAAAGAAAACAACAAAAACAGAGCTACTATACAGTAACACATGAATGCATCCAGGTTTGTGTTTGGTACTTTGGATGGTTTCTCACCTGATGGATGGATGGAGCTGTTTTCGAGTTGTCGTTTTTTTTTTTGACACTGTTTTCGAGTTGTCGTTGACGCGTGAGAGTTGGCGTCCCAAGTTGTTCATGAAGACGACCGTAGTGGAGGATGCCGTGCTGCCTGGGCCAGGGACACCCAAGAATGTCCGTCGGAGTGGCATTGGGCTGGGATGCTGTCGGTAGGGAGTGACAGCCAACACGCATGAGCGAGGCCTGTACGAGTACGTCCACACGCATCGCATGAGCATTATTGTGTCAGGTCTCGATCCAACAGTTTTGCTTGGTACTACTTGATGAATTGATGGGGGTGACTTCTTCATCCCCAGGCCCGACATAACGAGTTGCTCCGAACATCCGCAAGCAGATGAACGGTGACCGGGGTTGTTTGCATCGCTGGGCTACAAATTAGCATATTTTTTTTGTGATGATAACAAGGGCCACCGAAAATAGGTGTAAGAGGAATGAGAACCGAAAATATGTTGGGATAGTGTTAAGAATCCATTAAAAGTGATTTCCATGGATGTTGGGTATACCTGAGCAAACTATGCCCGGCCCGTAGGCCAGCCTAAGCCCGACGGGTTTTAGACCGTCCATGAACCTTACTGGGTCTGGGCACACATCCTGCTGCTAAGAAAAATTTCTTGGCCCGAACCCAACCCGAAATTCTGTTTTTAGCTATTTTACGATGTAAAATACGCGGCCGCCAACCCGAGCTCAGACCGAGCCCGAAAAATGAGGCTCGGTTTGCCCAATGGGACGATCATGGGCAAGAATATTTCGGGCGGGGGCCCGTGAAAACGCTCAGATCTAATGTTGGGTAAAATACCAATGGAGGACCAATTGAATCACAATGCAATAGGGGTTTATGTTGGTCAACATAATGGTAAGACCTTCACTTTGCGGCATGTGGAAGGTAGTACATGGTGAACAGAAGTGGTCCGCGTATCTGAATAGGTTGAAGAAGGAAAAGGAAAAGAGTGCAATGCTAGGCTAAGCCAGCTCAAGTGGTGAATTCAGAATTAGATGGAGAAAAGCGACCTTTGGGACATAAGAGAGCTGGAAATGAATGCAGTGTGGCAAACACAAAAGGCAACTGATGCTTTGTCTGATTTGAGTGCAAAACTTGAGGTCATTGAAGCAAGCACCAAGAATAGCCGAATAGGACAGGCAGAGAAAAGATGACTGACTGAAATTTAGCAAAGCTGGGTCAATAAGGAGATTGCAGCAGCTAAGCTTAATCATAAAGCAGCTCGTGAACAAACAAAGCGTAAAATGCTAGAAACTTACACGCAGCTGCTTGCACCTACTGATCAGCTTATGCAGATGCTTCGGCTGAGAGAAACTTGGCACTAGAGAACCCGAGACTTGCTTTATTTCCTAAGGTTTGACACTATTAATCCTTCTTCAATTGCTTATTTAATGGCTAGGAACTGTTAACTGGTGGACTTATAATTTTCTGGAATTGATTCTGCAGTAGCAAATGTTGTGTGCATACAAATGTGACCATGCAAGTAATTTCTGTAATTAAGGTAACTCAAATCTTTTAAATTCCTTTTTTAGCAACTATCTTTTTAATTCCATTGATCAGTGCTATTTTCAGTCTTGGTGCCGGCAGGCTAGCTAGTCAGGCTGGCACAACATATTTATGGCATGGTTCATCTGCCGTGTGCCGTGCTAGCTAGGCTCAAATTACACAGGCAAAGCCGCTCGGCTGTTTGCCGCACTTGGTGTGCCCACGAGGCCACGACGTCTCTCGCGGCCGATCGCTCAGGTATTCTTAGCCACGACACCCTATGGGCACCGGCAACCACAGAAATCGGCCCTCGTGCGCATGCAAAACAATCGAAAGAAAAGCTGCAATCCTAACGTACTCATCATTGGCACAAGGTTTAGTTTTTTTTTTTGAAAGCTAGCACAAGGTTTAGTCAACATTGTGTCATCTATCAACAAAACAATGGTCTTCCTCATGTTATGCTTGGTGACATCCCTTTTGCACCTGCTCATCGCTTCTCCATTGCCAATCGACGCCTCGACCATGGTAGGCAAATGCAGCAGCGGCGGCAATCCGGTGGACGAGTGCTGGCGCTGCGACGCCAACTGGGCCGACAACCGGCAACGCCTCGCGGAATGCGCGGTGGGCTTCGGCCGCGGCACCATCGGCGGCAAGAACGGCAAGACGTACGTGGTGACGGACCCCAGCGACGACGCCGACCCGAGGAAGCCATCGCCGGGCACGCTCCGCTACGGCCTCGTCCAGAAGGAGCCACTATGGATCACGTTCGCGCGTGACATGACCATCAGGCCGAAGCACGAGCTGCTCGTCGCCTCGCGCAAGACCGTGGACGGCCGCGGCGCTGTCGTGGTCGTCGGCGACGGCGGGACATGCTTCGTGGTGAGAGACGTCAGAGACGTCATCATCCATGGGATCACCATACGCGGCTGCAAGCCTGCACAGGCGACATCGTCGGACCACTCAGACGAGGGTGACGCCATCGCCGTCTTCCACTCCACGAATGTGTGGGTGGATCATTGCACGCTGGAGGCATGCGCCGACGGCCTTATCGACGTCACGGGCGCCTCCACGAACGTGACCCTGTCCAATAACCTCCTCAGGAACCATAACAAGACGATACTGCTTGGGCACAGCGACGAATACACTGATGACAAGAACATGAAGGTCACTGTTGCGTTTAACCGCTTCGGACAAGGTCTTGTCCAAAGAATGCCAAGGTGCTTGGATTGCATGCATGATCAAGAAGCCATGCATTTTATTTTGTCATTAACTAAAAATAGTTTAAATATCATCAAGCTTGCCATCGACAGTCATTCCCTTCATGCCAATAGCTTCATTATCTCCGGGTTGGTAACTCCGTCCAAAACTTTTGCTGAAGCACCATGGAAATTGCATGTCCTGCCTCGAGCAACAGCTGCAACTGATCCTATTGCCGTCTAGCTCTCAGTCTCCCGCTCGCATACAAGCTCGACAAGCTCTTCTGGCTCAAGTGCCCAAACGCACCGATCCATATTGCAATTTATCAGAGAATGCTTGCACACTGAGTCCTCTGCTCCGGGTAAAGCACAACAAGTGCTCTGTTCCCTGATCTCCGCCTAGTATGTAACGTATTGTTTTTCCATTTTTTTGGCCCAAGCCAAGCAAAGCCTGTATGGACTAGGTCCATTTGGCCACCACCAGGTCCATCAATCTTGCCGTTGCCTACTGCGTACACTGGCTAATCGCCGCTGCCCCACATCTCGCCCGGCTTGCCGGCGCGGGGCTGAAAGGGAAGAAGGATCCACCAGTTTGATGGAGGCTGACAAAGTGAAAAATGCATTCAGCATTTTTTAGTGTCGCATTGCATCGTTCGTTTTACAGACATGCACGCAGCCACGACGCACAGCATCTCAGACTTGTCCGTGCAGAATGGAAGGTCTCCTCCGATCCTCCCCACATGTTTGGAAGCACGTAGGCGCAGGTAGTACGTCATCATCAAATTCACCATTGTCATCATCGTCCCTGATCCAGACGACCCTGATCGTCAGACGAGGAGCAGCAAGGCTGGGCTGGAGCCTGGAGCTGGAGCTGGAGGTATTGCGTCCGAGCGTGCAAGCCACAAGAAGGAACCCAACCGACGGGCCGAAGCGAGTAGCAACAGCTGATCAGCACTGTGAACGTGTAAGTGCAATTGTGCAAAAATCATATCCTGGCCCAAGCAAAAGCTACTTCACATGCTTAAACGGTGCAAAAAATCTTATCCAGGAAGACCACTTCATTTAATAAATAGAGTCCAAACGCTCTCAAGATTATTTTCAAGAAAATTTTCCCATTCTGTCTTTCAAGCAAATACATAATAATAACCCGTCTCAGAAAAAAGGGGAAAACATAGTTCACATACAAACTCTCATCATCGTCTCCAAGGAAATACACGACCCATTGTTAAAGAAAATATAGTTCACGAAAAATCTGCCACAAGCAACAACGAAGAAATATATGGCCTGTCTTATGAAAACAAAGACGATTTTATTTTATTTTTGGAATGCAAAAGGCGAAGACAAAGACAGTTCACACATAAACTGCATCACTCTTGTGGTTCATCTGCCTCTTCAATGTGATTTTAACGAGCTCTTCCAATGCTTGTAATCATCTTGCTGAATGGTACTATCATGTCCCTCTTTCAGTACTTAAACAGCTCCATTTACCTGAGATATACAGGTGTGCATAGTAAATAAGTTGAGGTGCGATGGATGGAGCAACCATGCAAAGGCAAATACAATCACAACATTTTCTTGAAGCAGAGCATGGTGATATAAGCTGGTTTCGCCAATTGTAACATGCCTAATCGAAACCCAAAACAATTAAATTTAGCAAAAGGTACTTACATGATTAACACATGAGCCACCCAGGTGCATGTTATATTTTGTTTCCCTTGTTGCTTTGATTATTTTCGTTTCACTTAAAATCTTCTTAAGAACTGTATATGTTTTTATGAGACCATCGGGTTAACAATTATTTTCCAAATATTAGCACGCTTTGTCAGGACTGCCATAACGACTTTCCAAATCGGTCTGATTAGCTATTCAGCAAAATCATTGAGCGTGGATGTGTACTATTAAATAAAACAAAATAAACTGAGCGGAAACTCATTGAGCGTCTGTCAAATAAAAGTGGTGCATACACGTGCTGACGTAGTGACGTACATGCTTTATACAATTGTAAACGTATGTATGTGCCATGCATATGCAGGAAAGCGCACATAATATTTATCCGTGAGTCTGAGGTGCACTCTTTGCATCATAAAAATCTATCATTCGTAGCAGTGAATCTTGGTAACTAGAGTAATCAAAATTGATGCAGATTAGCATGCGCATATGACATACCTTACCTGCCGGAAAGGAAGGATTGAACAAACAGAGTTATCCTGAGCTGGAGTTTAGAAAGCAAATTATCTGGTGAATCATCATGATCGTCGCCCTGCTGGAGTTTGGGAAGGAAAAATAAGCGCTGGTGCGAAGTTACATAGTCAAAGCTAGTGTTTCCATTAACTACTGGAAAAATAAATAAATCCAGGCAGAGGCAGCTACCTCTGTGTCGGGATGGTCAGATGAGGAGACCATTTCGTCGGTGTTTGTTCTGATCAGTTGGATAGTCGGGTGGTTAGAATGAGCCTCGGCTGCATGTCTGAGAGCTGCTTCCAGTTTCTCCACTTCACACATGCTGGCACCCACACAGTCGATTGAAAAATCGGCTTTCTCAAGACTTCGGTACATCCGCATGTTGCTGATCAAGCTAGCATCATGTACATCCTTCCAGTCCATCACACGGAGATGTCCCTCAATGTGGTGCTTAAGCTGAGAATTGCAAGGAGCAGAATGCAATATACAATATACTGGTCAGTAAATAGTACCCACGATTCACGAACATATAATTAAGAGAATGTATTTTTTTTAACAGAGTGAAAGAGACAGCCTCACCAGAGCCTCCCTGCGTTCATCAGATAAGATATTTCCTTCACATGCTCGATACATTTGTATGGTTGGACGGTTGGGATGATTTTCCACGGCAGGCGTGACCACAGCCTCCACCTCCTGCACTTCTGCGGCAGTAGCACCCGAGCAGTCGACTTTGACGGTGACTTTCTCAAGTGCAAGGAGGTTGTCCAGGCCTAAGTCAAGATCTTCGATTACTTCCTTTGTTGCGACCTGCTCCAACGGCACACCATTTGCTTGCCAGCTAAAATACCCTGCAAAAACTCCAAACTCCAGCTCTTCAAGCCTTGGCATGGCGCCCATAGGAAACTTGAGCGTTGTGCCCACATTGCAGAACCTCAGATTCCTGAAACTGTCCGTACCAACAGTATACCCTGGAGGCCAGCTCGAACCGTGTAGCTCGAGGTAGCTTAGCTCTGTCAATTTGGCTAGGTTATCCAAGTTCTGTTCTTCAACAACGTACACACGCAGATATAAGAAGAGGAGGTGTGGCACGCAGGAGCGGTTGATCCACCTAGGCAGCCGTGACAAGATCATGCCTTGTATAAACAGGCGCCGGAGCTTCCTAGGTGCCTTCCAGTCTTCCCACACAGTGGTTCCCTGTTGGGATGATCCTGTAAAATGAAGCACTAGTTCCTGGAGTTCCGACAGATTGCACAGAGACTGCACCAAACCTTTTTGCAAGTTCTCCCCTAGTTTCTCAGAGAAGGTGATTATGACCACTCTCAGTTTCGTCAGCTTGCCAAGCGCTACCACCAGGTCATCGGTGGCATTCTGACCAACTACGCTCTCTAACCGTATCTCCTCCAGGGACGTTAGGTTGCCCATCCTCTCAGCTGGGAACCTTTTGAACCCCGTAGCTCTTAGACACATCAGCCCTGTAAGCAAACAAACAGCTGGAGGCAGCTCCTCTAACCCGATTCTTTGTAATACCAGTATCTCAAGAGATTTTAGACGGCCAATTTCACCAGGAAGCTCATCAACAATTGTGTCAGATATCAATAAATGCTTCAGATGCAACAACCTCCCTAGATGTTTTAGACTAATCGGGTTGTTACTACGGTGTATATATAGAACACGGCAAACTTTGAAGCTATGAAGTGGGACCATATTCTCAAACTTGCTATACATAATGTTAAGTGACCTCAACAGCTCTGGCCGGTCCATCATGGTGTCTTCAGGGAAGCGCTGCACATGGTGGTTTCGGACAGCCAGCCAGCGTACCTTGCTATGAGGCACGCTGGTTTTCTTCTGTCTTCTTAAACTGTTTGCAGATGCATGTTTCTCATTGCTGCTTAAAATAGTAACAAAGTTTTCCTCTCTTGACAACTGACTGATGAGATCAAAAACAATATCATGAATACGACACTGTTGTGTTACACGAAATCTATCCTCCGTCGCTTGGATCATGCTTCTGCCCTCCATCACTTGGATCATGCTTCTGTTGACAAGCTCGTTGAAGTATCTTTCTCCAGCCTCAAATAGGCTACCCTCCTCTTTCTCAAGATGGACATAACCTTCACCTATCCACTGCCATATCACACTTTTTGTATCCAAGATAGAGTCTTCCGAAAATATGCTTAGATGCAGTAGACATGGCTTTAGATAGGAAGGTAGATCATAGTAGCTATATGACAGTATCTTTGTTGTATTGTCTCCATTCCCAAAACCAATTGAGTTGTACACCTTTGGCCACTCCTCTCGTGGTCTTTCAACCAATAAACTAGCTATTGCAATGATAGCCAATGGTATGCCACTGCATTTGTTTATGATTTTACTAGACCATTCATCCGATACATCATCAAGACTTTCTCCATCCTGACTCTGTATTCTTTTTGTAGAATAATTTCCTAGAGTTTTCAGGAGAAAAGAGGTTTTTGTTTGTAAAGCTCTTCTGATTTTGTGACAAGCTCAATATTACAGTAGTCATGATTATTCTACTTCCACAATAATTGCCCTCCAAAGCATATCTGATTGTTTTCAGGATACTGGATCCCATATGTCATCAACAACAATGAAGTACCTATAATTGACACAAGAATGGAGAGCTATGAACAATTTGGCAATCTGTATAGAGTATCCATATAAACCAGATGCACCACAGTTAAACATGATTCTAGCAACAGAAAATTGCAAACCACTCTGAATGAGGGGAATAGGTTTTTTTAAAAACGTGTACATATAATTATTTTATTTTATATCTCATAAGGCTAGGACTCAAGGTTGGATGTTCAGGTCATCTCGCAAAATTTAAGGAAACAAAGGAGAAATTAAAGCATGCATGATGAGAGGACATTTGAAATAGAATTTATTAATTGAGAAAATTGACAACAGTAAGAAAAAAAAAAAATAAAGTTTCCAGTAGTAAAAAAAGAAGAAGAAAAAAACGAAATTTGTACCTACACAAATTATGGAAGAAACAAATGCATCATAGATAAAAAAGATGTGTAAAAGAAAAGAAATAAGATAATTGGGCCAAACATGTAGTAGCCCAACATGCTCTGAAAAGATTGAAACTATTTTTTTCTTTCAAAAAATACAGAAAAATTGGAGGGATGAAGCACATATCAACAAAAATTACGAAGCAATTCCTTTAGTGCCACTAGATATTTTATAAATTCCATGTGTGCTAGTGAAATTGCTGAATTTTCTTATAAGCTGTTGCAAAAATTATTACTTGTGTACGTAGTATCATTTTTAGGTGTTTGTTAGAGTTAAGTTACTAGTATATCATAGTTTTAAATCTCCGTTATAGTTACTGCTATAGCCCACTATAGCCTTTTGAGGCAGGGCGCCGCTATAGTTCGTTATAGCTCCGCTATTAGCTGTTTTGGAGATATACCAAACTAAAATTAGTCATCATCTATTTTACCAAACTAATTTAGCCGACTAAACCAAATGCCCAGGGCTAGGCTTGGTGTACACAGTAGAAATGTATAAACGGCTCACACTTTGCTAGTGAAGAGAACATTGAATTAAACTGAACAGAGTGACATGGACATACCTCTTGTGCTGTAAGAATTTATTCAGCTCCTTGGAGAATCGCTCTTCATCCCATCTTGACATGTCCACTTGGTTGTACTTTTCATCCCGATCAACTAGCATCTTCTCAAATGTCCTAGTCAGACTAGGAGTCCTACCAACAGAAATAAAAGCCGAACAACCGAATTGTTTCTTAAGCATATCATGCACTGATTTAGCTAGAGTAGTCTTACCCAATCCTCCAACCCCAACTATAGACACTATCTTTAAGTCCCGGACAGAGGCGCATGAGCATGAGCATCATCTTTGGTCCCTATCGACAAAGCATTACGATTAGTTTGTTCCTTGCCTCCTCGATGCCAACAAGATCTAATTCTTTCTTGTACAGGTTGAGGACACGGGGATCAATGCCAGTGCTTGCGGCGAGATCAGCACCCGGACCCCTTGCGTGTACTTGGCATGGAGCTCAGCCAACTCGTTGGAGAGCTTCTTGATGTCTTTCACCTTGTCGGAAATCTGGTGACGATGCTTGACCTTCTCCACTGCGTTGGTCACCTTCCGAAGGATCTTCTTGAAGTCGTTGGCATCGTCATTGGCAGCGGCTGCAGACTCACTGCCATCTACCCCTTGTGCGAGTGCCTCGTCGACTGCGTCCTCCGTGTCGTCACGACAGCTCGAACCTGCCGTGCCCAGAGCTTATCCACCTCACTGAGCTGCTCCGGTGGAATCCGAGACGAGTCCTCCAGAGAGGCTTTCATCATCACAAGCTCTTTGGAGAGGGACTCGATGTCGGGCTGGAGGCCCTTCGCTTGACGTACTCCGCCTTGAGCAGGTCGCCCAGCTTGGGGGCCAGGCCGGCCATGGCCCCCAAGGCGAGCTCCATGGTTAAGCTCGATCTCGGTCACACTCGCTCTCCTTTTCTCTTGCTTGCTTGGTATAGTACGCATATATATGCTATGGGTGCAGGGCGACGAATGGCGAGATGTGCTGTGTGGGTAGAGCCATCAGAGGCACACTGGTTGTGTGGGCTGAGAAACTTCAACGATGGGCTCGACGACTTCGCTAGCCGGGTCAGAATTTGCAGTGCCAGCTGAGAGAGCTGGTGTGGACAGCCTGACCCATGTCGAGCAGTGGTGTGTGGGAAGATGTTGAGTGGGAGAAGACAGACAGCAAGACCCTTAGCCATGTCGACTTGTCGAGGACGCTCACAGCCTCACATGTGTGCCGTGTGCGTGGGCCGTGGGGTACTGGGCCTCGGGTGAGGATGTGAGGTACTCGAGCTATTGCGTGTGTGGACCGGTGGAGACTAGGCTTGCACCCGCATCCCCCGTGCCCATGACCCGAGCAATTTATGGGCCAGACTGAAAAGAAGGAGATGACAAAAAGAACAGGTTGTTTGCCGACTGTGGGGCAACCGATTTTTTGGCCGCGAATTGGCTTATATAGTCGATGGTAGGGCCGGTCTACAGTGGGACGCCACCCACAGGGGTTCAAATCCCAGTCTTTCGCACCTTTTCCTAGGATTTTTCAGGTTTTACCGGCTTTATGCATTAAGTGGTAAGCGACGTTCCCGTTGGCGATGAGGCATCTGTGGTGACTTCGAGAATCTCCAGATCTGCCGGGTGCTCAGTCCTTCAGAGGTACTCATAGGGGTAGGGTTTGCGTACATGTATTCAAAGAGGTGAGTGTGCGTGTGTGTTGTGAGCGTCTACGTTGTACTGTGTAATTCTAAAAAAAAAAACCGATTTTTGGGCCATTCAATCTGGGTGTGCGTAATCATTGGAGCTCTCACCGGGTGCGGGTTTCGGAGCGCGAGGCTGCAGAACGCTTGGGAGATGACCTTGTGCGGGTTTGGAGGTGATTTCTCACCCACCATTTTCGGATTCGGACTCAGGGGCCGTCCCGAGGAGAGTGGAGGCCTTATGCGAAACTAGAAAAATAGGCCTACTAGATTAAATATATAGCTCTTTTTAAATTGGAGTATATCATTTTTGTTCTCTTTTTTTATTTTACACTTTTGTCAATCCGATTCAAATTTTCTAGACCAATTTGAAGAAGACATAACACTATTCCACTAATCGAGTAGGCATCTAGGTGAAAAGAATAAAATATGGAGATCGATAGCAGATGAACAGGTATGGAATTATTGGAGACAAAACCACATCGGCCGGCCAGAAAAATATTTTTTACTATTCTTGCTAGTGACGATCCAGTTATAGAACTATGAAACAAACTCTTTTTTAGCTAGTATATGGATTATGGTTTATTGTTTTTGAGGGAGATATGGATTACATAATACTAGAACTTAGAAAATTTGAGGCCTATCAAAACTGGAGGCCCTGTGCCATCGCCCTGCCCGCACGCCCTCAGGGGACGGAGCCCCGAAATCTATCAGGTTCGATTTTCACTCAAATCGGTGTTCGAATGTGGATTCGGATTTCAACTTCGGGTTTCAGGGCAACTAATGCGATGGCGACAGCAACCTTTTGGGGCCAGGCTGGCCATGGCCCCAAGGCGAGCTCCATGGTGAAGTTCGATCTCGATCATACTGGCTCTCCTTTTCTCTTGCTTGCTTGGATGTACATGCTCGTTGGTTGCAGGGCAACTAATGGCGATGGCAAGACGCTATATTGTTCTATGTGGGGACTTCTATAAATAGAGATCTATATTATCGACCAAAGACTAGTAATCCCATGCGGAAATATTCAGCGACCAGTCATGCAGAAAAGTATCATGCGACCTAGTCAGATGCGACATATGCAGAAAAATATCACAGCGCGCGGCGTGCTATATACGCAGAAATAAGAGTGACGTCACTTTCACAATGACTTGTACAATGACGGAGGCAACGAAAAAGAGATTTGTTTCCGTCGAAATGAACATAACTCTCACATCAGGTCGATCAGTTTCTGAATTTGTTTGCACCATTCACCGTTGTGTTCCTTGCGTTGGGATATACTCCCTCCATTTCAAATTTTAGTCATTATAAAAATCTTAGAGGGTCAAAGCATCTTAAGTTTAACTAAAATTAAGGAAAAAAAAAATTATAAAGATTTATCATATTATTGTATAAAAATATAATTAATAAAGAATCCAATGATACTTTAGATTGCCAAAACCTCTTTGGGCGGTTTATACGGCTTCTCATAGGGTTCCGTTAACGACGAGCCGCCAATGGTGACTTCGGAATCTCCGGATCGGTCGGGTGCTCAGTCCCCGAAGGTGCTCATAGGGGTAGGGTTTTTGTACGTGTATTCATAGGAGTGAGTGTGTGTCGCGTATTGTGAGTGTCTGCGTTGTCTTGTGTAATTCTAAAAAACTTCTCGTAGGGTCGCAGCCGAAACTGACATTCTTGACCTTGAAAGCGGTCCGGAAAAATGAGAGTCTCCTCCCTCGTCCCCATCCCCCCCACCCCACACCGTCCTCTCCGTCGCCTCCGTCCATCATGTTGCCTAGATGCTCATGGTCGCCCGTCATGGGAGGGCTCTCGGACCTGGATTTCTCACGGGGTAGGAGACCTAAAGGATCATTTCCAATCGCTTCAATTGTCGGTTAGTCCAACTTAGTCCAAAAGCCCCTCCTTTCTTCGGTTGTCGAGTTTTTGGGCGATGTCTATTCGTTTGAATGAAGATTCTGTGAGTCTCATTCTTCAATCTTGTCTTGGGGGCATTGCCTAGGATTTCAATGTTTTACATCTCGGGTTGGATGTTCAGATTTTTCTGTGTCCTGTAAAGATGTTGGCTTCTTCATATATAATTTGAAATCCTTCTCTTGCAAAAGCTTTGCCCTGTTCTTCTTTCTGTGGGGCAATCGCAGCCCAAATTGGAAAAAGAGAATTGAGTCTTTGGACTAAGGAGCAAGAAGCCGAATGGCATCATGTCAGCTATAAATAATCCTATGCGGATGCAGTCCGAAGGACCGAAATCATCTCAAACCTGCTGCCCCCAAATCGGTTTTCTCTAGGCTCCTCTATCCTAAAAATTACCAGCTCAATTATTTGAAATCAGGAGATGATCCTGTGAGCCATCATAGAGAGCGTGCTCTTCGTCCCCCTTTCAAGTCCAGAGCACCAATCACGGAAGTTTTTCTGGATTTTTGAATTCAAAACTTTATCCTCGCCCATCTATGGACTCCAATAAGCCCAAGGCCCAATCAGTCTCCCCTGCTCATGGGCTTAAAATAAGAAATCCAAAAAGGCCCAACATCCAGAGTTCTCCCTAGTCTCCCCTGTTCTCGATGCAATAGTCTGGGCCACAGTTGGAATGCTTGCCCAAGTCTCGCGGCATGCCAGAAATGTGGATTTCTTGGGCATATTCAGGGTGCTTGTCAAGGAAATGAGCGGCAATCAAGGCTAATTTGGACTGTGAAAGATACCGAAGGTGAAGGGTCGAGGCATCAGCATATAAATCAGTCACCTAGACGAGTCCGTCCCCCTCCTTCACCACCGTCAGAACCACACTATACAACGAAAAAACCCCCCATTCTCGGAGAACTCGTCGCCATCCATGGAGAACTACGAGATCGATCCGCGCCCTTTCGTCCCCAAGGGCTTCGAGCTTGTGGAGCCTCCTCTTTGCCAACCCCTACGTCATCATCAAATTCACCATTGTCGTCACCGGTGCTGATCCAGACGACCCTAGGCTGGAGCTGGAGGTATTGCCTCCGAGCGCGCACGCCACAAGAGGGAACCCAACCGACCGGCCGAAGCGAGTAGCAACAGTTGATCAGCACTGTGAACGTATAAGTGCAATTGTGCAAAAATCTTAACCTAGCCTAAGCAAAAATCTTATCTAGAAAGACCACTTCATTTATTAATTTAGAGTCCAAACACTCTCAATATTATTTCAGGGAAATTATCCCACATTCTGTCTTTCAAGCAAATACATAATAATAACCCATCTCAGAAAAAAGGGTAAACATAGTTCACATACAAACTCTCATGATCGTCTCCAAGGAAATACATGCCCACGTTGCAGAAAATATAGTTCACACAAAGTCTGTCGTGAGCAAAAACGAAGAAATATATCATCGACCTGTCTTATGAAAATAAAGACGGCTTTATTTTATTTTTGGAATGCAAAAGGTGAAGACAGATATAGTTCACACATAAACTGCATCACTTGTGGTCCATCTGCTGCCTCTGGAATGCGGATTTAGGCTAAGAACCACAAATCAAACGAGTTTGATCTTCCAATTCTTGTAATCATCTTGCTGAACGGTACTATAATGTCTCTCCTGCAGTACTTAAACGACTCCATTTACCTGAGATATAGATGTGCATAGCAAATAAGTTGAAGTGCAATGGACCGAGCAACCACGTAAAGGCAAATATAATCACAAAATTGTCCTGAAGCAGAGCATGGTGATATAAGGTGGTTTTGCCAAGTAACACGCCTAATCCCAATCTAAAACAATCAAATTTAGCAAAAAGAACTTACAAGATTAACACTTGTGCCACCCAGGTGCATGATATATTTGTTTCCTTGGTGCTTTGATTATTTTCAATTCACTTAATTAAAATATTCTTAAGAACTCTGTGTTTTTATGAGACCAACCGGTTAACACTTATTTTCCAAATATTTATTTTGAGGGGAACCGGAGGCCGAGGCCCCAACAGGAAAAAAAAATTGTCTAACGACAGAAACAAGTTACAATAAAAAGAGTGAAAGGACGGCTGTCATACGACTTTCCTAATCGGTTTGCTTAGCATGCATGTTTCGTTTCAGTGGTTAGCTATTCAGCACACTCGTTGAGCGTGGATGTGTACATTAACTAAAACAAAAAATATATTTAAATTGAGCGGAAACTCATTCAGCATCTGGCAAATAAAAGTGCTGCCTAAATGCATAGCTAGACGTACGTGCTGACGTAGTGACGTACTTGCTTTATACAATTGTAAACGTATTTGGGCCCCAATACCCTTGAGTTTGCACATTCAGACTTACACATGAGCCATGCATATGCACAGGAGAGCACACGTAATATATATTTATCCGTGAGTCTGAGGTGGACTACCAATCATAGCGGTGAATCTTGGTAACTAGAGTAATCAGAATTGATGTAGATTAGCATGCACATATGACATACCTGCCGGACAGGAAGGATTGAACAAACAGAGAGTTATCAATTCCTGAGCTGGAGTTTGCAAAAGCAAATTATCTGGTGAATCGTCATGATCTTCACCCTGCTGGAGTTTGGGAAGGAAAAATAAGCGCTGGTGATAAGTTATATAGTCAAAGCTCGTGTTTCCATTAACTACTGGAAAAAAAATAATAAATCCAGGCAGAGGAAGCTACCTCTGTGTCGGGATGGTCAGATGAGGAGACCATTTCGTTGGCTTTTGTTCTGATCAGTTGGACAGTCGGATGGTTAGGATGAACCTCGGCTGCTTGCCTAAAAGCTTCTTCCACTTTCTCCACCTCACGCACGCTGGCACCAGCACAGTCGATGGAAATAATGGCCTTTTGAAGACGTCGGTACTTCCACAGGTAGGTAGCGAAGTGGGCATCCGGTTCATCCTTGGACAGGAGCACGGGGCAAGTTACATCAATGTGGTGCTGAAGCTGAGCATTGCAAGGAGCAGAATGCAGTATACCGGTAAGTAAGTAGTATGAGTACCACAAAAAAATATAATTAGAGAACATATCTTTGAACAGACAGGAAAAGACAGCCTCACCAGTTCCACCCTGCGTTTGTCAGATATGATATATTTTTCATATTTTCGATCCATTTTTATGGTTGGACGGTTGGGATGATTTTCCACCGCATGCGAGATCACAGCCTCCACCTCCCGCACTTTTGCACCAGTAGCACCCAAGCAGTCGACTGTGACGGTGACTTTTTCTCAAGTGAAAGGAGGTTATCCAGGCCCAAGTCAAGATCTTCGATTACATCCTTTGTTGGCAACCGCTCCAACTGCACGTCATTTTCAGCCCAGCAACAATGCCCTGCATGAACTCCAAACTGCAGCTGTTCAAGCCTCAGCATGGCACCCACATGAAACTTGAGCGCTGCATCGAAGAAGTGGCAGAACCTCAGATTCTTGAAGCTGTCCCTTCCAACAGTATAGACTGGAGGCCAATCCGTACTGCTTAGCTCGAGGTACTTCAGCTCTGGCAATCTCGCTAGGTTATCTAGGTCCTAAACTTCAACAACATCCACCTTTAGAGATAAATAGCAGAGGCATGGCAGGCAGGAGCGGTTGATCCACCCTGGCAGCCGCGAGAAGTTGATGCCTACTATAAGCAGGCGCCGGAGCTGCCTAGGTGCCTCCCAGTCATCCCACACAATGGCTCCTTGCTGGCATAATCCTTCATTAAAAAGCACTACATCTTGTAGTTGATGCAGAATGCACAGAGACTGCACCAAAGCTTTCTGAATGCTATCTTCTAGTCCTTCGAGAAAGCGGATTCTGACCACCCTCAGCCTCATTAGCTTGCCAAGCTCTCCCACAAGGTCCTCTGTGGCACTCCGGCCGTCTACACTCTCCAACCTTAGCTCCTCTAGGGATGTTAGGTTCCCTATGTTGTCAGCTGGGAACCTTTTGAACCCCATAGCTATCAGGCACATCAACTGTGTAACCGGTGGTAGCTCATCTAGTCCAATATTGATTAATACCAGTGTCTGAAGAGACTTGAGATGCCCAATTTCCCTAGGAAGCTCATCAACCGGAGTGCAAGTTATATCTAAGTACTTGAGATACAACAACCTCCCTAGATACTTCAAGCTGATTGGAACATGGCAATTGAGTAATTGGAACACACGGCAAACTCTAAACCTATGAAGTGGAGCCATATTCTCAATCTTACTACCATCGATGTTAAGTGACCTCAACACCTCCGGCATGTCCAAGGTGTCTTGAGGGAAGCACTGCACATGGCAATTTTGAACAGCCAGGAGGCGTACCTTGTTGTCTGAAAGATGCATGCATGTTTTCTTCTCCTTTCTTAAACTGTCTGGAGAAGCATGTCGCTCTCCACTGTCCAAAACAGTAATAAAGTTTTCAGCTACTGACAACTTACGGATGAGATCAAACACAATATCATGAATACGGAAAAATTGTGTGAAGCAATTATATGTGTCATCCATTGGTTGGATCAAGCTCCTATTGACAAGCTCGTTGAAATATCTTTGTCCAACCTCAAATAGATTGCCATCCTCTTTCTCATCAAGATGGACAAAACCTTCACCTATCCACATCCAAATCACACCGTTTATCTCAACTATAGCATCTTCTTGAAACTTGCATAGATACAATATGCATGGCTTCAAATAAGATGGCAGATCATAGTAGCTATATGACATTATCTTTGATGTATTGTCTCCATCCCGAAAAACCAATAGAGTCATAAACCTTTGACCAGTCCTTATATGGTCTTTCAACCAATAAACTAGCTATTGCAATGATAGCCAGTGGTATGCCTCCACATTTACTTAAGATTTTAGTGGTCAATTCATCGATACACCATCAAGACATTCTCCTTCCTGACTCTGTATTCTTTTTGTAGAATAATTGCTTAGAGTGCACATCTGAAAGAGGTTTTAGTGTGTAAAACTTTTTCTACTTTTGTGACAACCTCAAAATTACGAGTTGTCATGATTATTCTACTTCCACAATTATTGTCCTTCAAGGCATATCTGATAGCTTCCCATGACCTAACATCCCATATGTCATCCACAATGACGAAGTACCTATAATTGACACAGTAGTGTAGAATTATGAATGGCTTTTAGCAAATCTGTATAGTCTATCTAAATAAACCTAGACGCAAGAAAACAACAAAATGGTTCTTTCAAGGAAGCATTCACTCCATAAGAAATGAGTATGTGTTACCAATTTAATTTGTGCAACAATTTAAAGATCCAGTCTATATAAATTTGAAAATTCCATAGATTTCTCTAGTTGTTTGGCAGCAAATTCAAATATACATTTTAACAAAACTGAAATCTCGATAAACTATTTCATCTGATTGAACCGTGGTGCTCGAGCCTAGGGATTGCAATACAATAGGAATGTATAAATTGTTCATGCTTTCTTAGTGAAAAAAGACATTGAAATTGAACTAATCTGAGCGGAGAATGACAAGTACATACCTCTTGTGTTGTAAGAATTCATGCAGTTCGTTTCCAAATTGCTCTACATCCCATCTAGCCATGTCGACTTGCTTGTACTTATTCTTATCGAGTTCCACTAACATCTTCTCAAATGTCCTAGTCAAACTAGGAGTCCTACCAACAGAAACAAAAGCAGAACAACTGAACTGATTTTTAAGCATGTCATGCACTGTTTTGGCTAGAGTAGTCTTACCCAATCCTCCAACCCCGACTATAGACACTATCTTTAGGTTCTGATCAGAAGAGTGAGCTTGAGCATCCTCATTGGCTCCAATAGACAGCATCTTGATGACTTTGTCCCTTGACTCCTCGATGCCAACCAGATCGGACTCTTTCTTGTACAGATTGAGGATACGGGGGTCCATGCCGGTGCTAGCGGCAAAATCAGCTCCAGCGCCTCTAATTGTGTACTTGTCACGGAGCCCGGCCAGCTCGCTGGAGAGTTTCTTGATGTCTTTAATCTTGTCGGAGAGATCGATGGCGATGCTTGACCTTCTTCACCGCTGTTGTGGCCTTGCCAAGGATCTTCTTGAAGACGTTGGCGTCGGTGGCATCTGCACATGCTCCGCCGGCCACACGAAGGACAAAGTCATCGACAGCATCCTCCATGTCATAGGACAGCTCCCGGATGAGCTGTGCCCAATGCTTTTCCACCTCAGTGAGCTGGTCCGGTGGAACATGAGACAAGTCCTCCAGACCAGCTTTCATCATCACAAGCTCCCTGGAGAGGGACTCGATGTCGGGCTTGAGACCCTTCTACACGACGTATTCCTGCATGAGCAGGTCGCCCAGCAGGGGCCAGGCCGGCCATGGCCCCCAAGGCGAGCTCCATGGTTTAGCTCGACCTTGGTCACATCCGAGGGCGCTCTCTGTTTGTCTTGGTAGTAGAATCTGGTTGGGTGGGTGACAACAATTGGCGGAAATAGATGCTAATGAGGGAGGAGAGCGCGCGATTAAGGCGTACTGCTTAATTACGTACTTAGAGATGAATGGGAGAGCGTGCGGAGGATTTAGTGCTTCGAAATCCAAATTGTCACGATCTGTTTCACGAATTCAAATGTCTTCACGCACATGGCTACCTCGGCCATGCAAATCTCGATTTTCTAAAATAAAGAAAGCTGTAAGGGCACTCCCAATGGTGTATTAATAGTAGTTTCTATCTCTATTAAATGGCTTGCCAACTAAGCAAAATGATGATGTGACAGCCTAATTAATGAGGAAAGAGAGTAAAAATCATAGAAATGGTTTCTTCATGGAGAAACCATGTCTACTCTTGACCCAATGCACAAGAAACCATGAATTTGCCATTGGGGAGAAACCACTAGTTTCTATGGGGTTAATGCAAGTCTCCCCATTGGTGGAATTGGGAGAGAGAAGAGAAAATAATTATTACTCGAAGAAACTACCACTGTGAAGAATGGTTTCTACACGTGATTTCTTTTGCTATGGAAAACGTGTCGGTTTCTTCCATTGGGACTGCCCTAAGGAGATAAATAAAATAGCACTCCTCATTTATGAGGGGCAGAGATGGTCAATGGGTAACTTGGCTAGCTGGCGGACAGAGCATTCACAAAGAGAGTAGTTTTTTTTTTTTATTTCAAGAAACACCATCAAAGTTAACCATCATGTATACTTTGCAGTCCCTCCGTCTAAGAAACACCATCAAAGTTAAAGCATCTTAAGTTTAATATAATGATATTTAGTTGGTATTATAAATGTTAATATCCTAACATATAAATTTGGTGAGTGGACCTCGGGGTTGGTGGGCGCCCGGGGGAGATCGTCCATGTCGATCGCCGGGGCGGGGGCGCCTGTCGATCACCGCGGCGGCTCGGCCTCGTCGCCGACGGTTCCGTGTGGCGGCGCATATGCGCCGCACACTTCAGCGTCCGCCGCCCGGCCCGTCATTGCCGATCCGTCGCCACCGGCGCGCCAGCGCCGCCCGATCTGCCACCGCCCGCCCGGCGGGACTGCTGCGCCATTGGTGGACTCCTTCTCGGCTCCGCCCGGATCCGGTCTGTCCACGGGGTCTTCCATCGCCGACCGCTTTGTGGAGGCCACAGCCGGTTGTGCGGCTCCGCCCCACCCATCCGTCTCGCATGGTGGTGCGCCCGACGTCAATGGCGATTCCTCGGCCGAGATGTCACATCCCTCCTCCGGGACTCGATCGCTCACGGCGAAGGAGCTCGGCGTGTGGGACCGCTGCGTGGGGAGCTGCTTTGCCGTGCGGGCTCATGCTGGGTTGCGGCGCCCGCGGGCGCCGCGCTTGAGCGGAACCCGATCGCGGTGCTTTCGAGGGGACGGGGGGGCGGCCCGCCATCTTTATCCTACAGTTCATGGTGGATCGGATCAACCAGCGCCTCTGTCGTATTTGGAGCAGCGTCTTTGTGATCAGTGAGAATACCTCTACCGCCCTCAACCCTCGCCTCCCGGCCACCGCCGGAGCCAACGCCAGCACAACCCGGCGCCGCGGTCGTTGGGGCAACGGCTGGGCCTTCCTTGCCAGAGTGCTCGCGGCGTGGCGATCCGAACGCCGGTGCCGGTACCCTCTTTGGCGGCGGCCTGCTCTTCCTCTCACGGTCGACCGCCTAGAGGCCGGATCCATAGCCTCCGGTTGTTGGCCACGCAGCCTTGGCGTGGACATCGCCCGATCTGCGGCGCCCGGCGAACTTCGTTGTCCCTCCTTTGGCGATCCCGGCGTGCGGAGCATCGATCGGCCAGCGAGCACCACATCGTTGCCTCACCTGGCCTGCGCCTCGAGCTCAAGGCGTCCGCCGCCAATGCCCAGCCCGCCTTCTCCGGATCCGGCTTAACCATGGCTAGAACGCGGTGCACGTCCTCCATACTACAAACGACGACGCCCATGGAGTTGCCTGGCTTGGGGCCCCGTTGTATGCGCGGCACCGACTCTCAGTCCAAGCGGCGCATTACTTCTCCATATCTACGGAGGAGGCGGTGCCCTTTACCTGGCGGTGACGATGGCATGGAGGCACGAGTCGGTAGATCGAACGCCGGGGTCTCCCTCAGGCACAAAAAAGATCGATGGTGGCTATTCCGAACGCTACCGATACATCGGGGTGGAGGGGCAACGGTGAGGGCACACGCGATTCAAGTGTGGGCGATTTGCCACTGCGAGTGGGAGCTTTCTCCATCCAATCAGTTTCTCTCATGTTCATTTTGGTGCGCGTTGTTCAAGGCATGGTGGCTGATTTGAAGACAGTCATGAAGTGACATCGATATCTTTAGCACTGTCTTGAGTAATAAACTCAATTCTTTTTTGGATATAGTAGATCTTTAGTACATATATCTTCATGTACTAAAGTTTTTTTTATTCTTAATTTTGTAATAAGTTTGGTTGTGTGTGGTCATGCAGAGGCTTTTAGGCTGTGTGCGTTATCGCAGAGGCCGGAATGTTAATTCCTTTATCTAAAAATAAATAAATTTGGTCAAACTTGATATGTTTTGACTCTCCAAGATTCTAGAAATGACTTATAATTTTGGATGGAGGGAGTATGTGTCTACCATTTCACTAGCTAGAAGTTTGATTCTCATCTCTAGTTATAGGGTGTCATGTAAGCAACATAGAAATATGCAGTACTACAACGTAGCCCACAACACTTGAACCCGAGTGAGCAAGTTCTATCACAAGGAACTCAACAAACTAATCTATTTTTAGTTTGCGTTATGTAAGCAACTTTAATGACATGGCAATCTATGTAAGCAACAATACCCTCTCCTCACTCTTCAAATAATTACGTGTGTTATGATGTTGCTCATGCTAGCTTTCTAACGGTTGGATTCCCACTCACGAAACTTCCATCTCTCTTGGGTGATTAACAGCCAAGTCAACGAAGATCAAGTACAAATGGTCATTATTGAGTATATATGATATTACCATTGGACTAGCCTAATTAATGCCCTGGTCCCAAGTCAATGGATCTGTTTCCTAAATTAAACCGTTCCCGCCCATCAATTGCGCGGCGTGACGCACATGCCAACTAGCAGCATCCAAGGGCGACTTTTAAAATTTTCTCTTAAGGTTGCCCCAAAAAAATTTCTCTTAAGATAACAGGAAATTATTGTTATGTGAAACAAAAAACAAAAAAATCAATTTAGTTGCCATTGGCTTGTGAAATTGTGACGAGATAACGTGGTCAGTGTGTCCGTCTACAAATGATGCCTTTCGGAAACTGAACAGCCACCCAGAATCTATCACGCCATTACAAAAATTGGATTGAGTTTAATTGTTTTTAGTCTCTCGCCTCTTGTCTTGATCCAATTTTAATCTCCAAATAGAAATAATATAATTTTAGAACCTCAACTATCAAAACCAGTCAATTTTAACCTCTAAACTAGGTTTTAAGTGGTTTTTTGATGATTTCAACCCACCTAGCATTTCTCACCCCATCCCCCATTTCTCTTACCACTGCAGCCTCTATCACCCTCCTCCGCCCACACATACCCACAGCCCCCTATTGGAGATGCATGCCGATTACTCACGAATTAGATAAGTTTGCAAGCTCCGACATCAATCCATAGATCGGCGGTGTATATGCGTAACGGTGGCAAAGAGCTGAGTGGTGGTGGATGTCGCCCTGCGCAAACATCTTGCATTCCTTTTTTTCCCATATATCCCATGCCACCAAGGCAAACAAGGTGTCGGCCCCCTTCCTCTTGTCCCCCATGACATCTTCGGCACCATCGATCCCACCAATTAAGCAAAGATGCATTGCCCACCTGCTAAGAGTCAACGCCAAGCATCGCCAGGATGGTCCACCACACCTATGTGGCGAAAGAACATGACGCGATAATGTGGTCGATCGTCTATGGTTCCTGGTGGTAGAAAAAACAGTTGCCATGCACTTTCAGCCCCATGGTGGTGTGCTCTCTAGTCTGTAGTTAAAGCTAGATAACGAGCCATCTCGGCTCGACTCGTTTTTTGGCTCGTTAGGATAACGACCTATCTCGGCTCGGCTCGTTATCTTAACGAGCCAAAATTCCAGCTCGGCTCGACATTAAAACCTCGAGCAGGCTCGTTAAACTTGGGAGCCAGGTATAAAAAATATAATATTTGTATTTATCTAAAGTTTAAAAATAGTAATAATATAAAAATTAATACATCTAGGCTCCTTAAATTGAAAAACAATTAATATGTGCTAACATATATGATGCACAACACAAAGTAATACAAAACTAATATAAATTTAGCTATTTTTTTCCTAAATGTGTAGCTCGTTTGGCTCGCGAGCTGGCTTGAGTTGGCTCGTTATAGCTAACGAGCAAAAATCTTGGCTTTCGGCTCGGCTCGTTATCGATCCCAACGAGCCGAGTTGAGCCGAGACGAGTCAGCCACGAGCGAGCGAGCTATAACAAGCTTCAAGTTTTTGGTCCAGCTTTATGTGTAGTACAGTGTTGCCTCCGCACGGCTAGCCATAGGAAGATCTTCACCCAAATTGGTGCCCAAGTCTTCCAAATTCTCTTGCAACCCAGGATTGGGTGGGAGGTCACCTACAGGGCTCGATACGCCGGTTTGGAAGAGAGTATTTCTCATTGGTTGTCCATCTCCATACGAGGCAGTCCTCGTCGTCGTTCAGCTGCACTTATGACTTCATCCCAGAGCCTGAGGTATTCATATATTACCGAATGGTAATCCCGCCGGATATTTGGCGGACCCAAGCTCGTCCATGTAGCCCTTCACGTGCTGGTAATGCATCTACGGCTCATGAAATCCAGTAGCGGTGGTGCTATGTCCATCACCGCCAATCTGCTCGTCCCTGGACCACAGTCAAGGGCGACTTTTAAAAAATTTCTCTTAAGATAACGGGAAATTATTGTTACTTGAAACCCAAAAAAAGTAGCAAATTTAGTTGCCTTTGCCACCCAGAATCTATCATGCCATTACAAATTGGATTAAGTTTAATTGTTTTTCGTCTCTCGACTCTTGTCTTGATCCAATTTTAATCTCCAAATAAAAATAACATAATTTTAGCACCTCAACTATCAAAACCAGTCAATTTTAACCTCTAAACAAGTTTTTAGTGGTTTTGTGATGATTTCAACCCACCTTGCGTTTCTCACCCCATCCCCATTTCTCTTACCATTGCAGCCTCTATCACCCTCCTCTCATCCACACATACCCACAATCCCCTTATTGGAGATGCATGCCAATTACTCACAAACTAGACAATCAAAGTTTGCAAACCCGGCTTCAATCCATAAATCAGCGGTATACTTAACGGTGGCTCCTGTCTAGAATGCGATTGAGCGGCCGTTCCCCATCTCCGTGCATGTGAACATTTCGTCATTGTGAACTCATTGGCCGGATCACGGCTGCTTTTGCGAGACCACGTACAGTGGATGAGAAGGAAGAAACATATATGGAGGGGGCAGTTTATGGAGTAGACCGGGAAGTTGACTTCCGTGCGGGCACGTGTGAGTGGCGCAATTTCTTGGTTGTTGTGAGGAAAATGGATCGGATCTTATGGGTATGGGTTTTGATGAACAGCATGAATGTTTGGACTAATTTTGCTTGCTAGTATCCAAGGTATAGTTCAAATGGATACAAGGTGAACTTGGACTTAGGCAAGGGTGTCATTCCGGACTGGGTGTACGTCATAGTTGTTTTTCTTTGTTGTTGCCATTGTCACTGGACGCTTTTAGTAGGGTTCAAGTTGCTCTATTTGTAAGCCCTAGACTTGGTTTACCGTTTACTCTTATTTTTAGTATTAGTATAATTAATCGGCAGCTCAGACTGGGTTGCTTCTCAAGCTCTATCCCAGCTCAGAAACGCCCGAGAGTTGTGCTTCCGGCGACTTCAATCTCTACTTCACGTTCCACGTTGCCTAGATTCGAATCAAGGACCACCACAGCCGGCGCCCTCCAGACTGGACTATTTTACCGATTGGGACTGAAGCTCCCCCAAATCAAGCTCCTTCCAGAGTTCCAGTGGCAACGTCTAGCTGCAACTCGCCTCATTCTGCAGTTCTGCCTCTGTACAAGGAAACCAAACACCTTGCTTTGCTGAGCTTGTAATTAAGGCCACAAAATAGACTGGCATGGAGTTATGCAACGCATGGTTGCCGAACAGAACAGAAAGTTGCTTTGTACTTGGTCGGCGGAACAGCAAGAAAATTCCTTGAGGGAGGCTGTCCCTGACAAAAACTACCAGCATGCGAACGGCCTCAACAGTGAGATGAGAACGGCTTGGTGTTACGGGCTTCTCTAGGTCTCTGGGCAGACTACTGTGCATATGTGCTCTTTATCATCTTGTAATGTCTAGGTCCCAGATTACTGAAACAATTTTCGACTTCTTTGGAAAACAAAAGGGAGCAGGAAGGACTGACATATTTTTGCTCTGTAGTTTCATGTTGCCTCAAACACGGCCTCATCATGAAATTCCATTGAACCCCAATTTCTGAAACCTGACAAACTAGTAGGGTATACCTGAGTTAAACCATGTGTGCATGTTATATTTGTTGATATGCACAATATTCTGCTCTCTTCATGTCATGAACCAGCTCACGGGAGGCCCAACAAGGCCCCCTAGGGCGCGCACGAACCAGGCCAGGCCTGGCCGGCCGCCGCCGCTTTCCGCCGCCATCGCGTCATCAGCTTCGTCATTAAGTAATAAATATTTAACGAATAAAAATAGGAATAAAATAGGGAATAAATAGGTTGCTTGTGAGAGAGGTATTCCAATCTATAAGGAAACCACCTAGAGATTGCTTAGCGTGCAAGTCTTCCCCGGACTATAAATACAAGGGAGTTGTAACTGTTTGGATCTTAATCGAAAAATTAAAGGGGTAACACCCAAAAACTCTCTAGCTCTCCAGCTCTCAATCTCTCTCTCTCATCGCGCACGTGCGCCGCCACAAATCAACGCCGCCGCCATGCCCCGGCACGCGCCCCCCGGGCGCCTTTGCCTGAGCCGCCCGCGCCCCGTCCGCCGGCGGTAGCTTCGCTGCTGCCACCACTTCCAGCCCAAGCCGCCCCCCTCTCTCTCTCTCTCTCTACCCGTTGTCATCATCAATCTACGTCACCTCGCCGCCAATCATCGTCATCACCACCGCCGTCAAGATCACTGTCGATCAACAATCAGGTGTCAATTCCGGCCCAATCTAGTCGGAATCTGACACTTCAGCTTCGTTTTGTGCTGAACTATAAGCGGGTTAAATGTCACATTATTGTCGTTGTTTAATTTTGTTGTTTAATTTTATAGTATTGTTATCTTATCATACAATCCATGTGTTTATATAAAATTAGTTATCCCGTAGCAACGCACGGACACTTAACTAGTTTATTTAAAGGGTGCAGAGATGGTAATCTGGGCAAGACGATATATCTTGCATGTCCGCAAATGAGTTCATATATTAAGGCAGCTCATCACATTTTTCTCTTGTCACAAAATAACCACCCAAACAATATAGCTCGCTGGGGGCTGCATGAAGGGGCGGTCCCCCATGCACGCCGCATGACGGGCGCTAAGGGTGCCGAGAGCTCGATCATCCGGTGTGTCACCGTAGGAGTCGTGAAGGCGTAAGTCGCGGCCGCACGGAAACCTTCGTGTGAATGTGCCCGCAAAATACATGTCAAAGCTTAATTTTAAGGTGGCGACGCAGGCGAAGCAGGAGACGACCATAGAGGAGGTTAGTGGACGCCAAAGACGACCGGCCCAACCCGGGGTTCCCTGTGCCCAAGATGCCCCCGACGACGAAGTTATCAAT
This sequence comes from Hyparrhenia diplandra, assembly GCA_015847255.1. NCBI lineage: Eukaryota > Viridiplantae > Streptophyta > Magnoliopsida > Poales > Poaceae > Hyparrhenia > Hyparrhenia diplandra. Next base: position 159,970 of record JADLZK010008254.1, read on the forward strand.
GCGGAGGAAGATGTCACCATATCGTTGTTGAAGAGGAGAACTATGGCGTCCTCGATCCTTTCATCGAGGGCGTGCGCGCAAGAGAAGCACGCTTTGATGGGAACGCTGATCTTCCTGTGGATGGTTCTTGCCGAGGTGGAAGCCCAGCGCTACGCCATGTAGTGGGGCACCCTCCTTGGAGGGGAAGTCATGTAGGAGGTCCGAGCGGCGGGAAGGTAGTAGCGGTGGAAGTACCTCATTAACGCCGTAGTGGAGGCTCCACTGCGGGCGCGGTCGCCGCAGCTCGATGGCGTTAGCGATGATCCCGAAAGCTCCTTGTTGGTCGTGGTGCCCAAGTGTAGCTCGGAGATGAGGTCGATTCGGCGTCGGCTTCGTCGATGGCGTCTATGGCGGCTGCGGTTCTTCGCCGCCGGCACGCGGTCGGCCGGGCCGCGTCGATGTTGCTATCGATGTCAGCATCATTGTGGCGGTGGCGGCCGCACCGCGGGCTAGAGGGTCTGCCAGCTACGGTAGCGAGCTGCCGTCGTCGTAGCGCCGGGTGAGGTCGATGGCCTCCTCCATCAACGAGGCTCGAACCACTCGAAGGTCATCGCAGTGTGTCAATGAGTCCTCCCGACGAAGACGCCGCAACACGGTGGCGCCCCTCAAGATCCATGCGAATCACATAGCTCGAAGGCGGAGATGTAGTCGCCCAACTTGCCCTCCTGGGAAGGAGGCGCGCACTCTTCCGTAGTGTCGATGATGACGGGGGGTCCGAAGTCGCGTCACGGGTAGTGGTGAACGCGTCCCACTCGAGTAGGTACCTCCTCCGAGATAGCTTGTGCAACCAGACTGCAGCAGGACCTGTGAGATGGAAGGCACCATACCGAACGTAGAAGTCGGGGTCAATGTCATCCTTGAGCTCAAACAAGAGCTCCATCTTGCGTATCTAGAGGTCGGGGTTGTCGTCGCCGCCGCCGCATTCGGGACCTCTAGGCGTGATGTAGAGAGGAGGGGTCAGTGCCGCGGTCGCAGGTGTCGGGGCAGAGGAGAGGGCAGCCGTTGCTACGTTGGTGCCGGTGATGATGTCTATGATGACCGGTGTGTCACGTAAAGCGTCATCATCCTCCTCCAGCTGGAGGATGGTAGGGTCGACGCCGTCGATGATGTCGCGGAGAGGGTAGGGGGGCCGTCTTGAGGGGCGGCGGCCGCTAGGCTATCCTCCAGTGTGGTCGTCGTGGTTGTTGAGCAAAGGGGAGGTAGAGGAATCCTCGGGGTGGTGTAGACAAACTCCATGCGGCGTAGGCGGCGTCGATCTCGTCGAAGCGTCGGCCGATCTTGACGCAGGTTGTTGTCGAGGAGTGCCTTGGCGCCATGGTGACCTCTTGCATCTCGGAAGCCATCGGTGGTGGAATCGTCCCGTTCTCCGGATACCGGTTGTCATAGGCCCGGTTCGATTGGGCCGGTTGTGACACGTCACCGACGACCGTTGAGGCGGAGAAGGTGGCGTAGGGGGCGGCTGTCTCCCGACGTCGGCGGTGTGGTGGTGACCGGCGGCGGCAGAGGCGGTGGAGGTGGCGGTGCGGGTGAGAGAGAGAGAGAGAGAGATTGATAAGGACTATTTTTATTGCTTGCTTATCCCCAAAGAGATTACATACCCTTGCTTATATAGCCCGGCTAGTGGGACTTGTAACGTAAGCAATCTCCTATAAGAGTTTTTATATGATTGGAATACCTTTTACACACAATATTTATTTATTTCCTAATAAGGGCCTTCCTTATAGATAGAAATATTCCCTTTACACACCAAAAAGCTTAAGATAATCCTAACTTGTAGACCGGCGAGTCGGAAGCGAGAAGGGGAAGGTGGTGGCGCGGGCGCGGCCCCCTGCCGCGTGCGCCTCCCTCGCCCCCTCGTGGGCCGTCGTGGCTTGGTCAGCTCTCTTAGCCCGCCCGGGTGGCCCAATTCGGTTCATGACACTAATCCTCCAACCCCGACCATAGACACTATCTTTAGGTCCTTATCAAATGCATGACCTTGAGCATTCTCATTGATCCCTATCCCTATAGACAACGTCCTGATGACTTTATCCCTTGACTCCTCGATGCCAACCAAATCGGACTCTTTCCGCATGCATTGAGGACACGGGGGTTGATGCCGGTGTTCGTGGCAAGATCAGCTCCCACGCCTCTAACGTGTACTTGTCACGGAGCCCACCCGCTCTCTGGAGAGTTTCTTGATGTCTTTTATCTTGTCATAGATCGGACGGGCGATGCTTGACCTTCGTCGCTGCGGCGGTGGCCTTGCCAAGGATCTTCTTCAAGACATTGGGGTCGGTGGTACTGCCGAGATGCCCCCTTGCCGCGGGGCCACATGCGGGAACAAAGTCATCAACAACATCCTCCATGTCATACGCCGGCTCCGGATGTGTGTCGTGCCCAATGTCTTCGGACCTCGGTGATGCGGGACTCGATGTCACGCTTTTGAGGCCCTTACGCGACGCACGGATCGACGTAGTCCTGCATGAGAAGGTCACCCCAGCTTGGGGGCCAGGTCGGCCATGGCCCCAGGCGAGCTCCATGCTTAGCTCACCGCTCAGTGGAGAGCTGACACACTCTCACTATCTGTTTCTTTTGCTTGCTTGGTACATATGCTCGTGATGTGTGTTGGGGAGGCGGCCTCGCTAGCGCGCCAGTGTGTGACCAGGCCCGGGGACTCGCGAAGAGTCGGTGGCTGCGGCGAGATTTTTGTGTTGGCGGCCTTCTCTTTCGGGTAAAGGCGTTCGAGCCTAGACACCTCCGTCGGCGGGGGCCGGAGGAGCCGGTGCTCAGCGTCGAGATCTTGGCGACATGGTCGGGCGTGACGTGGCGAAGGCTCATCCCTCCGCGTGTCCGTCAAGATGCCACGGGGTTCCCGGTCTCAAAGGCGGCCGGTGGTTGCTCATCGGAGCGAAGGCCCCGACAGCCGCCAACTTCCCCGAAGTGTGGAGCGGAGACCCGTCCCAGTTCGGCCAGTCCACAGTTGCGTAGGGATCCAAGGCGGCAATGGAAGTGCGGTCAGGGTGAGAAGTGAAGGGAGGTAAAATGTGATAAAGACGCTTGAAGCCGGGATAGTGTGAGTGTGTGGAAGGATATACTAGGAATATGAGAGGGTAGAAGAGTAATCTTGTACCTAGGCCTTTGAAAAGACTATAAATAGGGGGAGGAGTCCTCGCTTGTAAAGAGGTTGGTTGGTGAATTCCATAATGAGAAGTAATTGTTATTCTCCTTTGTCTTAAAAAGCCTTCACCACTTTCCACTCTCTCCCACCGGCCCCGCGGGAGGCCCCCCCCGTGTTGAGAAACCCCAAGCTCAACATTGGCGCCCAACATGGGGCGAAACGTAAAAACCATGGCTCCACGTAAGAGAAAGGGATCTACCTCAAAGACAAAAGCCCCCCATAAAGAGCACCCGACCTCGGCGAAACACTGAAGCACCTATGCTGGCCGGAGGAAGAGCCTCCGCTTGATGAGGAACCTAGGGGAGAAGAAGAGCATGACGAGAGCGTAAGAGGCGGCGGATTTACGGTTGGGAACACCACCCACTCGCAAGAGCTCCGCCAACTCAGGCCTCCTCCCGGAAACTACAAAGAAAGAGAAGAGGCCGCGGCCCGCCTCACGCGAGAGGTTCTTAAGGCGCAGCGAGACCTCCCGCCTGGCGAAACGGATCAGGCGAGATGGCGATCCTGCAGCGGAGATCCAAAGCATGCAATTTGTAAATCAGCCGGCCGGCCAAAGATTAGCCCCCAATTCCCATCCCAAGTCAATTGACGGTAAATCTTGGCTCGGAGAATCTACCCAATCCTCGATCGTCCTCGATGCTCGCGAAGACAGAGGAGCTTTTGATCCTAAGTCTCCGCTATCGGAGGCATACAGCGAACACCATGGCCGACTAGATACAAGCCCACCCGGTGGGGAAATTCAAGCGGAAATCAGGATCCACACCACTAGTAGAAATGTTGACATGGGTGACGTTCCCCTATGGTCGGTGAAGATGCCGTAAACGTCACTGGAATTCATTCGTGACGAGCTAGTGACGTTTCGAAATCGTCAAAAAGGTCGCGTCACATTTGGTCATCGGTGACGAAATGTATATTTTCGTCACAGATGTGCCTACATTCGCTGACGAATGAAGTGTCGTCATGGATGTGGTTTCAATCTATGACGATGGCTTTTAGTCATGGAAGAACCATCATTTTCGACATTATTGACTAGCAGTTGGCGTTCCACGGGCGCCAGATTAGCGATCGGTGACTATTTACATTAAATCACGTTTTCATCATAATAAGCCGTCTAACGCCGTTTGTGGTCGATGACGTGGCGGCGGCGTGGCAAAGACATGGATGCTGATGTGGCTCATTTTGGTCCATATGGCAAGCTATTATTGGTTTTCCATTTTGTCACAGATGCAATTAACAATTCGTCACAACAATAATTATATATTTGTCACTAAAGACATCAATTTGCAAATAATATTGATACGATCAAATAAAATTCCATAAATAAATAGATCCAGTATTCCAGCGCTCCACAAAAATTGTACTCATTTGAAAAGACAGAAACATCTATTGCAGCCCCAAGTATGTACTATTACAACCCATATACACTAAGAATTATGGGCTTCTAACGATAGCAACTTGTATCATGGCATTGATAACTACAGTGATAAAGTGACTCTATGGCCATCAGAGGGCAGATGCAGATCTTTATCCCTGCGAAAAATAAAGCAATAAAGGATCAGTGGTCTGCTCTATAATTTAGTTTCAATGCAATTAATAAAAGTTTGTGACTGAGAATACGAAAACCAATTCAAAGTATCGCGATAGCCTTTAGCATCACATGGCATTAATCACATTGGTAAATAATTAGAAATCACTGACATCAAACAAAAACGTAATATGCTATCCTATATAACAGACAATAAGGCAATAACTAAATAGTTTGTGCATTATTAGGATTTGCACATGAACTAACAGCTGTGCACTCCTAGGATTCTAGAAAACTAGAGCACTATCTCATACCTATAATTGGACAGTACGTCAGCCATGATTGAAGGGACAGTGCTACCTCCTGATGTCTCGCGTCAGAAGGTCCTATCAAAATTCCAAGAAAATATGATCCGAACAAATCTTCCCTGCCACTAAAATTGATCCAAGTGTCCATGTGGCAAGAAGCAATGCAACAGTAATCCATCAGAAAAAGAACATTGCAGGCATACTTTAGTACAAATAATTTGAGAAGCAACTCTAACCTTTAATTTCTCTTATGTTATACGTTAATTGATATAGGATCAGAACCAAATTGATCAGACATCCATTTTGTTAAAACAGCACAAAGGAAGCTGGTGCAGACCTATATTAGTCCTCCTGAAATACTTCATCTTTTTCCAGACTGAATATTTAAGCAATTAGAAAAAAAAAAAAAAAAAAAGACCATGAGTTCAGAATAATTTCAGATAACTTGATTCTTTGATTTACTTGGACTCAAAAAGAAAGTCTTGTCTGCCTCCACTCCAAATATTGTCGGAACAGCATTACCAACAGACATGTTATCAACTCAATGGTGACCACAGCAACATGATTGTTTCTAACTGACTTGTTACCACAACTCACGGTACTTGCGGGGCACCACGCAGCTGAAGCCCGTAGTAGCTTCTAGTCCTGGTAGCCACGCCAAGACCTGGAATTTTGATCTCTAATAGAAAACAAGCATTTTATCAAAAACCTTGCAAGCAATTCCAACCACAGGAACCCCCTAAAACTGATGACAGTACCTGATTAATCACCCCTCCAGTTTCTAGTTCTCACGATTTCTAGGTGCCTCCATCTCCAAATCAATTCGAGAGAAGAACAATAAATAAATTTCAGTAATTACACAAGGAGGTCAACAATCTAGTTAGTTTTTTTCTTGTCTTACCCATGGAGTGGAGGATTTGGCGAGAGCTGCAAACCTCGATTTCTGTAGTTACTGCAAACCTCCGTTCCCATCCATGAGCTGCACCTGCATAGAAGCACCAATGGCGTAGTGGTCTTCATAGCCCTGGCACACGAGGCTTTCCCAGCTCCGGCAGCCTGCTCCTTCCAATCCCTAGCGCGGCTGTGCTCATCTCTGTTCCCCGTCCCACGACCCCTGCTCCTCCCTGGCTCGGCGCGACGCCGCCCCTGCTCCTCCCTGGCTCGGTGTGAGGGATAGGCATCGTGGTGGAGGACTGGTGAGCCCTCGCCGTCGATGATGCAGAGGAGGCCGAATCCGCACTAAAACACCCCCGTGGGGAGTGAGAAGCGAGATCCGCCGTCAGGGCAACCGCGAGTCGGGGCTAGGGATGCGCGATGCAGTTGTGCGGGGGTGATGGCGGCGTGTGGGGAGAGGAACCGAGGGAGATGGGGGTTAAATGCGTGGGTGTGGGGTGGAGATTGTGGGCCGGCTCTCATGGGCCTTTTTTTTCTTTTGCTTTTTTTCATTCTGTTTTCTATTTCTTTTTTTCTATTTTTTTTTCTTTTTTAATATGACTAAGTGAGAAATGTTTCTAGTTGTAAAGAATATATAGTACCACTTTTATTGAAATCATTTGAAATTTTTATAGGATGGTTTTGGAGCGAAATATATTGTTGTGTGAATATGTGGAATTTGACCAACTTTTAGCTATTACGTTGTTGTGTGAATATGTGAAATTTGACCAATTTTTATGGGATGATAGGCAATGATTTTAAAATCATTTAGAAAAAAAAAAATCAACACATTTCGAGTTAGTATGAGGGAGAAAGACCAGTTACAAATTTTAATCAAAAAGATTAAAAAAGAGAAACTACACATGTACAATAATTATTAATGAACTTTATGAGCAGATGGTGGAGTTGCATTACTTGCTAACATAGATGGTTCATATATAAACATTAAAAGTTCAACTAACAACACTAAAGTTGTTGTAGCTCAATGGTAAGTCAAATGGTCATAATGTTGTTTGTCCATGGTTCAAACCTAGTACGAAGCATATTTTTTTTGCATTTTTTGCAAGATAATTGATAACTCAAGCACTAATACCATACACTAGCATGAGCATCTCACCTTTTAACTAGGACACGGTGAGAGATGTGGGCCATTGTGAGGATGTACATCAACACTTTCTTTGAATCGACTCATTTTTTTTTGTCGAGATTCTACACTAAAAAGGATGTGTCCTTGCAAATTTTTAGATTTTTTTTAGCTACAACAAGGTATTTTTAATATTTTTGTTGAGAAAATCAAAAAATAGTTACAATACTAGGTAAACTTGGTCTCAAAAATTGCACAAATGCACACAACACCATAGTTTGGCTCCATAAACACCTCAAAAAAATGTTTGAGACAATTTGGATAAAGTGGTACTACACATCTCACACTAGCAAGAGCATCTCTCACCTTTTACTAGGACATGTGTGAGGCGATGTGGACCATTGTGAGGATGTGCATCAACATTATCTCCGAATCGAATCAAAATTTTTGTCAAGATTCTACACTAAAAAGGAGGTGTCCTTGTAAATTTTTGATTTTTTTTTAGCTACATTAGGGTATTTTTAACATTTTTGTTCAAGAAATTAATAAATAATTACAGTAATAGGTAAAACTTGGTCTAAAAATTGCACAAATGCACACAACACTATAGTTTGGCTCCATAAACGCCACCAAAATGTTTGAGATGATTTTAAGAAAGTGGTATTACAAATCTTACAAGTAGCATGAGCATCTCTAACCTAGCTTAACTAGGACATGTGTGAGAGAGATGTGGGCCACTTTGTCAAAATCATTTTGAAAGTTTTATGATATGATAGAGAATGATTTTAGAAGCATTTAGAAAAAAGAATCAACACATTTCGAGTTCATATGAGGGAGAAAGACTAGTTAGAACTTTTAGTTTAAGATTAAAAAGTGAAACTATAGTTGTCCAATAGTTCTTAACGTAACCTCATGAGCGGATGGTGGAGGTGCTTTACTTGCTAGCGTAGGTGGTTCATATATATACGCTTAAAGTTCAACTAATGGCACAAAAAGTTGTTGTAGCTCAATGGAAAGACAAGTGGTTATAATGCTCTTGCTTTATGGTTCGAATCTATTATGAAGCATATTTTTAATATTTTTGCAAGATAATTGATAACTCACTAATACTATATCCAATAATCATGAAATTTTTATCACAAATCATACACGTGAAAAGTAAGCTAGCACAAAAAAATCCAAGTTTTAAATCTCCGGCTATAGAGCTATTGCCGGAGATAGCTGCTGGGAGAGGACAACGCTAGGAGATTAGACTTTTAGCGCTAAGCATTCAGGGCCGCTAAAAGCTGCGTTTAGTCCCGATATATCCGCTAATTGAAGCTTCATTTAGCGGCATACATGCAGCTATCGGATGGGCCCAAACTAAGAGGAAGGCTTCTCGCTCCCACCGAAATCCTGAAGGCCTAAATATAGTGAATATTGAATCCTGAAGGCCTAAATATAGTGAATATTGATATTGATTCTGTATTTTTTCATGAACTTTTAAGAAACCACTAAATATCTTAGCCGCTAAATCTCCCGCTATAGCTTTTTTTAGCTGTTGCAGTGGACAAAAAAGATAAGAGGCTTATCCGGAGATTTTAAACTTGGCAAAAAATTCATAATTTTAGAACACGGAACTAATATAATGAATTATAATACTCTCTAGTTTAACAATTGGAGCAAATATTTTAGACTCCTAAACGTGGTGAAATGTTACAAGTACAAAAAACTTATGTCCTTTATACAACAAAGGTTGAGTGCTCTAGTGGTAGGACTTCTAACTATCTAGCAACTAGTCATGGGTTCAAATCTCCATAATAGCAATTTTTTGCAAAAAAAAAAGATTATTTTCTTTTTGTTTAACTAACCATGTGTTTTTTGTTAGTAGGCGTAAACTATTTTATTTAACTCACTAATACCATATACAATGATCATAATTTTTTTATCACAAATCCACACACGCGAAAATAGCTAGGAGCACGCAAGCACGTGATAAGTTTTTTGCTATTTTCTAAAGGTGATAACCACGTGATAAGTTCGATCCTTGCATGTGATAAGTTTTTTTGCTATTTTCTTTCTTCCTAGTAAAATGAGCAATACAACGTTAAACTGGCTAAATAAGGAAAGAGTAACACAAAAGTGTCAATAGTCCGGTGGTAGTACTTAACACTCTAGAGCAAGAGGTCTACAGTTCAATCCTAGCGCGATATGAATTTTTTAATTTTCTTTGTTCGGTTAAATGAGGAATAAAATGTTAAATTGATAACATAATTGAAACCTGATACAAAACTATGTGTATCCTAGTGGTTAATGCACCACATTTTTGTTCAAAAGGTCCTAGGATCAAACCGTATGTGCCACACATTTTTTTTTCAATAGTGTCTTTTTACATAAATTATTACTTTTAAATTAATAATATATAAAAAAAGGTAGAGCACCCCATTAGAACACAAACAAATACTTGTCCTAGTGGGTAAGGCACTAGCCATTTATACTAGAGGTCTAATACTCAAACCGCCCATGTGCTTCTTTTTGCTATATGATCTAATTATGTTTCATCATTATGAAAACGACATACCAAAACATAATCTATGGCGACCTCCTTTAAATGTTCTATGACCTTATTTTTATCATCATCACTAATATTCAAGCCAAAACTTCGTCACCACACACTTATGACAAAAATAGACATTTCGTCATTCAAGACATATCCTTCTATGACCAAAGTGTGCGGCGTCACGAGAGCAAATCGTCATGGATGATCATATTTCTACTAGTGCCAGTTCATAATGAGCTATGAGGCAGCGTGTGGCCTCAGGGAGGCAATGATGCGCAACGGGCGAAAGGCCTTCATAATCGCCGCAGAAGGAGACGCTCTGGCCTAGTACTCCATGCTAAAACCTAGCACAATATACTCATGGGGAAAACCTCCGGGACAAAAATGGAGAACTTCAAAGGTCCGAGCCAAGTCGCTCACCTCTATGGATCTTTTTCGGTGTAAGCAGCGCAACGAACCACCAAGGGATACTTTCGGGGAGGTTCCTACAACTCAAAGCGAAGGCCCCGACGTGCCAGATCAAGGGCCATAGATGCGCCATCGTGGGACTCCGCTAGGGGCCTTGAGGCCGAGAACTAGCACCTGAGGAAACCCAAGACTATGCATGAGCTATGTGAGCAGTTTCCGAACTGATTCTTGGCCCATCTAAGACCAATGGAGGAGACCGAAGAACAGAATACACGAAGGCAATGCATAAAGGGCTGGCAAAAAGAGCCGCAAGCTGAGTTTAACCAGCCAGCTAGCCTGGGCAAGATCGGGCGCAAGTCTTGACAATGACACGTGCATGAGCCGAGCCCCAGCCAGAATAAATGGAAGGAGCGAGGCCTCCCGAAAACCGTAAACCGCATTGCGGAAAAGGACCCTTAAAAAATTGGAACAAGGGGCCAAGGAAGCAGTTCCCGAAGGATACATGGCTTAAGAGAAAGGCCACTACACAAGAGACTGCCCAATCATTCAAAGATGAAAAAGATAAGGCACTCAAAGGTCCGTCAAACCCTCCTACCCCGAACCAAAACCCACAGCCGCCAAGAGAAATTAACAACGCTTACACCTACACGCCCAGAGAGCCTCCGCAGTTCGAGCCAACACCAACAATACGCCCCTATCTACCCATCCCTAACATCAAACCAAGTACACCCTCGACCCCCGCAAATGCCTACTACCCAAGCTTTCCTACCGGGCGTGGGAGACTTTCGCCACACCCACAAACAGATCCAAAACTACTCGAGAATCAAGCATGTCATATTCAAACCCAAGACAAAGACCTAACCTACATCGAAACAGACCACCCCAACAGCACCGCCAGACAAACGGTCAACCAAGTCTCAAACCGAGTCTACCACCACCTCCCCCGGGACCCCCACCCGGCCCTCGATGAAAAAACGAGCCCAACCTAAAAATCAATACAATCCGCCGCCCCTCTACCCTCCATTGGAACCATAATGCCTATCTTCGGAGGCTCATCAATAGAATATGAGGCGAAAAAAACGTAAAAAGGATCACCTCCGCTTGGTCAACAATGTGGCCGCATGACCCCTCACCAAATTTGGGGAATGGTCAAACACCCCTATAACATTCTCGAAGCAGATCTCAAACTAGAAAGCTACCCACATGTGGGCGCTATGGTAGTAGAGACCAACATTGCGACATGGGAAATGAAAAGAGTGCTCAGAGACACAGGGAAGCTCTCGCAGACATCATCTTCGCCAATGCCTTTGACAAGATGAATTTGGTAAATCGCCCTACGCCCATCGACTCGCCTCTCATCGGGTTTGGGGAAGACAAGTGCGGCGTTGGGAAAATAATCCTGCCAAGATCCTTCGCGGACCGAAAAAGTGCCGAACGTAATAGAATATAACCGACGCCGTAGATGTCTATTCACCGCATATAACGCGATTTTTGGCAGAGGGTTCACAAACAAGTTCAGCGTGGCAATTCACATGGGATATTTGTGCATGAAAAATGCCACAGACGGCATCGGAGTCATAAATGTATTCACGGAAGTTTAAAGAAGCCAAAACATAGAGAAGGCAATCTACCGAAAGCACACAGTAAATGTCAACTCAAGCGTAAAACAGAGCCGTAAGACCTGCAGCCACCGCATGAAAAAAAGAGCAAACAAATCGCTAAGGGCAGGGAAAGCAAAGAAAATAAGAGTAGACGATTGACCCAGATCATACAAGAGCAATCAAATCAAATAAGACCTATCGCCAAGAGGAAGAAGAAGAGCTAACAAATCTCCTCATCAAAAAACAAAGAAATTCGCAAGTGGTCGCCAGCTAGAGACCGCAAGGAGTCGATAGAGACACAATCGAACATGTCCTAGACATCAATCCCAAAGATGAGGCCAAAAAGCAAAGGCAGCAGGAAAATGTCCGAAGACGAGTGTTAGCCGCCAGTTTTGAGGTCCAAAGATTGCTAGATGCCAAAGTTATCCATGTAAGTCAAATACTCCAGATTGGCTAGCAAACGTGGTCCCGTGCCAAAAAAAAAAGACCTCCGCAAAATGAGAATGTGCATAGACTTCCACGGATCTTAACAAAGCAACCAAAAAGACAACTATCCACTTCCAGGGATAGATACCTCCGGCGTGGACCAAGCGGCCCGTGGTGCCAAAGATTTTCTTTTGCCGGATTGCTACTCGGGGTATCACCAAATTTGGTTGAGAAAGGAGGATGAGGAAAAGACGAAGTTTACAACACTCTTGAGCATACCGCTTCGGGGATGCTAGAGGGCTTGAAGAATGCAAAGCAACCTTTCGAGAATAGCGACAAAAGGTCTTGACCGCCACCGAGAAAAACATGATAGCATATGTGGATGATCTCATAGTTATGAGCAAAAAGAGCAAGATCACATAGCCGACCTACAAGAAACCTTCGTCAACCTCAAGAAATCTGGCCTCGAGACTAAACCCGAGAAAAATGTGTCTTCGGAGTGACTAAGGCGAAGGTCCTAGGATACATAGTCAGCCCGAAGGAGTCCAAGCAAAACCCCAGAAGACTAAGACAATCGGGGACATGGCGGAGCCTAAGACAACGAAAAGAAGTACGTAAATTAAACAAACAGTAATAGCGGCACTCACCAGATTCATCTCAAAGTCGGAGAAAAGAAGCCTCCCATTCTTTTCAAGCATTAAGGGAGGAGGAAACATCAAATGGGGAGAAGAGCAAGCGGAGGCCTTCCGCAGAACTCAAAGAGTATCCAAGTAGAACGGCTAACAATAATAGTACCGCATGCTGAAAAAACCTATACTCTTGTACATCGCAAAGATCGGATCATGCGCACAAATAAGGTGGCGATTCGGGAGAAGAGCGTAACAATCACTCATCCGCCTTGCCGTGTACTATGTGGCCGGAGGCCCCTCACGCGTCATAGAAAGATCAACTACGAGAGATAGAGCAAATAGCCTACGCCTTTGGTGATAGCGCCAAGAAAACTCAAACACTACTTTCATGCATACAAGGTGATAGTTCCCACAAATCACCCATTAGCGGAGGTCCTAAAAACAAGGAGACATCGGGAAGAATAAGCAAATGGGCCGCGGAGTTGTCGCGCAGTCAAATAACATTCGCGTACGTGATCAAGAATAATCGGTCACAAATTCTAAGACTTTGTGGCGCAGTGGACCCAACTAGGCGTAAAAAACAGAGCAACCAATCCGAGCTATGGACAAAGGTACAATAGCAAGGCGGTGCTTGGGGAAGAAATGGAGCAGAGCCTCCGCAGGTGATAATGTCTCCACTAGGCATCAAGTCAAGTTTTGCCATCCTACCGACCGCCCCCAAACAAACAACACGCAGCGTATCACGAAGGGCTCATATTGGGTCTCTCCAAGGCGAAGGCCTATGGCGACAAAGCTAGTAGAAGTAAGAAACGATTCAATGCTAGTGGCGGGGGACAAGTTGAGAAAGAATGCATAGCCGAGAGCCGAATCGATAAAACTACCTAGCGTGGTCGGGGCAATGGAGCCGGAGGTTCCGTGGATTCACAAAGGAAATTTATCCCACGAGCAAAAAAAATGGGAAGAACTCCCTAGCTAAAGCGGCAAAGAAACAACCTCCGCGATACCTCAAGACACCGTGGTACAACGTAGTACACAAACCAAAGAACACAAATGCTAAAAAAAATTTTCAAGATCATCATCTTTGGTAGAAGGGGAGGATTGGAGACAAGCTATAATTGACAACCTCAACAACGCAAGTTACCCAGAAAAACTTAAGCGAGGCAATCCGGACAAGCACGAGCAAGAAGCTACGTGCTCATCGACGCCGGCTCTTCAAGAAAGGATTAGTCCAACCATTCAAATGCATTTCACAAGGCGAAGGCCTCGACTTGCTTAAAGAAATACACGCCCGGCTCCCCTGCGGCTCACACATTGACCTGTGGCTCTATCTCAAAGCTATCGGACAAGGATTTTTCTTCGCCCACGACATTAAAGGCGACAAACAAATTGTGAAGACTTGCGAAGCCTTCCAAAGCTTCGGCGCCACACCGAGAAAAACCCCTCGCCAGAAACTCAGCTCATACCTCCGACTTGGCCCTTGCAAAGATGGGGGATTGACATTGTAGGCCCATTGCCAAATGCCCAAGGAGGAAGCAAATTTGCGGGTTGTGGCGGTAGAATACTTCACCGGATGGATAGAGGCAAAACCATCGGCCAAGATAACCTCGATTCCATTACCAAGTTTTTGGCAAAACATAATATGCAGATTCGGAGTACCAAGAATGGTAACAAAGAGACAATGGCAAGCGATTCGATTCGAGACAAATTCGAGATTTTTTGCCGCAAATGGGAACCAAAGATAGCCTTGGCGTCGAGTGTATCACCCTGAGTCAAGCGGAGCGTGGAAAGAGCAAATGGCATTATATTCTCCATATATCCAAGACACTATACAACCTTCGCAAGGGCAAATGGGCGGATGAGTTGCCTAAAGTGATCCGGTCTCACAACACAACGCCCTCAAGGGCTACAGGCTATACCCCCTTCAAACTCATGTACGGCGAAGAAGCAATGCTACCTCGAGGAAATAAAGCACGAAAGCCTCCGAGTCCTAAAGCACAAGATGGCAGAGGATGAAGAATATGCAAAGGAAACTTTGGAGGAAACAAGACGGAGGCCATGGGAAACATACAAAAATACCAAGCGGAGACTAAGAAATGGAGAGACAACAAAGTCAGAAAGAAGGACATCAAAGACGGAGATCTTGTGCTCAAGCTTAAAGCCAAACGCAAAGAATGGCGGAGGAAAAATGCAGGCGAAATGGGACGGCCCATTCATCGCCGCGAAGGCGACTTCAAGGCAAGGAGCCTTCCGTCTAATGGACGCCCAAGGCAACATCTCCGACCTACGAAAGTATCACATGTAAGGCCGGCCAAGGAAGTTATATAAGGAGGCAGGTCATATCTTTAATTTCAAAGAAAGTAGAGTTAGGATTTTGCGTTTATTTCAACGAAGGCTTTGCACTCTTTTCCTCACAGGGGAACTACTAGCGGAGGTGAGGTTTTTAATGAGGCAAAGTCAATGTAAAACCCTCTGAAATATAAAGAGGACCTTTCCCCAAGAAAAGAAAAAATCGAAAAATCAAGTCGAAAGTGACTAGCAACGGTCACGTAATTCGACAAGCGTAACCATAGAAGAAAGAGAACATTTTGAGGAAAGAGCGCGGAGACTCTAACCTAAAAATGATCTCTAGAGACCAACAAAAGAGTCTCAAAATCCTTGGAAAAAGGCCTATACAAAATATAGGCACCAAGGTGGCACAACGGCAAGTGTCTAAAATCAAAAAGCGAAAAAAAAAGACACGTAAATCACGGGCATCGGCGGACGCCACGCCAACATAAAAAGGCTTAACGAGTGAACAATGCTCCAAAATTGCATCTCATATAACTCTATTTCATTTCTTGTTACATTATCAAAACATTCAGGTTCTTGACATTGTGCTGTTCACAGTACACACACTCCAACAGAGCATAGCACATTGCAAAATGGAGTATGAACCAACACACCGAGGAAGCTTTTAAAACCATACACTAGGCAATAGACACATGCCGCGGAGATACATAGACCTCCGGCCAAACCTACATCGCATTTGTTTCTGCACCACCTTCACACCATCTACTTTCGAAGATGGTACAAGTGGTAGCGCAGACACAACAAGACAGAGGACGCGATCAACACCACCGTGTAAGGCAACAGCTTCACTCCGCGACCATAGCCAGACCTCCGCCAGCCTCAAAGCATCACCACAACCATGTTGCAGACCTCAACAGAAACCCTCCGTCAAAACAGAGCTCCGCAGGCCATCATAGAAGCAGGCCCGAAGACGCTCTAGCGGAGATCTGGCGGTGAACATGGAGCACAAAAATGGCTAAAACCCATAGGCAAGAGTTAATAGCGCCGCGCCTGTCTCAGTATGAGCTTCCAGCCAATGAATAAGAGGATAGGTGCCCCGACATCCCACTACAATGATTACGAACCCTCACGCGGTCTCAGCACATGGCAAGCTAAGCCTCCACTAGATCTGGCCCATTATGGTACAATTTGCCAAGGAGCGTCGGAGCGGTAGGCTTATATACTAACCAGGTTGAAATAGATTACCTACCAAAGGACAACACCAATAAATCCTCATAATAACGAGGAGCCTATAAAACAGGCGGAAGCCCCCCCGCCCTAGTTACAAGTCAGTACGAACTCGACGAACACCTTGCCACGAAATAACTAGAGATAAAGAGAAGAAGCGAAATGAGTGCGGATGTCAACCTCCGCCTACTACTTGTCAAAAGAGCACGGAGAGACCGTGTAAGAAATCGGGAATGATCCTAGCATTTTGGAGAAAACTAAGGGGGAGACCGCGTAAGAATTCGTAACATCCCCGGAGATTATAACTCATGCAAAGCAACCAAATGCAAGATCTCAGCGAAGACCGAGAAGTGAAGCGACTAATTGCGAACACACAGGTCTAGCGGAGACACAGTAGTCTCCGAGACACTCCTACATGCGGATACTTCGCAGTAGAAGGTGAGGAATCGGCGCCAAACAAATGACTGTCTTCGCTGTCAAATCCACAAAGCGAAGGCCTATCCTAGTTGCTAGCGCAGACTTTGTAAACAAAATAATAAAACAACGGGTCAAGTCCAACATCACAGTCGCTCCTTTATTAAATATTTACTTGTACAAATCAAGTGCAGCAAGCCTCGCTGTACCGCCTAATTTACAAACTAATCAAACTCGGGCGGAGGCCCCTCCCAGGCCACGGAGTTTGTAAAGGTCATTCGCGCATCACCTAGGTCAAACAAAACATCATCATACATATCGGCAACGCTGGGGTTGGCGAAGGTGTCCCGCCAAAACAACCATAAATCGCCATCAACATAGACACCATCGCGATAAAAAACACAGAGGGTTGATATCCTGCGCAGGCACCTCATCAGGAACCTGCGCAGGAGTGCATCGATTTAAAAAGCATTAGATATCCATTCGAAAGTGCTCCATTAATTTTTACAAGCGGAGATGTTCATCCGCAAAGAAAAATAAAGCCCAGTGACTACATCAAAAATCAAAACTAAAACTCATCTACACCTCCGCATCCTCCTCGCCATGGGACCCTTCGTGCGTAGCCGGAGCCCGCGGTGGAGTGGCGTCCCGCCGAACACCTTCGGCAGTTTCAACTCGGCGGAGCAGGAGCCTCCCGCTGGGGCACCACCCTAAAACACAAAAATTGTTATACTTAACCAAAACAAGAAAAACAAAGCAAAAGGAAACAAGCACTTGGAGCAACAATCTCACTTGAAAAAAGAGCGAGCAAGGGACGCTGCCTCCGCTCGCCCGTGCACCGCCCAAAACTTCTTCATAAACGACCCGACGAACTTCAGGGCACCATCAACAAGCTCAGCGCAGGCGGGAGGATGATGGCCTTCCCTCACGCGAACCCGGCCAACATCCTCGCAACCTTCGCTAGAAAGGATGCGAGCCATGTTTGTGGCCGCGGTCCGGCACCAAAGTCGGAAACGCCCCTGAAGTGCGCCGGGAAGCTTGGCGGTTCCTCGACATCCACGTGAGCACTCCGGCACTGCCTCCATCTGTGGGGAACGGCGTGACCACCGCCCCAACTGAGGTCACGGCCTCCGCGTAGCGCTGGGCGGCGGTGGCACTAGACGCGTAGATGGCGTCGAGCTGCCGTTGCCGTTCATTAGCTTGGGCGCGCGACGAAGTCAAACTAGCGGAGGCTTCCTCTAGCTTTTTCTCGGTCTCGCGAAGAGCCCTCTCAGCTGCCTCCGCGCGAGCCAACAAAACAGCTTTGGGCCTCCTTAGCGGCAGTAGTCTCGCTCTGGCGGAGATCCCGCCACGATCCATAGCAGCTTCAAGAGATTTCTTCTCCTCCGACCAGGCGAGAGACCTTCGCCTTCAAATCTAACAAAATTACGTCACGCGCGCAGTAAGTTCTGTGAACCTTGGCGCGAACACACACTCGAGACTTGTGGTCATCTGCACAAGCAAAATATCAGAACCTCCGCTAAAAGCAAAATCTAAAACAGAAGAAAAGCTAAATGTCTTCGCACCGCAACGCTCTGATCCACGGCCTTATTGAAGACCTCGTATACGTCTCCTTCTGAAAAATATTTAAGAATGTCGTCTAAATCAGGAGAATAAGCAAGTAACTAACCAATTGCAAATAGTACATAAAAACCGGCGAAGATTCAACACTTACTCAGATCACCCACGGCGACAAGACGAGGAGGACTCCCGTCCAGACCAAGGGCAGCCCCACCATCATCTGAAACACCGGAAGAAACACACAATAAGAAAAACTGAACAATAAAGACGAACGTAAACTTGGTGACCAAAGAAGCGAAGCATACAGCCGACAATAGGCGCGAGTGGAGCCGTCTTGGCGCGCGGCTCCTCCAACACCTCCGCGGCGTCCAACGGGCCTTGCGGCCGACTCTCCGCCTATTCGCCCCTAATCTCGGGCGCATCCTGAGCGATGCAAGGTTCCTACAACAAAAGCGTAAGTAGGTCCACAACATTGGGCGCACAAGGAAACCTTCAAAGATAAAGACAACAATTACCTCTTGCTCCAACTCCTTAGCGGGGGATTGTATCCCCAGCTCACTTCGAGACCCTCTCTACTCCGGGACTCGGCGGAGCTTTTCGCGAAGTCGGCGAGCCGGCCCGGCAGGATCAGCCATAGCATTCGAAGCCTCCGAGGTGGTCCGGCCCCTCGAAGGCACGCCCGGCAATGGGGGCGGTGGGGCGACGTCGAGCCCGGCCTAAGCGGCGAGCGGCACCACCTCCGCCGGCGAGCTCCCGGCGGCGCGGGGCTCATTACGCCCGCGGCGCATCGCGGCGAGCTCCTCGATCATGAGGCTGCCTTTGGCTTGGGCGCCGGGCCAACTTCTTCTTCTTCACCTCACCTAGCCGTCGGGCGGCGGCGAGGGGCCAAAGGACGGCGGAGCTCCCCTCACCCACCCTTGCCTTCTTCGTCTTCCCGCGTCTGCGGGGGGCCTCTCTTCTCACCCTTAGGCGGGTGCCGCGGAGGCCTCTTTGCCCGCCGCCTTCTCACCGCTTGGCGGCCTCCTCGGCCTCCCGGAGCGGGCGATATCCGCGAGCACCTTGCAGGAACCTTGTGGTTGCCGTAGTCGGCGCCCATTTCCTCAAAGACACGGTTTAAGGCGGGGCATGGTCCCGCACAGGACCTCCCGCGCCGGGAACTCCTTCATGGTGATGGGGCCTGAGCAAATCCTGCGCCTCCATCTCAACCCGCATCACGAAGGCGTCGGCGCTGACCCCCTCGGGGAAGTTGAACGCCGCCGGCGGGAAGGAACCAACACCTCCGGAATCCCGAAGGCGGGTAGGTTGATCTTATCAAAAACAAGCGGATACCCTTGTGCAGCGGATCTCTCTATCGCTCTTGGCGCGAGCATGAGACTTCTCCTCTCGGTTCGGGGACGATATCCACCGGCACGAGCTTCGACGCGAAGGGGCGGGAGATCTCCTCGTTACCTTCTTGGCGCCCGGGCGGACTTGGCAGCGGCACTTCTCGGCCGTCCTTGGCGATTCCCGGCGAAGGAGATCCGGTGGGGCGACGCGTCATATCCGTACGAGCTTCTTAGGACTCCGCCGCCCGCCATAGGACTCCGGCCGGCTTGGCACGAATCCGACAAGGCGAGGAACGCAGCGTGCGGGGAAGGCTGAGTCAGCCGGTGGATCTGCACGCCGAAGGACTCGCGTTCTCCGTCCGTAGGAAGGAGCAGTACGGCAGGCGAAGGCCGCAGGTGAAAAAATCCTTGAAGACGATGCCCCACTGGTGCGGGGGCTCGGGAAGCTCCGGAGTGGCTTCCCCCCGAGGGAGCTTCACCTCGCAATTTGCACCAATAAAGCCTTTATCGCGAAGGTTGTCGAGCATAGCCTGGGTCATCTTCGACGACCGAGCTCATAGGTCGCGTCGACGTCTTCGCGCGCCATCAGGTCTCCGACGGATACGTCGACGTCAGAGAGAGTGTCTTCGAGGTCTTGAGCGCGAGCGGCGTCCAGCATGCACTCCTCGTAAAGGCGGAGATATTGAGAGAAGCTCCGCGCATGGTCCGTGAATCTCTCGCCGGGGGAAGCGACCCTTATGCTAAACGGCCAAGGACTAGCGCGCATACAACTAAGCGGCGAGCAAGAGCAAGCGGAGGCGTGCGCAACGCAAGATGGGCTAAAGAACGAACAGGCAAAGGGAAGCGGAGAGCAGGAAACTTGAAAGCGAAAGCACGGGTAGGACCCGGGCGGGGGAGCCCCCTTTTATAGTGGCACCGGCGCCCCTTCGCATCCCGAGACCGAACGGTCGCGTCCAACGGACAGACAACGGTCACTTCAACATCGAAAAAAGCGCCGGCCGGGCCGTTGTGTCGCGACGCTTCATATGCACGGGGGAGCGAAAGGCCTTCGCGAGTCGTCCCGAGGGGCGGCCCTCCAACACCTCCGTTGCCTGCGGAGGTTGAGAGCAAAGGCACGGCCGCTACGGCCTTTCACCCTCAAGGGTGGGGGGGACCAGGGGGAGCGGCCTCCGCTAGCGCCCGCCGAGGTGTGACCCGGGCCCCGGGGACTCGCGAAGGTCGGTGGCTAACGGCGAGATTTTTTGTGTTGGCGGCCTTCTCTTTCAGGTAAGGCGTTCGACCCAGACACCTCCGCCGGCAGGGGCGGCGAAGACTCGGTGCTCCGCGTCCGAGATCTTCGGCAGCATGAGGTCGGGTGTGACATTGGCGAAGGCTCATCCCTCCGCGTGTCCGAGTCCGAATGCCACGGGGTTCCCCGGTCTCAAAGGCGGCGGTGAAGTTCGCTCATCCGGAGCGAAGGCCCCGACCTTCGCCAACTTCCCCGAAGTGTGGAGCGGAGACCCGTCCCCAGATTCGACCGTCCCTGGTTGCGACCGGGATCCGACTGGCAATGGAAGTGCGGGTCCGGCTGAGAAGTGAAGGGAGGTAAAATGTGATAGTACGCTTGAAGCCAGGATAGTGTGAGTGTGTGGAAGGATATACTAGGAATATGAGAGGGTAGAAGAGTAATCTTGTACCTAGGCCTTTGAAAAGACTATAAATAGGGAGGAGTCCTCCCTTTAAAGAGGTTGGTTGGTGAATTCCATAATGAGAAGTTATTGTTATTCTCCTTTGTCTTAAAAAAGCCTTCACCACTTTCCACTCTCTCCCACCGGGCCCCGCCCGGGGGAGGCCCACCCCGTGTTGAGAAACCCCAAGCTCAACAATGTGCATAGCAACAAGTGGTGAGGCTAGAGATCCACGTTACCAAGATCTGGTGCATGAATTCAAATGTCTTCACGCATATGGCTACCTCGGCCACGCCAAGCACATCTCGATTTTCTAAAGTAATGGAAAGCTGTAAAGAGAAATACAAATTTCGCAAATTTATATGTTCCTGTCGGTCGGCTTCAAAGTACGAGGAGCCAAGGAGGATTAGACAAAGTTATACTACTTGCTGTACCATTGGTTTCGGCTGTTGTGTGAAACGTCTGGCGCCTCATGCCTGTGATCCAAGCTCTCCGTACCACTCCAGCCCGAGTTGCTTGCAGAGTACTCCCTCCTTCCCATCTTATCTTATACTATTACTAAGTGGAGGCTCCAACGGAGACTCCACGTTAATTCTCACCAGACTCGCTAGAAAAAAGGATAAACTGAAGAAATTACCACAATAATCAAAAACATCTTGCCATCGATTCTGAAGACTCAAATAACGATAGCCATTAGATCTATATTTTTTTTTCTATAAAATTACCCACAACTGCCATTACAAATCTTACTATTACTAATTGGAGGCTCCAACGGAGGCTCCACGTTAATTCTCACCAGATGCGCTAGAAAAAAAGATAAACTGAAGAAATTACCACAATAATCAGAAACATCTAGCCATCGAATCTGAAGACTCAAATAACGATAGCCATTAGATCTATATTCTTTTTTCTATAAAATTACCCACAACTGCCATTACAAATATAATAATCTAAAATAAAACACCTATCTATACCTACTAATAAACAGAGAAAATTTCGGTACCACCTATTTTTCCACCTTTTTTTCTGCCGTTTGTCTGCCTTTTCTATCCGCCGGATACGATCCAAAGCATAGTTGGAAACCGACGGACATCAGATCACGTTCGCTTGCATTTTTCTACCTGCGCTTATTCCGTCCCATCACAAATCCAAATCAGAAATCAAATCGAATTACAAATTGAGGCCACCACGGATCCGATCTTTGAAATTAAAAATCTTAAAGCACCGTCGAGGAAGGCAGACGGAATAATCAAAACGGAGCTCTAAATTGGAGACGGAGAGGTGCTCGGTGTCGCGGGCTCAGCACGGAGGAAGTCGAGGTCGTGCTGCTTGGGGGCGACGAGCACGACGAGTTGCTTGCTGCACAGACCGGCTGTAGGCGTTCCCGGTGACGGGGCTTGGAGTGGAGGTGGTGGTGCCGTGGTGCGGCTCCCGACGAGGGCGATGGTGCCGTGGTGGCTGGCTAGCCGCGCCTCAGGCATGGCATGGTGTCCGGCAGCGATGGCTCAGGCGGCCGGCGCGGTGCGGCGCTCCCGGAGGCGGGCGAGGCGACTGTTGGGAAGAGAAGGGCAATACACGTTGGGGTGTGCGGCTTTGCCTTCGCGACGGCCTGACACAGGGGCGCCGTCCTGGAGCACCGCCACAGCCTCGACGCATGCCACCGCGCCGCCTCCGCTCCCTCTGCTCCACCGGCGCCGAGTAGGGGCCGCCACTGCGAGAGCCACGCGTCCGCCCGCGAGCCGAAGCTCGCTCCGCCGCCCGCCAAGCGCGCGAGCCACCGGCAGCCTTTGGCTGAGCAGTGCCTCCCGGTAGCGCGGCTGGCCTGCGGTGGAGCAGCGGCGTGTGGTGGCCGGGCGGTGGAGCAAGGACGAGCAGCATAGGCGAATGGATAAGGTGGAAAGGAGAAAAAGAAAAGGGTAGAGAAAAGAAGAAGGAAAAAAAATGTGAGACCGTGGGTCCCATTCGTCAGTGACTATAGAAGGGATATGTAGGGTACATTTGAGTGGAAAATGTTGATGACTTGGATGTAAAAGATGTGGGTGCGGAAGAATTGATGACCAAGATGTATACATGAAAGAAATACAGTAACATGAGTGCGGATAGTCTAAAGGCGTTGGGCACGCCGCAACTAGGCTTAGGGGCAGGGGGTGCACAGGGCTGGCGAGCTAGGCTGAGCGGGGACGTGGGCATACACACCTACTGCCTCATTCTGGCGCTAGGTGCGCGAGTTGTGCTACAGGGAGGCGAGTGGAGGCGAGTGGGCCAGGCTTGGTTACTGCGTGGCTGGGTGGTCAGTTACTTCACGTTGCGGGGAACTCAACCTCATCGGACCGGACAAAGCCGTCGAAATTAGAGGCCACCAGAGACGTGACGTTAGCGGATGAGGAACTTAGCATCGAAATAGAAAGGGAGCGCGTCGAGGGCGGCTCAATGGACCTGCACACGGTGACCGCTAGCTGTGCAACAAGCTGAGTCAAAGTTTTGATTGTTTTTCTCTCCCGTGGCACCGCACGGGCATATTTCCTAGTAATAATAAAAAGTAAAAATGATCATATTGTTATCCTGTCACCGTACAAAGACTTAAATAAATACCCTACGTCCGTAACGCCGCCGCACATCCCCATGATAAAAAAAAGCAAGAAAAAAATAAATCTATGTTAACATTATCTAATGGATGGCGCATGATCGTGTTCCCTCGCAGGCGCCGCCGCCAAGTCGTCCGCTGCCGTGGGCGAGACCGCGTGCTAGCTGTGGTGTGCCTCGGCGAGTTAGGTTGAAGGACTACGATAGGGTCAGATGATATCCGCTTGCATCCTCATCTACATCGACATGTCTCTCTAGGGCAACACCAACTAATCTGTGGGGACGGCGACGTTCTTGCCGGTGTCGGAGGCCAGTTGCTCCAGCCTCCAGCAGGCCAAGGCCCAGGTTTGACTTGCTTCTTCAATTCTATTGGTGCGGTGTTCCGGCTGTAGACCTGTAGTATTTTGTGCACATATAGCTGACCAAGGCAATACCAGGGAAGATATTTGTTTGTAGCCATAGCAACGTGCTCATGGCAACATCTATCTTCTTGCTGTTCATAGAGGTAGTGAGTGTCATGTTTAATTCCTTTCTAATTCCTTTCTGTTTTGAGTTCAGAATATATATAATTGATTTTATAACATATTCGAAGGCTCTCTTCCAAATTGTCTACAAAATAATTCCGATTCAGGTGATATGGCCTTAACCTATGAGCAGGATATTTCCCGAAATCATGTGGGGAACCTCTCAGTTTTAGAGCTAATAGTGTAACAAGAAGGCATTTTTAACCGGTGCTTTTGATCTACTTCGACTCTGTACAGTTATCTACCTGATATGGGTAATTACCCATGTTCAAGAATGCGACATTCATATACGTGGGTAATTATCCATAATGTATAAAGAAAAGATATATCCCAAAATACATAAAAAAAAATCTTGAACATTTTTCCATCAAATCAGCACACTGCAATCACCATTGTGAATAGCTATTGTATCTCAGCAATTAATAAACTTAATTTATTTTTAAAAACACTTAGATTCATGTCATCAAATAGATCGTAGCTTAAACCATCATACTTTAGCAAATGTTTTTGGTAAATGGATATTTGGGATACACAAAGGTGTTGTGTAAAGGAAACAATATGAATATGGATGAGAAGAGTCCCTATTATTTTAGAATATAAATAAAGAGAAAAGATATTTATTATGAAATTTAATAGTTAGTGTCTCATAAGATTCTAACCCGTGCGGCAGCACGGGTTGATGAACTAGTGCACTTTAATTTGAGTTTGAGGAGACAAATAATTTAAATGTGACCAAATATATATAAAAAGGTATTAATTAATGTTTACGATACTGTATATATATGTATATATGTTTTTTCAATGTTGAACAGCACAGGGGGCAAACCGGCCCCTACTGAGAATGATACAGAATAAGTGTTATTAGGCTAATCATGCCATATATTTTGTAGTTATATATTTAGACATACACACTACGACCAGAATCCTGGTATTTTGTGAGAGGGAAAAACAATCACGAAATACGGTTTTTACTGTCATGAAAACAATGCATGAGAGTACACCGTCAAAGAGTAAATGATTTCAATAAAAAATAATCATGAACATAAAAAGTGTACAAGTCATCAAAATCTACTTTGTAGGATGGAAAATGATCAAAATAAAAATTCTATATCTTGATGAGATGCACAATTTTTGTATTCATGACTTTTTCAACTGAAATCTTGTACTCCTTCAAAATCTTGCTTGGATTTATCATTTTTTGAAATCCAAATTTTAAATTGGTAGATCAAAGTCACCTGAAAAAAATAACAAAAGGTAATAGCCGTAAGAACACGATAAAGAGAGCATGATTTTAGTAACATTTAGGAAAAGGAATCACCGCATTTGGAGTTTGCAGAAAGACTAGTTATAAAATTTTGTTGTAGATTAAAATGAAAAAACTTGTGTTCGTGTTCTTAAATTTTAAGTATTTAGGCAATTTCTTTTCAATGGAGAAACATCAACCCATATTTCATGAGAGTCCGTGACATCTCATGAAAATAATGTTGCCAACAAGTTTGTATTAGTGGTTTCATGAATGTTTGTCACAATATTTCGTGAGAGTAAACCTTCACAAATCGATTTCAAGTGTGTTTGGTATTTTCATGACAGGTGATGTTCACAAATGGATTTCATGGCGGTGGAAATTGACTCTCTTGAAAATGATCACTCTCATAAAAATGAGTTTTCGAGGAGGTATTTTAAATACTCTTGTGAAGCCACTAATTTTCATGACGGTGTGTGGAGACTCATGAAAATACGTTTTTTGTGGTTGGATTTGCTTCACTCTCATAAAAATATTGTTTTCTATTTTTCACACTCACGAAAAATCACCCCTCACAAAATATCAAGTTTCTAGTAGTGACAAATTGTTAATACTATTTTCTATATATCTAGTAAATTAAATATTATTGTCTCCTCGAAGTATGAGAATAATATTTATTTTGGAATGGAGCGGATAGCTCTTGACCTAGGCACTCAGGGTCGGGTGGGTATGTGAAGTAAATTTTTTTTGGCAACCTAGAAGAGAAGCAAGAACCACTGCAGGTATACTTATTTGTGATTCTCGAGTTAGACATAGGCTGCACGTACCCACCCACGCATGATAAGCTTTCTACAAGTTCATGAATGTCTCATGGTTGTTGCTAGTATTCCACACGGTAAATTCATACTTCGATTTTAATGAGAGAAGTATTTAGCATATGGAACATCTTATATGTACCAGCAGTACCTACCACAATATTAAAGATCAAATAGTGACATGGCCTTGTATACACCACATATTTTAGGATTGCACACGAGTTTAATGTTCTGTGAGTAGCCACACAACTAGTACTAACACCTCTGTATTTTGATGATAGATATTTAAACAGGGACATGTTTCAGGAACAGGGAGGTCATGAGACTTTGGTTGTTGCCGCTGTATGTGAAGGCATCATCGTCGTTGCAGTAGACGACTTCACAAGTCCTGGCGTAGTTGAGCACTGTGGACTGCACAATCGGCAGCAGCTCTCGGTCTATCTCCATGCACGCGCGGTTCATCCTCTTCCATGCTTCGTCTGCCATTACTCTGAGAGCTGTTGCAGCCTCGTCGCCTGTAGTGCAATGCTCCTTCATATAGCAGTCCAAAGAACTGACAACATCCATCTTTCTTTTCCCTCTCTGCACACACAAATGCGTCTACATTAATCCAAGCCCTATTGAAGTGTCAAGTATCTTGATCTAGCAAGCTAAGCCTTACAAATACAGAACTTATATATGTATCTTCTAGAAAATAGACGTACTACATACCTTGTAAGCAGCAATATCATTGAGGAAACGTCCTATCTCTGCAAGGTCACGGCGGACCAAATCGGGAACGTCTCTCGCCCACTCGAATGCTTCATTTGTTGCCTCGTGACCAGAAGCCATTAGTGCCGCCAGGGTTGTGAGGGATGGAGCTATGGTCTGTGTAGAAAGGGCTACCCGGTCTCTGAAACTCGGCACATAATTCTCATGACACCATTTGGCCTCCTCGAGGTAGTATTTTGACAAAGATACATACTGTAACAACAAAGACATAATTGGACCTCGATCTTAAATGAATTAAAATGCATGAAACACACTTCACGTTATTCTAAGCTTTGAGTAAAAACATATTTTTGTCCAGGTGTGAGACTCACTTCTTTTCGGACATAAGGCAAACGGTACTTTTCATCCCGCTCCAGTGCATCCTCAAACTCAGTAAAAGTACTCAATATTTTCATGTACAACGTTTGCAGATATTCAGGTACAATGGAAACTGCACTCTCGTCCCATCTGCAAATTAAGATACAAACACGCACACATATTCTTCGTTAAGTTATGTGTACTGTAACACAATCATGGTTCTGAACGAAAGACAATGGATTCTTAACCAGAGTAGGTAGACAAAAAACATAAAATTAAATTGAATATTGGTAAAACTTTATAAAGCAAACTACCTTTCCAGAGCTTGATTAAATTTTTTGCTTTCGTCGATGGTGGCATGGACATCAAAGGTATCATCCATTAAGACTGACAATGCCATTAGCTTGGAAAATATTATACGTGCGCTTTCCTCCCCGTTCAACATTGCGAAAGCCCAAAAGTACAAATCAACCCCACGGTTCCGTGCATAGGTTAACTTGACATTCTCGTAGAGCTCTTTCCACCAGCTTATTTAGGTAATAAATCCACATCAGTAAGAAAACTGTAGAAACAGATACAATAATAAAAGGATGCATATCTTTACTAACGCATTAACAATCAGAAATTTTTGATAGGCCACTGGTCCATTGTGAAACCGACAAAATATATATAAGTTTTGCTACTCCCTCGGTCCTGAAATGTAAGCATTTATTTACTTTAACAATTCATGTTATTTAACCATTCATCTTATTCAAAAAAAATTAAAAAATATTATTTAATTTGTTACGGTAAATCTGGTTTATGATACAGTTTATAAAAACTGGTTATAAAGAAAAACTAGATAGGGATGCATGGAGACCAGTTTTTCTCTTTTCTAATGACATGTCTGCCCCTTACCTCTAATTAGGGATGAAAATGATAATTTCTGATTTTCTGAAGTCATTTTTGAGATTTTTCTAATGTTCATGCCTAAACGAAAATGGTACTGGTAAACAAAAAAATGAAAATGATAATGGTAAAAATAAACGGAAAATGAAAGCGGAAACAATTTTACCCTCTTCCGATCGTTTCCGAAGATTCCCGTATTTAACGGTACTTTACCGTTGGTAGTTACCGAATCAAAGGCGCACACAAGCAACATGCACACAAGGCAAATAGTTTTTGAAACCATCAAGAACAGCCTAACACTTGAGATTCTCCTTGTTTCTTCTATCCTTTACCCGCGACACGTATGAGCCTTACATGTCTTCGTAGATTAATATGGTGTTGGTTGTTAGCTCGTCTAATGCTACCTTGTACGAGAACTAACACATGTATGTATCCATTAAAAACTATGTTGGATGAATTATTAGAATATGAATGGGAAGATGTGGCCGGTTACGACGATGACATGTTTGGGGTTCATCTTTAGGAAACCTACAACCTCTACTAGAGAAGTAACCCTAATAATTCATGTTTTTATCAATATGCTATGTCAAGACAACTTAGAACTTGATCGTTTATTTGTGTCATTGTCAAGAACTGTGGTGATGTTATGAGTTATATGGTTCTTCTCATTTTTCTACAGTTTTGGTGTGTTTAGCATTTTGTAGATACAGTTATCATACATTTCAATCGTTATCGCTGTATTTTCCGACTGACTATAACATTTTCAAAATTACCGGAATACTGGCGCCGTATTCATTTTCGAAAATATCGTATCAATTTCATTTTCAAAAAAAAAGAAAATGAAAGGGATTTGACCTCCTTTTGATCTTTTCCAACCGTTTTCATCCCTACGTCTAATTACCTAGTACAATTGCAAAGCCTCATAAATATCCAAAAACTTTGAAGGGCAACATATATTTTACCGTACATAAACTAGTTTTAGCTAGTAGAGACTAGATTATAGGTTTTTAATAAACTGGATGTCTAGTTTTCAGAATCTAGAAACATGTTGGGCTTGTTTGGTTCAAGCCAGCGGTCACCACGCCTAACCCGCGTCGAGTTGTAGTTGCGGCAGGGTTTTCGACGCCACACTCTGTGGCGTGATTTGTACTAAGAACTGTGGCGGCGTCATTTAAGTCAGCAATTAACCACACATAGTCGTCATCCTCGTGACAAGCCACCCTTTGTGGCATGGCGGGCTGTGGCCCGGAACCAAACACCCCCCTAATGCAAAAGTCATCATGTAGATGTATGTTTTTTTCATGTGTCCTTTTCTTACCATAGTTACTCTAACAATGATTTAGTAAGTCATAATTAACCATCAACATGAGATTTTTTTTTCTACAGTCGTTCAATATACCTTTCAATTAACCAAACACCCTCCACTTGTTTTATCTGCCACTTTTTAGCCTTCAATTTTTTAAAGTAGCTATCATTCTCATTTCTCGATACAGCTTTCCCGGCCTCTTCCATATATACACATGTCCATAATCTCTTTCTTGTTTTCTACGCGCCAACGTTTGTCATCCTTTCTTAGTTCTCGTGTCCATATCTAAAGTCATAGTTAAATTCAAATGGAGAGAGTACGAGTTTAGACTTACATGCAGAATTCCTGTAGTTCTTTGAGGTGGATTAACCTATTGATGTTATAGCTCAGCCTCGAAAGCTCCAGCAGCGTAGTGTTGTGCGGCTCTTCCTGCTCGTACTCGCTGATGTAGTGCATGGCCTCCACTGGACGCGGGTAACGGGGGAGTGGAATGTTGAGCGCGCGGGAGATCTGATCCGCCAGAGGAGACTTTAGGCGGCTTTTCATAGCCTTGAGGTGGCACCGGGTGAATTTGATTGCATCGTCAAGAGCATTCTCGCCAGGCACTGCCATATAAGCCGCATTGTACAGGCTGAGCATCCCCCTCGGGTCGCTGGTCAAAGCAGGGATGAAATTACCCGTGCCATCTCTAAATTTGTCAAACACATCTGAAAGCAAATTAGAGAAAAAACTTCTGTAAAATGCAGCTCATCATTTGTCATTCATACATTTTTCAAGAAAGGTATCGGAAGTTCCATGCAGCCGCGGATGGAAAATTATGTATGGTTACCTGGGGAAACCCAAAATCCATGTTGCCGAAGCAGACGAAACCGAAGGGCAACCATGTGAAGTTCTTTTGAGTTCTCAAATTCTTGCTCCTGACAGTGGACACGTCGTAGCGCCACCTCAATCCCCTCTGGGAAGTGATTGTCTATGCCGAGGCGTTCGAGTGTGTCCACCAAAGTTATTGTCTCGGCACCACTCATGTCATTACCGTCCTCAAACATACGCCGTACGTCCTCCTTGAGATGCTCTGCTTTCTCTCATGCTCTCATCGGACATCTGTATGAACAGATATATAAACCACAACTGTTCTATGTTTTCCCCTTGTTGGGACAAGCAAGCTAGTATAAATTTGCACTAGCAAATTTATCCCAATGATACAAAAAAGAAAAGAATAGAAGGAGTAGCTCTTTCGAACAATGATGAATGAAGATAAATGCATGCCTGCAAGGTGGGAGGGGTGTACGTGATAAAGAAGTCACCCCACACGCATGGTTCAAAGGGGCTATCTTCGGCACTGACAGTCTCGTTCATTGGGCCACGGATATCCTCCTGGTAGCTGCAGTTTTCCTTGTATACCCTCTTGGCAGCCGCAGTTTTTCTTACAATACTTAGAGTAGTGTTTCTAACGGGGAGCCTAAGAGCAAGTTGATATGAGTTTGTAATTTTGTATGGCGAAATGAGGTGTAGGGGATGTAATTAATACCGAGATTGGCACGCCATCAGGGCACCGCAGCACGCCCCTGGAATCGCTGCCATCGAGCTCCACCGCGTTGGGTTCATAGTCATAGAAGGAAGCTGTGTTCTTGTGTTGCAATGATGCATCTTTGCTCTGACAGTATAAGCCTCCATTTATAGAGCTTTGATTAGTACAGGAACCACAATCAGTAGATGACAAATCAGAGTGACTACGGATTAGTTAATTACTAGTTCACCAACGGGTTTGAATCTCATAGGCAGACAAATAATTACCTATATTTATTTAAATGTTTGTCTCAACCACATCCATATATTTTTTTTCTTTATATAGCTTAAACTATGATACTTTTTAACTCCCATCTCTATTTTGTGGACATAAACCTAAATTTTGATGCATTTCCCCAAATTTAAGCTTATTAATTCCTCAGATATAATAGTTACAATTTAGAATGCTGAGTATAGTCAACCAATTTGATTGTAAAAGTTTTTTAGATTTTTATAATAATTTTACAATGTACCCTATTCTACCATTTTTTGTGAGTAGAACATTATACAATTAATCTTTTAGGGATATATATATATTTAGCTAAAACATAAATAAACTTAAAATGTATGAAATCTTATTCCATATACGTGATATTTTAAAAATCTATATTTTATCCTTTAGCTTTTGATCTTGTTGTTTAATATTATTTTTACATGTATTAATTTGAAATTCTAATTCTTATTCTATCATTTTCTAAAAAAATCATGTTCTTTTTTAATAAAAAGAATATTCAAGGTCCTAGTCTACTCTCTCCTTTTTAAAAGCATACTCATTTTGATTGTTTCTACGCTTAAGGGTTTGTTTGGTAGGGTTCTGACTGTTTATGCAGAGCAGCTTCCGCGGTAGAGTTGAAGCTGTTTTTCTAAAACACTTGGCCAAAAAAGACTGTAGTAAATATTATAATAATTTGTCCTAGATTTTTGAGGAGGAACAGGTAGAGGCCATGATTTCGTGGCTCCGACTTTCCTCTCTACAAAAGCGCTTGGGCTCTTCTTAACTCCATGCAAGAGTCCGCTCGAAGCTCCTAGTCCCCTAGATCCAGATCTCTGGTCTCCCTCCTATCTCTAGCGGCCTCGCCGTAGCAGGAGAGGAGGGGATCCCATCGTCCTCATCCTCAGTAGTTTTAGGCAGCTAGCTACTTTCTTTGCCTTTGTGCTTGGCCGTTATGGCATTCTCCCGTCTCTTCGTCGCCTCTGTCGCCGGTGGCCTGGTCGCCGTGGTTTTCCTCAGCGCTCTCCTCGCCGCCGTCATCGTCGATGAAAAGTTATGTAGTACTAAAATAAATCTTCCCTTCCCTTCCACCAAAGAGAATCCCTGCCCTCCTCCCCTCCCACCCATCCTCTGCCGCCACCGGGATTTGCTTTCCCCATAGCTCAATCGGCCGCCCTGGTTGTGAATCGGGTCGCTGGAGTTTCGATTCCGGTCCCCGGGCGTCGGAGATCCTGTCTCTGCTCATCGATTCCTCGCTGGCACCGACATGATTTTCATTCCCATCTCCGCCTCCGCTTCCATTCCACCACCAAGCAGCAGCAGCTTTGAATCTTGCAAGTCATCCACCGCGTTCTCGAGTTCTGCCACGACATCGCCCCTAGAGTTCGTTGCTGGCCACCACGGGGATTCCACGAGCCGACTCCTCACTCTCCGGCGCTTCAGTTCATCAAGACCCACCTTGTCGGGGATGCGCATCGCTTGCGGTCTCGGTAACCCCTCCTCAACCTCAGCTCTCGGAAGTTGGAGGCCCTTCCCGCCCCGATGTTTTCAACATCAGTCGACGACGACGTCCTCACTAGCGTTTGCGTCGGCATCCTGAAGGTTCAACATGGCGACACGATTTGGTCTTCCCCCACCTCTATGCAACACGTGTTCGCGTTCGTTGAAGATGTATGCGTACATGTCCTTTGGGACCACACTTGTATAATCACCTCTGCGTGATCTTGTAATGCTGCTCTTTTATATATAAAAAGAGTTTTCCAGTCAAAAAAATGTCATGAATAGTTGTTTTAGCATGCACCATGCCACCTACAATTTTCAATTTATTGTGTCATATGACTATTGTTTAAGTAAATAATGTTTTTTAAAAAAACAAAGTTATTAATAATCATATTATGACATAATATTTTGATCAAAATGTTTAAACTTTTTTTGTAGACAACGACATACAAATTTTATCATCAAGAGTATTTACATAACTTAAAGTGGCCTATAAGTGCCACTACTATGTGGTCTACTTAGGATATATTTCAAGGCTCCTATAAAAATAATTATTATTCATACTAATGTAATTTTTGACTTACAAATGTTTATTTATTGTTTGTAATTGCTTATATTAGCATTTATATGTAGATTTAAGAGACTTTTTGTTAACTTTTTATAATGGTTGACACGTGGATAAATTAGGTACAAATAATATATGTCATAATGCCATTATGAATAATTTGAATGCAAATTTAGGCATCAAAGCATTATCTTTTATAATGATAGAGATAGATGATTTATACAAAATACTATTGGATTGGCTTAATTATCTTTTAAAATTGCCATGGATTAAAATTTTGCATAGAGCATGCAATTCGAAGTAATTTGGTGAAATTATTTCTAAGTTGCAAAACTGGTCTCTAGCCCTCGGTTTGACCCACTACGGGGGACGGTTTTTTTGGGTTGGGTTTAGAAAATATAAAAATAGACAGGGACTTATTATAGCGGATGCTAAATAACTATTATGTCAACACCTATTTGTGTGAACAAATCCATGTTCACTGAAATTTAAATCAAAATTATGACTAATAGCCAATAAATATCATATCATATACATCATGGGAGACAAATAAAATTGTAATTATAGGATCTAGTAAGATGGTCATACACTCATACCTTTAGCCTACAGGTGCGGTAGGTGCAGCTAGTGGCTTTGATGCTCCCAAAATTCCCTTTCTTGACATAGATCTTCATGTCATCCCCATGATTCTGGCACACGCCGGTCCTACCGTCATTCCCTCCTGCACCCAGCCGGGGTTGAGATCCCGTGAAACAAAAAAACATTATTATATTATGTTACCAAAAATATTATACCTGTTGCTCAGTAAGGATTATTATAATTTTTATTTAAAGTAATCCAAGAACAAAATAAGTCAAGCCATACATTGCCGGAGACAGCAGTGATCAAAATAAGTAGCAAAAGCCTTTAGCCGCGTCACGACAGAACATTGAGGCTAATGCTGCAAACAATTTGCATACATGTACACACCGTATTAATCAGCTTCAAATATTCATTATGTTGCACTATGACCCTACATGCCCTCAAAAATTCATTCGTGTTGACCAATAAATCCACTGATCACCACAATACAACTTCATTACCAAGATGCGGCAAAAGCCCGACACAGGCTAACACACCACGAAGGCCTCCCTGTCACACTGAGAGATCCGCAAGGAATTCAACAAAGATTTTGGGAGTGTTGGAGTGTGGACCTTGTGCCGGGTACACGTTGAGGACATCGAGCACCTCAATGTCCAAGGAGTCGACGTGCTAACGCCGGTGTAGATGATGTACGCGTGCCTGCGCTGTATTGGCTCCCTCCTTGCTTGCTTGGCTAGCCGGCCACATAAGTTAATTAGCTGCCCGGTGATGCCGGTGGAAACCATTGTACCGCACGTGCTAATTAATAACATGAAGAAATGTAAGCATTTGAATTTTTTATAAAAAAATTAGGTTCCTCAACTTTGCATTCTCTCATATTCTAACACAATATTCATAGAGATACTTTATAATATGAATATTTTTAGTTGTGACAAACATTAGTTAATGATTTGATATAAATATTCTTTCCAACTTTGCTATCTGTGTTAGTGTTTTAATACGAAACTGGTTAATTTTTTTTAAATTCAGCTTCTTGTGTTAATTTATATATATACAATTACCTTATCCACATTTCCATATCCATTTAGATTTCACCACAACTCCTGACCTTCAAATGTGTTTGTTTAGTTGATCTTTCTCATGTGTTCTTATTTATTACATAATACTTGTATAAATATTTTCTTATTAATATTCGGTACCTTTTCTAAAAACTACAGATTTTAATTTGTTACCAATTACTCTGTTATGCTCTTCCAAACTTTTTGCACATAGTTTTGACATTTGCACTGTGGTCAACCTGTATTTATTAGATGAAACCTTAATTATGTATTTGTGATGGAAATCAACATACTTGTATTTATTGTACATAGGTATATGTACAGGGACACACGCCATGGATGCGCTAGTTTTTTATACACTAATTAAACAAAGACCTGTGAATAATGTGGAATGATTATAATAGTATTTTAGAACCTTTTTATAATAATATGAATGATATATGTAGATAATTTAGACATAGTGATTACTTTACATTACTTATATTTATTGTTTAATAACATAATGTAGGTCGGTAGTCTATAGATGCAAATTTAGGGCTTACTTCTGTCACTGAAATAAAGCGACATCTCTTTCTAAATTTGACCGAATTTCTAGATAAAAATGTTAATATCTATGGTATCAAATTAGTATCATTAGATTAGATTTACCATCAAATATATTTTCATAAGGTGTTCACTTTATTTCATAGATGTTATATTTTTAAACATTTGACTGGCACCAATTCTTGGAATTGATTTGTTCAGGACTGAGGGAGTATTATTCTTTTCCTAGTCACCTAATCCCTACACCCTAAAATAAATTTCCATCCCTCATTTTGATGAGTCAATCAATCTCAACTTTTAATCAGATATATATAGAAAAGTATTAATATTTATGTTTACAAATATTCAAATGAATATTAAGGGAACTATTTTTGGCTACAGTACATAAAGGCAGTGATGAACACTTGGATCAAGTTTAGACTACTTTATAATTACACAAGTTTATAGCTTTTAAGGAAAAAGAACATATCTTATTAATACTAATTAGATGTCGAAACGGAGCCTACACGTAATTTCTGACCAGATGTGCTATAAAACGGAAAATATATCATCAAAATTCTTATAATAATCAAAAGTTCAGAACATCTAGCCATCAATCCAGTAGACTCTAAAAACGTTAACAATTTTTTTTTTTTTCTAAAAAGTTACCCACATTTACCTTTATGAAAATAACATAGAGTAACTCCAAAATACACCCACCTCTGTGATTGTGAAAATATACGACAAACACCTAATAAATTATAATTGAACGTATTCCATTATTAGGATGGTTGTTGATAATTATAAATAGTCTACCAAATGCATGCAATATAAATTACTTTGGAAAACACTCCTTTTGTGCATTATTTTTTGTTTGACAAATATAAAGGTTTTAGATTTTTTACGGTACAAACTTTTATTGATTAAAATGACTTGTGTGGATCTTTGGAATTTAATTCATTCTAGCAAATCACTATTTAGGCACACATTAGTTAAGTTAATATGATTGTATACGAAATTAGAAAAATGCTTATATGTTGTACTTCTACTGTAAGGAAGCGAGCTGAAGAACATTATGTAAGTTTAAGATTATAAATATAGCATGGTAGTCTCTAGAATGAATTTTCATCTCTCACCCTAGGTATGAATTTGAGGTAGACTTATATTTGAACTTTGAAAAGTTGTGGTATCTAAAACTTAAAGCCAAATAGTCTAATCCATATAGACTATAATTCCTCCAAAATGAAAGAATCCAAATCGGCCCTAATAGAATAGACTGCCAATTGGGAATGATATTGTAATTCATGCTTTCCTTAATACAGAAACGAATAGTTTATCAGTTTTTTTTCTATAATAGGTGAGACCACGAGCGAAGCTACGTTGGACTGTTGGATGCCCAGGCACCCACGTCAAATTGCTAATCACGTGATGAGGTGCAATGTGCACCCCCTCGGTCCAAACACATGATTGCAGCCTGCAGGCCCAAAAGTGCACCTCACCCGACTCTTGTTTCAGTCATAAGCACACGTAGGAAATAGGAAGGGTGTCCATTACGTTGAATGTGCACCTCCCACAGCCCAAGCCCATGTTGCAGCATGAACGTAGGTGCAGGCCAATCGCACACGCACAAACCATTAATATCGCATGATTTTTTCCCGTGGCATTTCGCATGCCTGATGGCTCCGCGAGGGAGCTGGCCGCGGCTTTTCGACTGACGTGATTCGCAAGGGCGATTTGGCCGTGGCTTTTCGCACTAGTACCCAAAATCACTTTTGTGGCGGGCAAAAAGCTTGTTAGTGGCGGGCACAGCTGCCCGTCACTAACGAAAGGTCACGGATAATCGTGGCCTTTCGCGTGGCGGGCGGCCGCGCCCGCCACGTAAAAAATTTTAAGCCGTGGCGGGCGGCGTAACTCGCCCGCCACGCAAAAAGAAACTTAACCGTGGCGGGCGCGTAACTCGATCAGTGACGTGGCATCGATGATACCTGCGAGGCGGCGGCTGCGTCCACGGGCCGACGGCGCCAGCGCAATCTCTTCTCCGATTTCAGTCAGAATTCAGGTTTATGCTTGCTTTTGCTTCTTCCTTGCCTTGCTTCCGTGAGTTTCCAAAAGAAATCTTTTGTTTAATCATCTTGAAGAATTAACTTAATT
Organism: Hyparrhenia diplandra; assembly: GCA_015847255.1. NCBI lineage: Eukaryota > Viridiplantae > Streptophyta > Magnoliopsida > Poales > Poaceae > Hyparrhenia > Hyparrhenia diplandra. The sequence goes on from JADLZK010008254.1 coordinate 197,686, forward strand.
TAATTTGTCTTGACAAGTATTCACGGACGGCAAAAGTTGTTTGTCAGTTTCGTTCTCACTTGCTGCAAGTTCTCTGTATCCAGTTAAAAGAAGTCAGTTCAGCACGTAATTTCATTTTCTTGCAACCTTGAGCTAGTACATTTAGAGAAAGAAGAAATGAAGAAAGTCACCAATGAGGCGGTGGTTCGTCGTTTTATGAACATGGAAGGAAAATAGCGTAAATATGATCGTAATGCAATGTATCTACTTTTAATCGGTAATTCTACAATTCATTTGCTAAATAATTGACCTATGTGTTCTCTTTCCTTTTATTTAGGCTATGCGGGCATGTTTTTCTCCTGGACCAAAGATTTTGCTACATGGGGCATGTTTTCTTCATGATTTTGGCATTCTATGAATGAATACACTTTTTTTTTTGTTAACCGCTGAGTGTCATGTTTTGACCAAAATCTCATCTCTTTAGCTAAAAGTCAAATTGAACATGGTTGAGTTGTTCTGCACATTAGTTATGCTATTTTCGACTGCAGATTGGATCGTTCAGCGTAGTTGTGAACTAAGTGGTGCACCCCCATCATTTTGCTCTAGCTTCGCCACTGCAGAAGGAAGGGGCATGTGTGCGGCGGCGGTGGCGTGGCGCGGGCGCGTGGGGCGGTGCGGTGGCGGCAGGGCGGCGGGCGCTGGCGCCCGCGGGTTGGGGGGGGGCGGGGAGATTGAGAGGCAGGGAAAATATTTTCTATTGCTTGCCCCAAAGGAGATTACATTCTCCCTACTTATGTGGCCCTCCTATGGGACTTGTAATCCAAGTAATCTCTAATAGGAGTTTCCTTATAGTTCGAAACCTCCCTTACATGCAGTCCTATTTATTTCCTAATAAGAGTTTTCCTTATAAATTTGATAATCTCTTTCACACCAAATCGCCTATAGGTAATGTGTCCTTAATTTGACTCAACTTGACTCCTAAGCAAAGACGGACTCGATGGCGGCGACAATAGGTGGCGGCGGCGGCCCTGCCCGTGCCCCCCCCTTCCTTCCCGGTCGGCTGGGCTCCTAGCCCATCCATGGCTGGCCCAGTTCCGTGCGTGACATGATATATTTTCCTTTCAAAATATGGTATATTTTTAGTGCCTCGACTATTAAAACCGTTCCATTTTGATTTCGAACAGGATTTATTAAGTGGTTTTCAGATGGCTTAAATCCAAGTGGCATGTCCTCCCATCATCCTCTTTCTCACCAAAACAGGATTTCTAAATAGTATCTATATTTTTGGAATTTTTATGAATGATGAGATATGCTCTCAAAAACTAGGCAAGCTAATCGACAAAATCTAATAAACACTTTTAGAAATTAGAACAAATCTATGCTATAAAAGAGCGAAGTAATTGGTAGGCACGTGTCACATTCTCATCCGTTGAATCTGTTTGGATTTCTCATCCAACGGGTTATCCCGACCTTAGGTGACCGCATGTTTTGAACGTATCTTGCAGGCAACCAACTAAGAGGCGTAGGCCCGTCCCACCTTCGCAAGGCCTGAACAAGCACGTGCGTACACCTCCCGCCTCCGCGACTCCCCTCCCTCGTGAAATGGGACTCGCGCGCTGCTACTCGCGGCCGAACCAGGAACGACGGTTGCTCGACGACGTGCTGTTGTGGCCTACGCCACTGCTGGCAAAGGATCGCCTCCGACGCCCTTGACGTGCTGCGCCCGGGTCGGTCGGAGTCACGAGGCACAGCCGCCCCGCGGAGTACCGCCATCCGATGATTCGCGATGACGCGCTGCTGCGCACGGGCGAAGCTACGTTGGACTGCTGGATGCCCAGGCACCCACGTCAAATTGCTAATCACATGATGAGGTGCAAATTCGTACCGTTTGTGCACCCCCTCGGTCCAAACGCATGATTGCAGCCTGCAGGCCCAAAAGTGCACCTCACCCGACTCTTGTTTCAGTCATAAGCACACGTAGGAAATAGGAAGGGTGTCCATTACGTTGAATGTGCACCTCCCACAGCCCAAGCCCATGTTGCAGCATGAACGTAGGTGCAGGCCAATCGCACACGCACAAACCATCAATATCGCCTGATTTTTCCCATGGCGTTTCGCATGCCAGATGGCTCCGCGAGGGAGCTGGCCGCGGCTTTTCGACTGACGCGGCGTCAACCATACCTGCGATTCGCAAGGGCGATTTGGCCGTGGCTTTTCGACTGACGCGATGTCGATGATACCTGCGTGGCGGCGGCTGCGTCCACGGGCCGACGGCGCCAGCGCAATCTCTTCACCGATTTCAGTCAGGATTCAGGTTTATGCTTGCTTTTGCTTCTTCCTTGCCTTGCTTCCGTGAGTTTCCATAAGAAATCTTTGTTTAATCATCGTGAAGAATTAACTTAATTTAATTTATCTTGACTAGTATTCACAGACGGCAAAAGTTGTTTGTCAGTTTCGTTCTCACTTGCTGCAAGTTCTCTGTATCAAGTTAAAAGAAGTCAGTTCAGCACGTAATTTCATTTTCATGCAACCTTGAGCTAGTACTTTTAGAGAAAGAAGAAATGAAGAAATTTACCAATGAGGCGGTGGTTCATCGTTTTCGTGAACATGGAAGGAAAAGAGCGTAAATATGATCGTAATGCAATGTATCTACTTTTAATCGGTAATTCTACAATTCATTTGCTAAATAATTGACCTATGTGTTCTCTTTCCTTTTATTTAGGCTATGCGGGCATGTTTTCTCCTGGATCAAAGATTTTGCTATATGGGGCATGTTTTCTTCATGATTTTGGCATTCTATGAATGAATACATTTTTTTTTTTTTTTTTGTTAATCGGCGAGTGTTATGTTTTGACAAAAATCTCATCTCTTTAGCTAGAAGTCAAATTGAACATTGTTGAGTTGTTCTGCATATTAGTTATGCTATTTTTTGACTGCACATTGGATCGTTCAAGCGTAGTTGTGAACTAAGTGGTGCACCCACATCATTTTGCTCTAGCTTCGCCCCGGAGAGAAGGAAGGGGCATGTGTGGTGCGGTGGCGGTGGCGGTGGCGGGCGTGGCGCGTGGGGCGGTGCGGTGGCGGCGGCAGGGCGGCGGCCTTGGGGCGTTGGGGAGGAGGGGGCGGCCGCAGGAGATTGAGAGGCAGGGAAAATATTTTCTATTGCTTGCCCCAAAGGAGATTACATTCTCCCTATTTATGTGGCCTTCCTATGGGACTTGTAATCCAAGTAATCTCTAATAGGAGTTTCCGTATAGTTCGAAACCTCCCTTACAAGCAGTCCTATTTATTTCCTAATAAGAGTTTTCCTTATAAATTGATAATCTATTTCACACCAAATCGCCTATAGGTAACGTGTCCTTAATTTGACTCAACTTGACTCCTAAGCAAAGACGGACTTCGATGACGACCGACAATAGATGGCGGCGGCCCTGCCCCCCCCCCCCCTCCTTCCTTCCTTCCCCGGTAAATTTGGGCTCCTAGCCCATCCATGGCTGGCCTAGTTCCGTGCGTGACATGATCTATTTTCCTTTCAAAATATGATATATTTTTAGTGCCTCGACTATTAAAACCGTTCCATTTTGATTTCGAACAGGATTTATTAAGTGGTTTTCAGATGGCTTAAATCCAAGTGGCATTTCCTCCCATCATCCTCTTTCTCACCAAAACAGGATTTCTAAACAGTATCTATATTTTTGGAATTTTTTATGAACGATGAGATATGCTCTCAAAAACTAGGCAAGCTAATGGAGAAAATCTAATAAAATCTTTTTAGAAATTAGATCAAATCTATACTATAAAAGAGCCGGTAATTGGTAGGCACGTGTCACATTCTCATCCGTTGAGTCTGTATGGATTTCTCATCCAATGGGTTATCCCGACCTTAGGTGACCGCATGTTTGAACGTATCTCCGGGAACCCAACTAAAAGGCGTAGGCCCGCCCCACCTTCGCGCAAGGCCTGAACAAGAGCGTGCGTACACCTCCCGCCTCTGTGACTCCGTCCCTCGTGGAACGGGACTCGCTGCTGCTAGTCGCGGACGAACCAGGAACAACGGTTGCTCGACGACGTCTTTGTTGTGGCCCTACGCCACCACTGGAAAAAAGGATCGCCTCCGATGCCCTTGACGTGCAGCGCCGGGTCGGTCGGAGTCACGAGGCACAGCCGCCCCGCTGAGTACCGCCATCCGATGACTCCGCGATGACGCGCTGCTGAGAAGGAAGGGGCATGTGTGGCGGCGGCGGGTGGTGGGGGCGGCGGCGGGGGCGGTGCGGTGGCGGCGAGGCGGGCGGCCGGGCTCGCGCGTTGGGAGGATGGGGCGGCCAGGAGATTGAGAGGCAGGGAAAATATTTTCTATTGCTTGCCCCAAAGGAGATTACATTCTCCCCTACTTATGTGGCCCTCCTATGGGACTTGTAATCCAAGTAATCTCTAATAGGAGTTTCCTTATAGTTCGAAACCTCCCTTACATGCAGTCCTATTTATTTCCTAATAAGAGTTTTCCTTATAAATTTGATAATCTCTTTCACACCAAATCGCCTATAGGTAATGTGTCCTTAATTTGACTCAACTTGACTCCTAAGCAAAGACGGACTCGATGACGACGACAATAGGTGGCGGCGGCGGCCCTGATGCCACCCCTTCCTTCCTTCCGGGTCGGGCTGGGCTCCTAGCCCATCCATGGCTGGCCCAGTTCCGGTGCGTGACATGATGTATTTTCCTTTCAAAATATGGTATATTTTAGTGCCTCGACTATTAAAACCGTTCCATTTTGATTTCCGAACAGGATTTCTTAAGTGGTTTTCAGATGGCTTAAATCCAAGTGGCATGTCCTCCCATCATCCTCTTTCTCACCAAAACAGGATTTCTAAATAGTATCTATATTTTTTGGAATTTTTTATGAATGATGAGATATGCTCTCAAAAACTAGGCAAGCTAATCGACAAAATCTAATAAACTCTTTTAGAAATTAGAACAAATCTATACTATAAAAGAGCGAAGTAATTGGTAGGCACGTGTCACATTCTCATCCGTTGAATCTGTTTGGATTTCTCATCCAACGGGTTATCCCGACCTTAGGTGACCGCATGTTTTGAACGTATCTTGCAGGCAACCAACTAAGAGGCGTAGGCCCGTCCCCCACCTTCGCAAGGCCTGAACAAGCACGTGCGTACACCTCCCGCCTCCGCGACTCCCTCCCTCGTGAAATGGGACTCGCGCGCTGCTACTCGTGGCGAACCAGGAACGACGGTTGCTCGACGACGTGCTGTTGTGGCCTACGCCACTGCTGGCAAAGGATCGCCTCCGGCGCCCTTGACGTGCTTCGCCGGGTGGGTCGGAGTCACGAGGCACAGCCGCCCCGCGGAGTACCGCCATCCGATGATTCCGCGATGACGCGCTGCTGCGCACGGGCGAAGCTACGTTGGACTGCTGGATGCCCAGGCACCCACGTCAAATTGCTAATCACATGATGAGGTGCAAATTCGTACCGTTTGTGCACCCCCTCGGTCCAAACGCATGATTGCAGCCTGCAGGCCCAAAAGTGCACCTCACCCGACTCTTGTTTCAGTCATAAGCACACGTAGGAAATAGGAAGGGTGTCCATTACGTTGAATGTGCACCTCCCACAGCCCAAGCCCATGTTGCAGCATGAACGTAGGTGCAGGCCAATCGCACACGCACAAACCATCAATATCGCCTGATTTTTCCCATGGCGTTTCGCATGCCAGATGGCTCCGCGAGGGGAGCTGGCCGCGGCTTTTCGACTGACGCGGCGTCAACCATACCTGCGATTCGCAAGGGCGATTTGGCCGTGGCTTTTCGACTGACGCGATGTCGATGATACCTGCGTGGCGGCGGCTGCGTCCACGGGCCGACGGCGCCAGCGCAATCTCTTCACCGATTTCAGTCAGGATTCAGGTTTATGCTTGCTTTTTGCTTCTTCCTTGCCTTGCTTCCGTGAGTTTCCATAAGAAATCTTTGTTTAATCATCGTGAAGAATTAACTTAATTTAATTTATCTTGACTAGTATTCACAGACGGCAAAAGTTGTTTGTCAGTTTCGTTCTCACTTGCTGCAAGTTCTCTGTATCAAGTTAAAAGAAGTCAGTTCAGCACGTAATTTCATTTTCATGCAACCTTGAGCTAGTACTTTTAGAGAAAGAAGAAATGAAGAAATTTACCAATGAGGCGGTGGTTCATCGTTTCGTGAACATGGAAGGAAAAGAGCGTAAATATGATCGTAATGCAATGTATCTACTTTTAATCGGTAATTCTACAATTCATTTGCTAAATAATTGACCTATGTGTTCTCTTTCCTTTTATTTAGGCTATGCGGGCATGTTTTCTCCTGGATCAAAGATTTTGCTATATGGGGCATGTTTTCTTCATGATTTTGGCATTCTATGAATGAATACACTTTTTTTTTTTGTTAATCGGCGAGTGTTAAGTTTTGACAAAAATCTCATCTCTTTAGCTAGAAGTCAAATTGAACATTGTTGAGTTGTTCTGCATATTAGTTATGCTATTTTCGATTTGCACATTGGATCGTTCAGCGTAGTTGTGAACTAAGTGGTGCACCCCACATCATTTTGCTCTAGCTTCGCCACTGGAGAGAAGGAAGGGGCATGTGTGGTGCGGTGGCGGTGGCGGTGGCCGGGCGTGGGCGTGGGGCGGTGCGGTGGTGGCAGGGCGGGGCGGCGGCACGGGCGCCGGGAGGCGGGAGGGGGGGCGGCGGCAGGAGATTGAGAGGCAGGGAAAATATTTTCTATTGCTTGCCCCAAAGGAGATTACATTCTCCCTATTTATGTGGCCTTCCTATGTGACTTGTAATCCAAGTAATCTCTAATAGGAGTTTCCGTATAGTTCAAACCTCCCTTACAAGCAGTCCTATTTATTTCCTAATAAGAGTTTTCCTTATAAATTGATAATCTATTTCACACCAAATCGCCTATAGGTAACGTGTCCTTAATTTGACTCAACTTGACTCCTAAGCAAAGACGGACTCGATGACGACCCGACAATAGATGGCGGCGGCGGCCCTGCCCCCCCCCCTCCTTCCTTCCCCGGTCGGCTGGGCTCCTAGCCCATCCATGGCTGGCCTAGTTCGGTGCGTGACATGATCTATTTTCATTTCAAAATATGATATATTTTTAGTGCCTCGACTATTAAAAACCGCTCCATTTTGATTTCTAACAGGATTTATTAAGTGGTTTTCAGATGGCTTAAATCCAAGTGGCATTTCCTCCCATCATCCTCTTTCTCACCAAAACAGGATTTCTAAACAGTATCTATATTTTTTGGAATTTTTTTATGAACGATGAGATATGCTCTCAAAAACTAGGCAAGCTAATGGAGAAAATCTAATAAAATCTTTTTATAAATTAGATCAAATCTATACTATAAAAGAGTGAAGTAATTGGTAGGCACGTGTCACAATGTCATCCGTTGAATCTGTATGGATTTCTCATCCAACGGGTTATCCCGACCTTAGGTGACCGCATGTTTTCGAACGTATCTTGAAGGCAACCAACTAAGAGGCGTAGGCCTGTCCCACCTTCATAAGGCCTGAACAGGCGCGTGCGTACACCTCCTGCCTCCTCGCCGACTCCCCTCCCTCGCAAAAAACGGGACTCGCTGGCGCCGCCAGTCGCGGCGAACCAGCAACGACGGTTGCTCGACGACATGCTGTTGTGGCCTACGCCACCGCTGGCAAAGGACCGCCTCCAAAACGCCCTTGACGTGCTGCGCCGGGTCGGTCGGAGTCACGAGGCATAGCCGCCCCGCGGAGTACCGCCATCCGATGATTCCGCAATGAAGCGCTGCTGCGCACGGACGAAGCTACGTTGGACTGCTGGATGCCCAGGCACCCACGTCAAATTGCTAATCACGTGATGAGGTGCAAATTCTTACCGTTTGTGCACCCCCTCGGTCCAAACGCATGATTGCAGCTTGCAGGCCCAAAAGTGCACCTCACCCGACTCTTGTTTTAGTCATAAGCACACGTAGGAACTAGGAAGGGTGTCCATTACGTTGGATGTGCACCTCCCACAGCCCAAGCCCATGTTGCAGCATGAACGTAGGTGCAGGCCAATCGCACACGCACAAACCATCAATATCGCATGATTTTTTCCTGTGGTGTTTCGCATGCCTGACGGCTCCGCGAGGGCGAGCTGGCCGCGGCTTTTCGACTGACGCGGCGTCAACCATACCTGCGATTCGCAAGGGCGATTTGGCCGTGGCTTTTCGACTGACGCGGTGTCGATGATACCTGCGAGGCGGCGGCTGCGTCCACGTGCCGACGGCGCTAACGCAATCTCTTCTCCGATTTCAGTCAGGATTCAGGTTTATGCTTGCTTTTGCTTCTTCCTTGCCTTGCTTCCGTGAGTTTCTAAAAGAAATCTTTCTTTAATCATCATGAAGAATTAGCTTAATTTAATTTGTCTTGACTAGTATTCACGGACGGCAAAAGTTGTTTGTCAGTTTCGTTCTCACTTGCTGCAAGTTCTCTGTATCCAGTTAAAAGAAGTCAGTTCAGCACGTAATTTCATTTTCTTGCAACCTTGAGCTAGTACTTTTAGAGAAAGAAGAAATGACGAAAGTTAGCAATGAGGCGGTGGTTCGTTGTTTCGTGAACATGGAAGGAAAAGAGCGTAAATATGATCGTAATGCAATGTATCTCTACACCTTTGCCCCCATCGGGCATCGATCGGCGAGAAACTGCCATCATTTTCCCTTGATTGCATGCTTTAAAGTGACTTGTTTCTCTATCTTGATCCTTAAATAAGCACTGAATGGTTCATTCTTTTTATGGCGAGAAACTGCCATCATTTTCCTCTTCTGTTCTGACACATGATAGTGATGGTATCTTTTACAACAAAAAACGTGGCAGCGATGGTTGATATTTACTTTTTTTAATTAATTCTCTTACTTCTTATCCTGATTAAGTCAATGCATTGTCCTTTAGGCCCCAAGTGAGTGCTAAGTGCGGTTCACCTTGTCATCAGATATAACGTACGTGGAGCCCACCAAGGCAAAGGTAGGAAAGGGATGGTGCCACAATGCATTATATAATTTGCAATGACATTTACTCCTTCATTTTCAAATTATAAAACATTTTGGCTTTTGCTAAAGCAAAAGAAGTTGTCTAGAAAACCAAAACATCTTATAATTTGAAACTGAGAGAGTAGTTTATTACAATATACTAAGCATAATACTAGGAAAATTTAATTGATAATGATCAATTATATATGAAATTGTATCATATGCATTATTCTTCTTGCCTAAAATGTCATTTTTATTTATCCTTTTGTAGAAGTTTTTTTGTTTTCGGACATTTAGTGTAATAATGCTGTCAAAAAAAAAAAAAACAGATTTGTTCAGTTGTTTCCTATCTTTGTAGAATCTAGAAATTCATGTGTATACTCAGATGCATGTAAGAAATTTACTGTGAATAATACTCTCCAAAATGGCAAATCTTTATTTTCTTCGACTCTTATGCTGAAGAGATTCACTCAGGAGAATGAAAAGTTATAAACTGTAAAATGCCACTAAGAAAACTTGAGGGAAAGGTGTTTGCCAGTGATAAATATTTTTTGACTTTAGTGATGTGATCTGCCTGATGAAGCAGAGCATTCCTTGGCATCTTTTAAATGTCTTTGGAATCACCACCAAATTGATCTCTTTCAAATGATAACTCGTACTATTACAAGATGGTTATCCATGAGCATTCATCCGCAAGCGTTTACGGATCTATCATTGTAGCATTTCACCCGGAGATATTCAGGGTATCGTTATTTATATTTTCCCAAAAGAAGGCATGGTGGAAAAGGATCTAATAGAGACATGAACAAGATAATATGACCGTGTAATGGACCAATGCTTATAACAGGGATATAAGGGACCGATACAAGGATAACTTGACACACTCACTCAAGCCAAACTCAAGGATAAAGATAAATAAAGAATAAAGAAAGTCCTAAGTGGAGCATATATACATATTGTAGTCATGGTCTGTGCATAGAACCGCTTGATAATCAGGCAACACTCATGAGTAGGAGGTCGGAGCTGAGAGTGAAATGGACGGGAGACCTTCCCGGTGCATACCGCCCAATGAAAAGGCACTTTAGACTCCTACACAACATACGAACGGGGATTACAAAGGGACGGACAGGGTCGCCACAACCCCGCCGCCTACCCCCCTCGACCGTGGCATGCCGTCATATTCGAAGGATACCTAGCATCCGGACACCACGCCGCATACAAGGACACTACTCATATCCCCCATGGTTCCCACCCTACGGATGGACGGAATAGGACATGAGCAAGCCCGAAGGACACAACGAACCGCCACTCAAAGACAATCCCGACATTACTCAATTATATCGCATGAATGGTTTAAGCATAAAGTTCTATGACGATATCATAACATGGAAACTATAGACTACTTCATATGTCATGATCATGTCAAGAGAACAACATGTTAGATCATAAGATAAATCATGAAGTATAGAAATAACATGAAGACTCTAATTCTAATGCACAACCTCAAGCCATTTCCACCAAGGAGGACTACACATCCTTCATGAGGGCACATGATCCCTACCATCGAACCGGGACTACTATGTTGTAGTTCTTGTGCTCGATGTGGTTCATATGTTTGCCGGTGTTGTAGTCGTCTCAAACTTTTTCTGAGCCTTTCACATGCAAATGGGGAAGCTAAGTTTGAGATTTTTCAGAGTTGGTTTGGTACTTTTCCCAGTTTATTTGAATTTCTGCGCGACGCCACCGTGTAATTATAGTTTGAACTGAGCCTACCCATGAAAAGAGCCGAAATGCTGCTAGACTTTTCCACAGGGTCTCATATGCCTGTTGACACCTGTTATAGCATAATATTACTAGTCAACTAAACATGAAAAAAGGGCATAATTTGAATATCAACATAGACTAGGGGTTTAACTAACATAATTCCACGAGCTTTGGTGATTTATGACTTTCTAGGGACTTAACAGATAAATGCAGAGAAGAATGGAGAAAGTTCCAGAATATATATCTCATACAATGACAGGCCTTGACCGTGAAGTAACTCGACCCAAAATATGGACTAAAACACTCTAGAAGGTACCAGAAGACACCAGGAGAAAGATGGCTCGATTGGGCCACAAGACCCTGGCGGCCGCCAGAGGGATTTGGGCCGGCCGCCAGCTACGAGCCAAACAGGTCCATCTTGGTAGGTCGGTTTGTAACCGACTTTGAGGTTGTATCTACACGTTGCCAAGGTCGGTTTGATCCAAGGGCTATCGCTCATCGCCAAGGCCTATATAAGAAGACCCCCCCCCCAGGGTGAAACCCTAATTCATTCTGTCTCATTCTATTCATTAATCTTTCGCTTGTAGAGGTGTCCCAATGTAAGGATAACCTCTCTCGGGATTAGTGAATTAGAAGTAGATTAGAAGAAGATTAGCCATGTAATTAGAAGAAGATTAGCAATGTAATTAGAAATAGATTAGACATATAATTAGAAGTAGATTAGATCTAACTTAGATCTAATCAAGAGTAAAGGAGAGTTGAACTATACTTTGGTTCTCGAGATGTCTACAGAGTTTGGTATGTTTCATATCTTATCTTTGGATGACTTGTGATTTATATATTTATCTTCTCTATTTACTTCCATGTTTTACATATATGGTTAAGTATAGTTGTCATGTTATTGCATGGGATCTCCGCCGTATTGAGGGCTCTAGTTATTCTAGGTAGCTAGAGTAGTAATTGATAGTGTAGACATGGTGTCTAGACTAGAGGTTACCCGAGATTGCACCCAACCCCACGGATAGTTTGTGGTAGCCCTGTGTGGTGACAGCCCCGATGGCCGATGTATTCCACCACGTTCGGGTTGGTGTTTGTAGGACCTTGCCAAACCTTCCTAGCCCCCTTCTCATCCCTTTTCCGTGGCTAGTGCTTTGGTGTCCCGTGTTATAGTATGATTGCTATCATAGAACCTAAGTAATAGAGATACCAGTGAACCTTAATCTCTCCCTTTGACTCGTTGATTAGTTTAGTTCTCATTTGTAACCTTAGGTATACTATTATTTTATGCTTTATTATTTATTTACCCTTTAACATTTACCCCCTCACTTTAGTCTAGTGGTTTGCTAAGTTAGTAGATGCATGATTGTGACTTATTAGATTCTCTAGCCAAAGCTTCCTCGTGGATACGATACTCTAGAATACTCATCCTAGGGAAAAGCTACAATGGTAGGTGTTCGTGCGCTGCGTAATCCTTCTTATTCTTTTAGCACTTAACAAATGCCAACAAGCTTTTTTGGCGCCGTTCTTGGGGAAGCAATTGGCCTAAAGATTCTAATGATGATCATGATGTCTGCTAATTTAGTGTATCACTAGCTTTAGTAGGATTATCCTTGTTCTCGTTGAGTTGTGGAATAGACAGGACAAAAGATTTTGTTGCGACCTTCTGACAAGATTCCACGAGAAAAGAAGAAAGATTGAAGAACCCAGGGTGCCTTATCATTCAAGATTCATCACACATTGGAACCCTGCTATCTCAAGGTATGTATTTAAATATATATATTATTCTAACCATGTATAGATTAAAGAAGAAGTCGCCGTCACAAGAATTCAATGCACACATCTCAAGTGACGTACATAGAAGCCGCACATCATGGTAAGTATGATTAAAAGGTGAGAAAGTCTTGCTCATGGACTATAAATTGATTGAGTAGTTATCATTTAATTTCTTGCATTGCATTGCATGTTAACTTGATTAATCCATACATTCGCTCCATCTAGTTTAAGCTTTCTCATGTTAATCCCATCGCATGTTTATTTCCTTGCATACATCCATGTTGTTTACATCTATAAAAAAAATTCTCACCATGATCATGCTCTTTCTTCTCTAATTGGATAAATCTCTATAGTGCTTTGATGCTATCTTTATCTACTATAGTATGCTTTAGTTTGGGAATGCTTCTATTTGCAAATAGGGTGTTTCTAAAGGTTTTTAAATTAAGCGTGGTGCTTAGCTTAAATAACCTTCCTTAATTGAATTAGACATGGAGTCTAGTTTGGTTATTGAACTAAAAATTGCTGGCGTAGACATTGGTTATTGTGTTGGACTAATCCTTGCAGAGAACTCTCAAATCCAATTTGGGTAAGTCAAGAGATGAACTTAGATCAGAGATGAAGCAAGGCATCGATGAACTCCAACCTTGTGCAAAAGACACGGCTCATTCATCATTGATGGAAGAATTGTAAGTATCAAATATCATTCACTCTATCTTTTGCTACAAGTTACCTTTGCCTTAATCCACATGCTAGAGTGCAAGTCATATAAATAAAGTTTGCTATAAGACATGAGAAATAAAATATGTGCTAAGAATAATCAAAGAACCATCTTTTTGTTAGCATAGATGATATGATATGAACCTTGGACAACAATCCCTGCCAACTATGTTGTATATTCCCTCGGGTATTGTCCACTAATATTTTGCAGGAAAGAATTTGTGCTATGTCTATTCAATGAAGAAGAGTGTCATACAACACAATCTAGAAAAGCTATCACTCGAAAGGAGTGGATGGACAAAGCAACGGGGCCATAAGAACATCAAAGACAGGTAAGTGAATATAACTCACATTTTTATATACAACTTTTGTCTTATGTTCTAAAAAGAAAATAAAAAATATATATATCTCGAGCACATGATGGCTCATGGTAAAAAGTAACATGTTCCTAGGACAAGTTCCCTTCGTATTATTCTTTGTCACTAACCTTACAGAAACCAAGGATGAACAACATCTAAGGACATGGTGATTACAACACAACTAGGGATGGTTCAACATTCACACTTAGTGTCGAAAGTGAGGGAAGGCTCAAGCATGGGGGAAGAAGGTCGACTCCTCTAAAGATCATCCAACATTACTCTTCCTCTACTCAAGCTCAGTCACTCGACATCTTTGGTTTGCAATCCCTTTACTCACAATTACTTTGTCTCTTTAAGTTTGAATGGTTATAAATGTCATACATCAAAATCAAACTTAAGGTATAATAAAATTTCCCACTAGAGAAAAAAGTAATAGTGAGCACTTAAAATATCCAATCAAAACTTCTTCGGCATAAAAGCAACCTTAAGCTCCATGACAGTTTTTTTACCCTTGTTTATAATTACTTGTATTCCTTGGGTATCTGTTGTCAACTAATATTATAGGAATAAAATCATGAGAGGAGCAAAAAGGTTCAAGCACAATTTAAAGGCAAGAAAGAAAGGACGATACAATAAAGGAGACAAGTGAGGAGTAAGATACACAAGAGGCCAAAGAAGGAAAGCTTGAGCGAGAAGAAAAGGGCCACCACAAGTTGTTACGTTGTCACACTACAATAATAAGGTAACATCTGAGGTAAGTTGTCATTAATTAATTAAGCTTTACCTTAATGATGGCTTGTTCATAAATAAAGAACTAAATATGTTGGAATAACAACCTTGCTTGATCCAACTTCATTAGCTCAACATGTTTTGTTTCTTTTAGTTGTTCCTACCATCATTCTTTTGATCTCTTAGTCCTCATCTTATAAGCCAGAATATTGCTTACCTTGTTTTGAAAGAACATAATCATAATCATGCTTTTTGGTGTTTAGATAAGAAAACTTTTCCAAGAGTCAACGAGCTTGATTTGATCGTCGAATGTTTTAATCACAAACAATCATGCTCAATCTTCTGATCTTATCACCCAAGTTAGGTTTAAGCAAAGCATATAAGAATCAACTCTATCTTATTTGTTGTGCCTATGGTTAGAGAAGAATGAATAAAGTTTTGGTTTTGTTGGTGTTTTCCCACCAACAGAGCCCATGCACTTGATCTCTACCATGACTTTGCAAAGGGGGATACGCTTTGAGCAAAAAAGGTGGAGAAGCTTATCGGTCTCTCCAAAATCCAACAAGTGAATGTCTTGCAAGCATGCACACTAAACAAGACGATGTCTACATCAATGTTTTACTCCAACTCATAAGGCAAGAACATGGGTGATGCCATCCTTCACCATCTCAAGGAGCACAACCGTCAAGATCGATAATACACTCAAGGATACAACAAGGTAAGAAGTCTCATTTAAAGGACTTAAAACACTGAACCCTCACCGAAAAGGTAAGATCGGTAGTTATCCATATTTATTTCCTTACATTGCATAATTATTTTCCTTTAGCATATTTACATTATAGCACTAGCCTTGCATTAGAAAAGAAAATAAATATTTGTTTGTTGCATATACATTAAAAAAAAAAACTCTAAGCCCCATGTGAGTAATTTTGTGTTGTGTAACCACCCACAAGGATATTTCTTTGTGGTGGCATAAAAATAAAATAAAGATGCATCAGTATTTTATCTTTTCTTGCATATAAAAATAAAATAAAAATTTGCAAAATAAAAATCCAAAAAAAATATATTTTCCAGTGCAATCTAAAGTGATGTGGCTAACCCCTAATACTTAACCAAGTTCTACTAGCTTTGTTGTCTATTTTAAGATCAACAGATTTCAAGAGGAGAAGAGATATGTTAGGCGCTATCTCTCATTTGCCAACTACCTCAACTTCTACATCATTAAAGATTACACTCCAATCTAGCTTGGGGAGTGCAATTTGATTATCCGAGATAAGTATCCTATCTATTTATATATTATTAGTTAAATATTTTGTTTGCTTTAAAGTTTGTTAAGAGCCTAGTTTTATAGAGTCTAATAGTTTAATAAGTCTTTTGTTAGAGTGTGAATAAAAGAATCAAGAGAGAGTGTACACTAAAAGTTTACTTTACTCAACTAAAAGGAACCTTAAAATCTGTCAACATGGAGATGATGAATAGTTGCTCCATTGCTATACTTTTCTAGTACCTAGCTTTCAAGCTTAATTTCTCTTGGACTCCATTTGCAAAATCACTTTGATATTCTTTACTCTAAAAAACCTGAAACCTATGGGATGCAAATGCTTGCTCTAAAGTCTAGGTAATTGACGGATATGATATATGATAGTCTGAGCTGCTATTTGATCTTACTCCTAGTGACACTAGATTTCTGGAGATTTATATTGTGAAAATTGAAAATGCACATGATAAGTTCCTGTGTGACAAGAGTGTGAACCTCCTACCACAGCCATATATATACATGCTATTTAGATTAGGAAAACCTTTTGAAATATATATATATATATATCTTTGCTTGCTTTGCATTGAGTTTGTTCAATCTTTTGTCGACCCTTAGAAACTTGTCATCTTGATCATATGCACTCCACTCCACCGATCCATTACATTCATTCACTCTAGCCAATAAAAATGTTCTACTCCTATCAGGAGAGAGCAACCAAAAATATTCCCTATACCCATCCACTCATTCATTGCTAGCCAATATCTTACAAAAGCTCCATCATTTATACTTCTCAAAAGTTATTGCAAAAGAGATCTGGGTTGTAGATTAAAAAAAAAGAAGAGAGAAAGAAGAAAGGGAGATGAAAAATGGACAAAAGTCCTACAGCGAGTAGAGCCTACCTCCCTAAAAAAGAGATGAAAAATGAACAAGTGTTCGAGGGCTTAGTAGAGCCCACATCGTAAAAAAATAAAGATGAAAAATGGACAAGTGTCCGAGGGTGAGTAGAACCCACATCTTTAGAGAGAGGAAATAAAAGACAAAAGTCTAGGGCCAGCAGAGCCCACCTCTCTATAAAAAAAAAAAAAAAAGAAAGAAAAAAAAAAAAAAAAAAGAAAAAGATACAACCCGGGTTCTCTATAAAGTTTCCAAAATCAAAAAAGAGAGAAGATTCCTCAAAGGAGCAGAAGTAAGATTTCCCATCTATTCTATTCACTTCACTACATACTTTATTCCATATCATATATATTCTATCCACCATACACATGCACCACTTGATCAAGTGTGACTGTATCTTTGGATTCATTGCTTGAATTTACAATATATGCTTAGTAAGTAAATAAATTATTTTCTCCTACCTATGAACTCCACATATAAGCCTTAGTTATAGGGTGAGAGAGAAGAAGGCATAGTGTGTTATTGCCTTAGTAAACAATTACTACATATTTTGAGAAAAAAGACAACACTACTTTATTGCCTAAGAGAGGAGGATCCACAAATATCACAAATGAGAGATTAGAGAGAGAGTCATCTTGAGGAACTTTAAGTTTTATTTTGAAAATCAGCAAAAACTCCGAAGGACAGTTGATCAAAAGAGTTTGAGATTTAGTGCTTGACTTGACTATTCTATCTTTCAATTACCCAAGAATGAAGAAAAAGATATAAGCCCCAAAAAGGTAAGAGGTAATTGAATAAGTTGAAGTTTAAGAAAAAAAAGTTTATCTTTATATGGAGAGAAATTTTGTTTGAAAGCATGTGTACTTTTAAGGTGTGATAGCGTTGTAGCAACTCCTGATCCGAGTAAGTAGTTTAAAATAATATCATGTGTCTTGCTAAGAGACTAGCAAGAGGTAAGCTTGGGGGAACTTGTTGACACCTGTTATAGCATAATATTACTAGTCAACTAAACATGAAAAAAGGGCATAATTTGAATATCAACATAGACTAGGGGTTTAACTAACATAATTCCACGAGCTTTGGTGATTTATGATTTTCCAGGGACTTAACAGATAAATGCAGAGAAGAATGGAGAAAGTTCCGGAATATATATCTCATACAATGACAGGCCTTGACCGTGAAGTAACTCGACCCAAAATGTGCACTAAAACACTCTAGAAGGTACCGAAGACACCGGAGAAAGATGGCTCGATTGGGCCACAAGACCACGGGCGGCCGCGAGAGGGATTTGGGCCGGCCGCCAGGCTCTGATAGCCAAACAGGTCCATCTTCGTAGGTCGGTTTGTAACGGACTTTGAGGTTGTATCTACACCGTTGCCAAGGTCGGTTTGATCCAAGGGCTATCGTTCATCGTCAAGGCCTATATAAGAAGACCCCCCGCCCTAGGGTGAAACCCTAATTCATTCTATCTCATTCTATTCATTAATCTTTCAGTTGTAGAGGTGTCCCAATGTAAGGATAACCTCTCTCTGGGATTAGTGAATTAGAAGTAGATTAGAAGAAGATTAGCCATGTAATTAGAAGAAGATTAGCAATGTAATTAGAAATAGATTAGACATATAATTAGAAGTAGATTAGATCTAACTTAGATCTAATCAAGAGTAAAGGAGAGTTGAACTATACTTTGGTTCGGAGATGTCTACAGAGTTTGGTATGTTTCATATCTTATCTTTGGATGACTTGTGATTTATATATTTATCTTCTCTATTTACTTCCATGTTTTACATATATGGTTAAGTATAGTTGTCATGTTATTGCATGGGATCTCCGCTCGTATTGAGGGCTCTAGTTATTATAGGTAGCTAGAGTAGTAATTGATAGTGTAGACATGGTGTCTAGACTAGAGGTTACCTGAGATTGCACCCAACCCCACGGATAGTTTGTGGTAGCCCAGGTGGTGACGCCACGATGGCCGATGTATTCCACCATGTTCGGGTTGGTGTTTGTAGGACCTTGCCAAACCTTCCTAGCCCCCTTCTCATCCCTTTCCGTGGCTAGTGCTTTGGTGTCCCGAAGTGTTATAGTATGATTGCTATCATAGAACCTAAGTAATAGAGATACCCAGGAACCTTAATCTCTCCCTTTGACCTGTTGATTAGTTTAGTTCTCATTTGTAACCTTAGGTATACTATTATTTTATGCTTTATTATTTATTTACCCTTTAACATTTACCCCCTCACTTTAGTCTAGTGGTTTGCTAAGTTAGTAGATGCATGATTGTGACTTATTAGATTCTCTAGCCAAAGCTTCCCTGTGGATACGATACTCTAGAATACTCATCCTAGGGAAAAGCTACAATGGTAGGTGTTCTGTGCGCTTGCAGAATCCTTCTTATTCTTTTAGCACTTAACAAATGCCAACAATGCCCTAGGAGGCAAATCACCATGGAGGTCCAAGACAAATTCTTGTGTTTCCATGGTACATGATCATGGAGGATTACACACATCCTTCACAAAGGTACATGATCATCCATGAAGTGGCAGCATTTCTATGTCACTGCCAGATGCGGGTAATAACCGACAATGAATAGGATTGGGGTGAAATTTTTCTAATCTATTTGAACCTCCCGCCATTTTGTTCCCCACCGCGCCCAAACCAGCCTTGCCTATATATATATAGGTGAGTGGCTCGGAGCGAAATTTTGGAAGTCATTTGAACACCACGCCATTCTCATTCCCCACCAGCGCCGAAAGAGCACCAGATTCGCCAACAGAGCACCACCAACTCCAATGTCGCCGTTCGTCGTCCCCTACACCGCCCCGGTCGTTCGTTCGCGCATCCCCCGATCGTTCCGCTCCAGCCGAATCGAGGCTTGATGGCGTTCTCCCACGCCACACTTCTCCCTCCGACGTCCCCAACGCCCCGCGCCGGCATCCCTCGCCCTTCGGCCCTTTCCACGGTGAGAACTAATTATCCCTTTAGGTGTACGAAGTTTTACCTATGAGAATGAGAACTAATTCATCGTTGTCCTAGCCTCGCGTCGCCCGCTTGGTCTTCCTCCACGCCGACGGAGGACCGCCGCCACACCTCTCTGCCGTCCGCAGCCTCACGCCGTCTTCGTCTTCACCGCCCGACAATGTACCGTTCGCGACCTTGTCCTCCTCAAATCCTCCAAGACAAGATAGGAGCGCCGGAGGCGCATGAGCTTGGTGAGTGCGTCGGTCCACGCCCTTGAGGTGTTCGTTGAAATGCCCGCTCGGTCACCGCAACTTTGTGCTCGAATTGTGAATGAAATTCATGAGTTAGTGTTGTTCGAACTCCAGTTTGGATATTTTAAATATATGTCTGTGCTTACTGTACAACATTTATGAATAACATAGCATTATGATCCTATTTTGGTTACATGTATAGGCAAGCATGGGGTGGTACGTAGTGTTTGTTGGTCTCCTGCCGGGGATCTATCTAACCTGGGAAGATTGCTATGCTCAAGTCCAAGGCTACGCTAATTCTTTGCTAATTGAAGAGAAGCCACCCCACATACTTGTGAAGATTGAAGAGAAGCCACTCCACATACTTATGAAGATTGCGAGAATTGCTACTTAATTGGTTTTGGAAAGATGTCATGCTTGACTCTATGGTCATTGGTCTTTTTATTTTAGAAGTTGATGTAGGCTTAGTTTCTAGAATATTAGGTGGATTTTGTTGTATGTAACCATTAAATCCTGTAATGTTTTGACGATATTAATGTATGATGATTTTTCGGATTTAAAAAGAGCTGAATTCCACGAATAAATTCAAAAAATTTAAACAAAAACGTCGGCTGGCATGGGCCCGACAGTGAATGACATACAAACCGGTAGTGTAACTACACCGAACACTATCGGTTTGAATTACAAACCGTCTTCTATGATAGAAACATCACCGCCGGCCGCATTAATCAACCGATAGTCTCCACTCTAATAACGCTTTCGGGTTGAAATCAGCCGGTAGCTAGTGATCACGTAAAGTTCAATGATGGTCCAAAGTAAGCCGCCATTGTTAGCTCTTCGATACCTTTGTCGTCTCAATCTAACCCCGATAGTGTTATCCTTACAATTGTCGGTTCGTTAAAGCCCGACAGTGCTCCCAATATCAACTCTGTCGGCTGACTTCCAAACCTGCATTGCTTGGATCAAAAATGCTACCGGTCCGTGGAACACCCGACGGTGTTTGGTGACGAAGGCGCTGCCGGTTCGATATCAAACCGGCAGTCTCTCCTCGCATCACCGCCCGGTGTTTGACCCGGTAGTGTTTCAAACCCCACATCACTACCGCTATGGTTCTACCGGTTCAGTTTCGGCGGTGAAGGAGGGTTGGAGCCAGCAGTGATGGACAATTCTCGTAGTAGTGCTACCGGTAGGGCTCGTCGTCTTCTTCGCGGTCGGGACTGTTGCGGAGAGTCGGAGACGGGAGGTGGCGGCTGCGGCGGCGGCATGCACGTGGTCCGCCACGCGCCCCGCCGGTGGGAGGTTTTTTGTTTTTGGTTTTGTTTTTGGCTTTTTTGGCGTATCAAAATTTGTTCTCTATCTTTTTGTTTTTGCCTTTATTTGTTTTTTTTTCAAAATTCGGGTGGAATTGAGGTTTTTCCACCCGATTTCTGTTTTGACAAAATTTGGGTGGTTTTGGATGAAAATCCACACGGGTGGAAAAAAAGGCCCAAACCACCCAAGTTTAATATAGACGGACAATAAATTTTGGTGCTTGGTGCTTGCACAACCAAAACCGTGGGATTAAAAACTCGTCCTTGGTGCTTGCACAACCAAAATCGACATATGTACTATGTGAATAAAATATACAAAGCATGCACTTAACTAAACGCCCACTATGGCAATACAACACAAAGGAGATAGTGATGAGACACCTGAATCAGTGATGTGGAATGATGTGTCAGCCAGTTAATATTAGTGATGCAACTAAACAAAACACGTCTATAGGAGCATACAAAAATTTGGGATAGAAAGTGTGTTATTATGAGTGAAGGAATAATAATAAAACCTGAGCCAAACTGGCCATATAAGTATTGGCGAAACATATATAGTTCAGCATGAAGCTGGTTTCATCGTACACAAGACGAGTAAACAAATGACAATAGTAAACTAATAAAATGATAAACATCTGAGTGCACATATAGTTTTGATGCGAGCGACAGTCACTAGGAGACACACAAACATTATCAGTGTCCAACTCGCACATCGGTAAGAACACAAACATATATCGCTGTCGGGCCTTCAAATTCCTGCGGGGAGCTCCTTGTACTGTGATGCCACTAGGCGCAGGTTGTTTCTCCTCCTGACGACCGAACCAAACATCGTGTCCATGTCGAGCTCATCAGGCCCCATCCCATCTGGCAGGCTCCAGTCGACGTAGTAGAGAAGTCGCACAACAAGGAGCTCAAGCATGGCGAGACCAAAGACGTTTCCGGGGCACATCCTCCTTCCACTGCCGAATGGCATGTACTCAAACTGCGAGCCCAAGTAGTCCGCCGCACTGCCGGTGCTCACGTCGAAACGCTCAGGCCTGAACTTGTCCGGGTCCTGCCAGTGCTCAGGGCTCCTCGCTAGCGCCCACGCGTTGACGATGACCGTATTGCCCTTGGCCACCTCGAAGCCACCAATTTCGCAGGTCTCCCGACAGAGGCGAGGAAGGAGGAGCGGGAACAATGGGTACAGTCTCAAGCCCTCCTTGATCGCCATCCTTGTGTAGCTGAGTTTGCCGATATGTGCCTCGTGGTCTTGTGGGCTCTTGCTGTCCAGTGCTCCACGGACCTCGGCTTGTGCCTTGGCCATCGCCTCAGGGTTCCTCATCAGCTCCGACATGATCCACTCCACGCCCGACGACGTCATCTCTGTCCCTCCGCCGAGCATGTCCTGAACGATCGATGAATGGTCACGCAAGGATGGATTATATATTTTTAACAGAAAACATGCATGGTTCAGGCCATTTGCATGGATATTTCAGCAGCGCACTTACAACTATGATGGCTTTGATACTTGTCGTGCTGATGGATGTTTCTTGTTCCCCCTCGTCTCTGATCCTAAGCAAGACACCTAGAAAGCCGGGGCCATCATCGTCTCCCTTGGCCGCCACGGTTGTCTTCCCTTGATGCCGCTGTGCTTCAGACTCGGCGATGATCCTGTCTAGTATGGCATCCAGCTGCCGGCGTGCTCGCCATAGCCGGCGCTTCAACCCTGTGACCACGTCTACAAACCACAAAGACGGGAAGAGGTCCCCAAAGCGAACCCGCTAATATACTTCACCGACATCTCGAAGATCTCCACGAGCTCGCAGAAATCGCACAGCCGGCCGAACGTTACCTTCGGGCGACGCGGGGAGCACGACTCGACCAGCCTTCTAAGGTCGACCGGCTCACCGCCTCGCTGGCGCCCCGATCTCCCGAATCAACGAAAGCGTCTCACTGTCCCGTAGAGGTGCGAACTGCCGCACCCTCGGATGAGCTTAGGAGCTCGGTGATGCAGAGCTTGGCGCTGTCGCCCGGTCGCAGCGCGCCGTGACGGCGCCTGGCTGACGTCCATGTATCCGTAGAGGATGACCTCCGCCGCGAGCAATTTCGGCCTGGATGCGAACGTGAGATCCTTGTCCCGAGCACCTCCTGCGCAGCCGCTGGCGAGGAGATCACGACGGCGTCGATCCGCCCAGCCGCAGGTACATGACCGGGCCGTGCTTTCTTGCCAGTCCCGTAGCGACATGCGCGGCTGTGACGTGATGAGGTGGAGGAGGTTTCCGACCAAGGGTATGTTGAAATATTAGGCAATTTCCAGATTAATTCCGTAAAATAAATCATGATTAATTGATTTACTAGATAAATCATGTTAAGCATACTAGCATAGCATAAACGCATAATACGATCATAACATAGCATAAACACATATTGTAGATCATAACATGATTCAACAACAAATAGCATAGCATGATCATAGCAAAAGGTGTAAGCACAACTGGCTGACGTTGAGGACAACGTAATGGAGAGGTTCAGAAAGCGATGCCGAGGTCCTCCGGTTCGGCCGACGCCGTCGTCGATCGACGACAGCTGAAGACGAGAAGAAGTTGTCGATGAAGACGGCGCGGGACGGTCCTCCGCGAGTTCTTCCCGGTAGATGAGCCGTGACGAAGATTGGGAGCAGATCGCGGCGAATAGCGCTTCCCAAAAACCTTATTCGCCTTCTCCCGGTGCAGGATCGCAAAGACGACGGTTCCGAGACACGCTTCGCCCGTCGCTAGTGCACGCGAACGATCGGGCCGAGAGCGGCCGACTAATTTACGCAATAGTGAGAAGTGGAAAATACTTGTTTTACTACTATAGGATTTTCTAATTGAAACTCCCAATTGTAGTTGTTTTGTTGTGTCTATTCCCAGGAGGCTTGGTACAATTATATAGGGAGGAGAACTCCCTACCTCTACATCAACTAGCAATATGGTACTAATTGATATTGCACCTCCCACCTTTACTCATGGGCCAAAACAATATAAAGCCCATTAAGGAACACAAATATTGAGCCTTTGAGATTTATCGTAATTTCTTCATATGAATTTTAGGGGAACTATTCATATATAAATTCTAACAATCCCCACCAGATCTCAACTGCCCAAAGATAGATATTTTCCTTTATCTCACTCTTGTTTTATATACTAGTGTTTCAGCAGAGACTGTTAAGTTGAACATCCGCCTAGAGCTTCAAGTTACACTCATCCACAACTTGAACAATGGACTACGCCTTGAATTGCAAGTTTTGTGCGAATGAGTTTTACTCAAAGTCAAACTAGTACTTGGCTGCCAGTAGCCTTTCTCCGTGGGTGGAGCATATACGTCATACTCCTTAGTCTCTTCATGAGC
Source organism: Hyparrhenia diplandra (assembly GCA_015847255.1). Classification (NCBI taxonomy): domain Eukaryota; kingdom Viridiplantae; phylum Streptophyta; class Magnoliopsida; order Poales; family Poaceae; genus Hyparrhenia; species Hyparrhenia diplandra. The sequence goes on from JADLZK010008254.1 coordinate 222,091, forward strand.
TTACTAGAGATCACCCAAATCTCATAGACTGCGACGTTTAACAGTCGAACTCATATAGGTATGCCCTTTCAAGAATGCTCTGTAGGACAGCATCTTTACTTATAAAGTCAATAGGACATATTAAGGCATTCTCACCAACCTACCATACAGAGCCTCTTCGCTCTTGAGAGTATTGCATCTTCACATAGAGAGGGTTTATTAGTTTACTCTCCTCAGTTTACCAATAGCTTGTTCTTCCCAGGTCCTTAGTCACGGGATCTCCGATCAAAAAGGTTGGGTTACTACTTTGAAAACTCATATGGGTCTCATACCCATCTCCCTAAATGCAATTTCTATCACATTACGTGATAGCCCTTTAGTAAAGGGATCTGCCAGGTTTTTATCTCGTACGTATATAGGATACGCTTATTACTCAGGAGTTTCTCAATTTTCTCGACAGTCTTCAAACGCGTCTTTTAACGTGTCTTGTTGACTTTGAATTATCCTTTGCACTATTCACTTTAGTGTAACACCCCAAATTTTGGCTCTTTTGAAATAGTTTTAAATTGACTTAAATGTGAATTTTTGTGTTCATGAAATGTAGGAAAATTAATATTTTTCATTAAATTAAAATTTATCATAGGCTTAGGAACATGGTTGGAGCATTCATGCTGGTGCATTGGATTTATTTTGTGATGATTGGTTTTTGTTGAAAGTTGAAAAGGATTTTAAATTCTCTTAAAAAGCTCTTTTGAAAAGCAACTCAAATTAAAGAAAAAAGGAATTTCTTTTTCCTCCTTTCTTTCTCCAATCTGGCCGAGTGGCCCATTCTTTTCTTATGTTGGCCCGTCAGCTGGAGCAGCTAGCCAGCCGCTTATTTCTTTTCTCCTTGCCGATCGTTTTCTTCTCATGTTGGGTCGCTATTGCAGAGGTCCAGCAAGCCTGCTTTGGGAGCACCCAGCGCAGCGTCATCTCCTATCAGGGTCGCCCTCCTCAGCTTGTTACCAAACCGGACACGAGTCCGTTGCCGCACGCCTCTACACCCTATAAAGGCCGAGTCCCTCTATAAGTCGAGTCATCCTTTTTCCTCCCACAAGTCCCAGCTGCAGCGCCGCCATCAAGCCCTAGACCCTCCCTGCGATCTCGCGTGCTAAGCTCATACCCGCGGCGGCCGTCTGCTGCCCACTATCGTGACAAACTCGCCGAGTTTCCTAGATCGCTGCCGCCTCACCTGTTGGTGTCGTCGGATGCCTCTCCATCGACCGTGACACGTCGCCAAGCCCTAGCCATCGAGGCCTCACGTCGCTGCACCGTCTCCACCGCTCTGCTGTCGTTCCTGTCTGTCACCAAGCTGCAGCGTCGTTTGCAACCTGCTACCGAGTTCTGCGTCAAGGTTACGAAGCCTCCGATGTTTTCATCTCTTTCACTTGTGCTCTGCGCTGTTCACCATACCAACTGTTGTCGAACGCTGCAGGCCGTCGCCGTGCTTCCATCGAGCCTAGTGTTACTGCAGAGTTACCTCTCGGATCACGTCGTGCCCCTCGATCGGTAATCTTACTATGATCAGCTACCTCCCTGCTTGTTACGTTCCCTCGGCATGCATGCACGTAGACATGTACAACTGCTATCTGAATGGATCCATCCCGATTCTCATTGTTAGCTAGTTTGCTTGATGCTTCCATGACATCACGTGATGTCATGTATACGGTTTCTAGCCGTATTCCTTTAGAAAAACAAATCCACAAATACACAAATACCATGTGATGACATCAGCAATACGTCCATCTGTGCTGTTTCTATTCTATTTCAGTTTTGCTCCTGTCAAGTTGTTTTAGACTTGTAACCACGTGATCTACAGCTTAGTAGGATATATAGTTTAACCACTTCTATTTCTTTTCAAATAAAATGATAATTTGATCAATCTAAATGCAACTAGATTTTCCAATTAAAATCAAATTAGCCTTTGCACTTCGATCTTTCTAAGTAAAATAATATTAGGTCTATCTTTGTTTTTCGGATCAAATATAAAATTGATTTAGCTCAATTTAGATATTTCTCTGAAATATCTTATACATGCTTTTATGTAATTAAAATAAATAAGCTCATAGTTTCTTTTTTAAAACAAATCTTTCGGCAATCGTCTCTCTTTCGTCGATGCTCCGATTAGAGTGCTTTTTCGTGTCATGTGTGATTTAGCGGCGTGTAGAATCGTTTTATAAGCTTTTTCAAATTCATTGATTGGTGTACTTGTTCTAATTTAGATCTCTTGCTTGCTTCGTGTATGATTGCTCGGATATATGTGTGGTGCTTTGTGACTATGCGTTCAGTCGATGAGCCTTGATTGGTGATCTAGAAGGAGATCGAAAAGAGGTTCTTGAAAGATTGGACTTGAAGAAAGGATCTGAATTTGAGGCAAGTATAGCTTGGGATCATCCTTGATGTCCTATTCACTTTAATCATTAATTCATGATGCATGTGTCCTCCTTGTTTGCCATTAAGGACTTACCTAGTCTTGATTACTTGAATCCTTGACTCCTATGGGTTATGCATTGGGTAGTAATTGCTAGCGCTCAACCAACAAACATTTACTTATTGCTTTATGGATTAAATTGTGATAAATAGTTGATGATGCCATGGTACATAGGGCGAAAAGAGCTTGTGCTTTGTTGTTTATGAAGCTCTTAGCTCTCCATAAGGACTTAATCCGTTCGTGGATATCCGGGATATACTGAGACGACTATGGGGGTCGCATGGCTCCGACTTTGGTTGTTCAAGGGGTCTACCTAACTTTGTTGGTGGTTTGCCGTAAGTGGGAGAAACGGGGTTGTGGCTCTGTTGGCCATTCAATATTTTTAGGAGGGTCTTTGAACGACTTTATATGGTCTTCACTTGGTTAGGGAGTCGAGAACCTACTCGGTGGAAACCATGACCCGTAGTGAAAGTGTACACCCTGCAGAGAGTTAACTAAACCGACATGTCACCGTGTTCGCGGTCATGAACGCCTTGGAACACCAATGGATAGAATTGTGTGTCTACTTTATCGATGATATTAAATTGATGATGATATCGTCCACAAGTGTGAATAATGGTTTGAGATTCCTTTTTGCTTAAGCTTAAAAGTTGACCAACTCTAAAAGCAACCGCAGTTAAAAACAAATGTCGCCTTCGAGCCTTCATAACCCCCGGCTATGCTTTGCGGAGTTCGACATGGACTCACCCTTGCTATTTCCCCACACCTCGGGGAAGATGTTAGGCTTGTGATCAACCGGTCGGTCCCCGTGGAGTCTACAATTTAAGATTGAAGAGTTTTTCCATTTGCCCTCGCTAGCGAGGTTATTTGCTTTTATATTACGTTCGTTATATTTTAAGCATTGTGAATTGATAGTCCATTTATTTGTAAACTATATGTGAGATTTGACTTCGGGGCTCACATATAGCATCATCTGGTTTTGTTCTTAAAACCGGGTGTTACATTTAGTGATCCTTTGTTTGATTATCACAGTTCATAAGGATAGCCGATGCTGGTTTTTCAACCCAGGCAAGTCGGACAAGAGCTCACGTTAGCCACCCGCCTCTGCAGATCTTTGCTTTCTAAAGCAAAGAAGTTCGCTTCCATGGTTGACTTAGTCAAAATAGTCCATTTACAAGACCTCCATGACACCGCGCCACCTCCAAGAGTAAATACATACCCACTTGTGGCGTAGATTTGAGCAATATCGAGAAATCCAGTTCGCATCACTATATCCCTCTAGCACGGTTGGGTGCCCGAATAGTGAATTCCATAGCTCATTGTACCTTTAAGATAGCACAAGACCCTTTCTAGTACATGCCAATGATCATCACCGGGTTGGACATATACCTACTCAACTTGCTCACAAACAAAAAGAGATATCTGTGCAGTTGCATTCGCTAGATACATGAGTGAACCAACAATCACGAGAGTACTTGAGTTGATCTCTAGTACGCTTCTTATTCTTTTCGCAATGTCACACTAGGATCATAAGGTGTTGGAGAAGGCTTTCTATCCATAAAGCGGCTCGGGACCTTCTCAACATAGTGAGATTGTGATAAAGTAATCTCACTCTCTTCCTTAATAAGCTTAATGTTTAGAATTACATCAGCTTCTCCTAGATCTTTCATATCAAAATTCTTTGACAAGAAAGACTTGACCTCATTTATGACATTCATGTTTGTTCCAAAGATTAGAATATCATCAACATATAAGCATAATATAAATGCATTCGCCCCCACCATGTCGATAATACACACACCTATCAGCTTCATTGACAACATAACCGGCACTAGTTAACGTAGTGTCAAACTTCTCATGCCATTGTTTAGGTGCTTGTTTCAAGCCATACAAAGATTTTAATAACTTGCACACCTTTTGCTCTTCACCTTTTACTACAAATCCATCGGGCTGATCCATGTAAATCTCCTCATCCAACTCTCCATTAAGAAAAGCTGTCTTTACATCCATTTGATGAATGATCAGACCATATGAGGCAGCCAAAGATAGTAGTGTTCGAATAGTGGTCATTCTAGCAACAGGTGAGTAAGTATCAAAGAAATCTTCTCCTTCTTTTTGAGTGTAGCCTTTAGCCACAAGCCGAGCCTTGTACTTGTCAATAGTACCATCAGGTCTAAGCTTCTTCTTGAACACCCACTTACATCCAATTGGTTTACAACCGAATGGTAGATTAGATAGCTCCCAAGTTCCATTAGAAAGAATCGAGTCCATCTCACTACGAACAGCTTCTTTCCAATCATCTACATCCGGAGATGCATATGCCTCTGAGATAGAGGTGGGAGTATCATCCACAAGGTACACAATGAAATCATCACCAAAAGATTTTGCAATCCTTTGTCTCTTGTTCCTCACAGAACTTCATTGTCATCCTTCTCAAGTGGTTGTTCAAATGACTCAATAGAAGACTCAATAGGTATAGTAATATCGGGGAGCTAATTCAAGAGAAAACTTAGCATTGCTACGCATATCTTTCACAGGAAATATATTCTCAAAAAAATGTAGCATCACGAGATTCAAAGATAGTATCAACATGCATATCGAAACTTCAAATTTTACTACTAAAAATCGATAGGCAATCTTTGTTGTGAGCATATCCAAGAAAGACGCAATCTACCGTCTTTGGTCCAAGCTTACGCTTCTTATTAATTGGAACATTGACTTTCGCCAAGCATCCCCACGTGCGCAAGTATGAGAGTGATGGTTTCCTTCCAACCCATATCTCATATGGTGTTGTCTCTTTATTTGATTTTTGGAATTCTATTCGGGACATGACTCGCGATCAATATAGCTTCCCCCCACCATGCCTTAGATAAACCAGCAGTGTCTAACATGGTGTTAACCAAGTCAGTCAGCGTGCGATTTTTCCTCTCGGCAACCCCGTTGGATTCGGGCGAATAGGGAGGTGTCCTCTCATGAATAATACCATGTTCGCACAAAACTCATCAAATGTTATAGGAAAATATTCACCACCACGATCTGACCTTAGACGTTTAATCTTTCTTTCTAGTTGATTTTCAACTTCAGCCTTAAAGATTTTAAAGTAGTCTAATACCTCATCTTTAGTTTTCAGCAAGTAAATATAGCAATATCTAGAAGCATCATCAATTAACGTCATGAAATATCTCTTTCCACCTTTAGTCAACACACCATTCATCTCGCATAGATCGAATGTATGAGCTCTAGAGGTGCCAAGTGTCTCTCCTCCTTTGCCTTGTGAGGCTTTCGAGGTTGCTTAGATTGCACACACTATGGCACTTAGAACCTTTGGCAATGGTGAAATCTGGAATTAACCGCAAGCTAGATAAATGTGACATCAAACCAAAATTCACATGACATAACCGAGAATGCCAAACACTTGAATTATCATCAATTGTGCCACAAATATGATTCACTGACTTATTACAAAAAAATCTGCCAAACTTAGGCGGAACAAGCCACCACAGTCATAACCTTTACCAATAAACTGTCCCATGCTTAGACATAACTACTTTATTGGACTCCATCACTACCTTAAACCCATCTCTTAAAAGAAGGGAAACACTAACAAGGTTCTTGCGAATAGTAGGGACATCTTTGCACGTTCTTCTGGCTGTACAATTTTCCCTGAAGTAAACTTCAGATCTACCGTGCCAGCGGCATGAGCAGAAGCATGTGACCCATTCCCCATTTGAGGAGAAGAACCTTGTAGCTCTTTATAAGAAGAAAACAAAGAGATGTCGCACACACATGAATATTAGCACCTGTATCAACCCACCAACTTGGTGATTGAAATACCGATAGTACAAAGTAGGAACATTATTGTACTCCTCATCAGCATTGCTAATAGTCACGAGGTTGACATTCTTATTATTCCCATTGGAAAAGTGACTAAGTTGTCCACAAGTGAAGCAAAGCACCTCATCAATATTTTTCTTCTTCTCAAAGGTAGTTGTTAATTTGGCATTGGAAGATTTATTCCCTTTGTTCTTGCCATGTGGGTTTTTCTGCACAAAATTAGTGCTAGAATGGCTCTTGTTCCCCTTATCAATAGTATTCTTCACCCGAATCTTTTCCTCAACATCAAGAGATGCTATCGGGTTTACAACTGATATTTTCTGGCTCTCTTGTGTTTAAGAATTAATCTTAGAAGCTCTTCCATGAAGAAGGCAACTTCGCAATATTGCATCCGGCTACAAACTCATTGGGTATGACATACTTAAGGAGTTCAAGTTCTCTTGCCATGTGTTGAACCTCATGCGCTTGCTTGACTATAGACTGGTTAGCAACCATCTTGTAGTCATAAAAGCTCTCCATAATGTACAACTCAGATGTACCAATGGTTGCATTCAGTTGATCCCACAATGCCTTCTCATCTTGGAAGTGCAAGTTTGCATCTTCTAGATGACTAGCAAGACTATTTAGGATTGTTCTTCTAAAGATAGTGTTGTCTCCCTGGAATCTTCTCTTATCTCTAGAGATGTTTCCCTGATGTGATCCAACAGTAATCCAGAACATTTTAGCCTCTAGCCAGAGCATGACCTTAACTCGCCATCTCTTAAAATGTGCACTAGAAAACTTTTCTAGTCTCAGCACGTCAGTGAAAACAGCCATAGTTAAATCAAGAAAAAGCCTATAATAAGGTTTTTGGATTGTTGAAATATTAGGCAATTTCCAGATTAATTCCGTAAAATAAATCATGATTAATTGATTTACTAGATAAATCATGTTAAGCATACTAGCATAGCATAAACGCATAATACTGATCATAACATAGCATAAACACATATTGTAGATCATAACATGATTCAACAACAAATAGCATAGCATGATCATAGCAAAAGGTGTAAGCACAACTGGCTGACGTTGAGGACAACGTAATGGAGAGGTTCCAGCGATGCCGAGGTCCTCCCAGTTTCGCTGACGCTGTCGTCGATCGGCGACAGCTGAAGACGTAGAAGAAGTTGTCGATGAAGACGGGCGGGACGGTCCTCCGCGAGTTCTTCGGTAGATGAGCCGTGGCGAAGATTGGGAAGCAGTCGCGCGAATAGCGCTTCCCAAAAACCTTATTCGCCTTCTCCCGGTGCAGGATCGCAAAGACGACGGTTCCGGAGACCTGCTCGCCCGGTCGCTAGTGCACGCGAACGATCGGGCTGGAGACTGGCTGACGACGACGCAATAGTGAGAAGTGGAAAATACTGTTTTACTACTATAGGATTTTCTAATTGAAACTCCCAATTGTAGTTGTTTTGTTGTGTCTATTCCCGGAGGCTTGGTACAATTATATAGGGAGGAGAACTCCCTACCTCTACATCAACTAGCAATATGGTACTAATTGATATTGCACCTCCCACCTTTACTCATGGGCTAAAACAATAAAGCCCATTAAGGAACACAAATATTGGGTCTTTGAGATTTATCAGAATTTCTTCATATGAATTTTAGAGGAACTATTCATATATAAATTCTAACAGGGTAGACGCCGTGGACCTGGAGGCTGCGGCTTCTTGGAAGTTGCTGAAGGCTTAAGTGAGTACACGAGAGTCACTGCTGTAACGAGAGTGACGAAGAGGAGGCTAATTGCGTTTAGCTCCATTTAGGCTTAGTTTGGTTACCTGTTTTTGGCGTGAGACCAACCACACATGCATTGGCGTTTTATAAGATGACCACTCCAGCGTATATTAGTTTTTTTTTTAATCGGCGTCCTAAACAAATGAATGGATCCGGATAAGCTACGAGCCCGTGATTCAGTTCTGATCCGCTCCCCAGGCTCCCAGCCCACCACTACTACAGAATAGTACCTAACTGTTGTCGGAAAATGAATTGGCAGAACCAAAGCGATAGTACTGTGGCGTTTGAAACACTGCCGGGTCGAAACACCGGGCGGTGATTTGAAAAGAGACTGCCGGTTCGATATCAAGCTGGCACAAGACTGTCATCGAAACACTGCCGGGTGCTCCTTCGACCCGCAGCACTTTTGATCCAAGCAATGCCGGTTCGAAGTTAGACGGCAGCGTTAATATTGAAAAAACAGTCGGGCTTGAGCGAACCGATAGAATGGAGGAAAATAACACTATCGGGTTAGATTTTTGCCCGACAATGTAGTGATGAGACAACAATGCGGTTGATTGTGGACCCGATAGTGATCTTTACGTGAAGACTGTCGGTTGATTTCTAACCCGATAGTGTTATTACAGTTGACACTATCACCTGGTTAATGCAGCCGACAGTGTTGTTTACGTAACCAATGATGGTTTGTAATTCAAACCGATAGTGTTTGATGTAGTCACACTACTAGTTAGTTTGTCATTCACAATCGGGCCCATGCTAACCCGTTTTTGTTTTTTTTTTTTTTAAATTTCAAATATATTCATAAAATTCAGCTCCTTTTAAATCTGTAAATCCATCATACAATAATATCATCAAAAATTACAGAATTTAATGGTTACATACAATAAAATCCACCTAATGTTCTAGAAACTAAGCCTACATCGACTTCTAAAATAAGAAGACTAATGACCATAGACATAAATAAAAGTGTGACATCTTTCAAAGACCAATTAAGCAAAGAATTCTCGCAATCTTCATATCTATGTGGGGTGGCTTCTCTTCAATCTCCTGGGCAGGATAGTTTGCACCATTGTAGGCGATGATGACTTCACCTTCTCGTGTTGTATTTTTCGTGAGATCTTATTTGACCAATGGCCTTGATGAGAAGGCACAAGGCTACCTCAAAGCGCGCAAGTCCAAGTTCAACAAGCCGCAAACCGAGGAGGCGAAGAAGAAGAGATCCCTGGCGGTTACTATGGCGCAGGTAGGCGGATCGTTCGAACCTCGCAGAGAGAGGGGCCAGCTAGCAGAGGTATTTGGGGAGACCCCAAGCACCGTGGCCGCATCCGTGGCATATCATTAAGAAAGAGCCGAAGACTATGGAGTCCCGGCAATCCGACATGACCTCATACCGAATGAGGTAGGCGTAAAAGGACATGCTCTTCCCAGCAAGGTCGCGAGTAGGCTATGAAGAACTTTGTCATGGGAAAGATCTCGGACGCATTCACGAGCATAGCAAAAGGAAGATTCCCGTGATGGATTTCGCGATCCGACACCGCGGCGGCGTAGATTCTTTGGAAGAACGACGGGGAGGGAGGGGAAGATAGAGGCGGCGGTGGTGGTTAGGGCTGGGGTGGCGGCATTGGCGTGGGAGGAGGAGGAGGGAAGGGGGGGCGGTGGTGATGGTGGTGTGGCGGTGAGGCGGCGGTGGCGAGGTAGTAGGGCGGGGGTGGCGTGGGGGAAGGAGGAGGGCGGCGGCATGTGAGTTGGAGAGTAGGGAAAATATTTTCTATTGCTTGCCCAAAAGAGATTACATCCTCCCTATTTATGTGCCCCCTCCTATGGGGACTTGTAACGCAAAGTAATCTATAATAGGAGTTTCCTTATAGTTCCATTACCTCCCTTACATGCAAAGTCCTTAATTAATTCCTAATAAGAGATTTCCTTATAGATTGGATAATCTGTTGCACACCAAAAAAGTCCTAAGATAATCCTATTCCAAACCGACAAGACTCTTTTCCTAACTTGACTCGACTTGACTCGAAGCAAAAACGAGTTGATGACGATGACGCGAGGTGGGGCGGCGGCCCTACCCCTCCTCTCCTCTTCGGGTCGATCGGGCCTCTAGCCCATCCATGGTGACCGGATCCGATACGTGACATCTCCCCATCGTTCGACGAGGCGGCGCTGGCCCACATGCCGGCCAATCTCCCGCTTGGAGACACTGTGGGAACATCTCGCAGTACCTTGAGTGAGGAGCTCCACTTGAACATCCACGTGGCCGCGCGATCGGATCCACGATGATGATGTTTTCCCCGGTGCGAAGTGGTGCAAACTCAAATTTATAGTGGAGGTTGCCCGATGTAGCCGTGGTAGAAGTACAATTCCTTTGGAACACCCGCCGCAAGGTGCTGATGCAAAGCATTGCACGTGGGGGTTTCGGGAACATGAAGCGGCGAGGTTCAAGCATTGTACCATACATGAAGCTTCCAATTTCCAGTATTGACGAGAGAGTTGGTGTGCACCGCCGCTGCATCGCATTGGATGTGCACATTGTCAACGCTAAAGAAGATGCGGTCGTTCCGCCAAGGAACGCCACTTTCGTGCTAGTCCCACGTTGTGGCGTCGTAGCCACACACACACCCGAGGAGTATGGCTGATCTTTGTGGTCATCAATGGTTTGTGTAGGCGCCTAGGGCGAGGAAATTCATCCGCAAACTCCGTCATGAAGCAGGGCATGCAGCATGTCCGACAAAAGCGTGAGAGGATGCGGAGGTAGAAGCGTCCATCGAAGAGGAGGAAGCCGATCCTCTGAAGTGTCCACGCCGGGGCTGCATTGCCGTCGTGACATCCAGAGCGATCCGCCTCATGTCTTTGCTCCGTCGATTGTCGCCGTCGTAGCTCTGCCAAGACGCCAGTCGATGTGTTGAAGATGTCCGGGCACCGCATGCCTCGGTGCTTGTTGATCTATGGAGTGAATTCCCGCAGTCGGGCGAAGAGGCCGGACCGTAGGGGACCGGACCTTGGGGCGCTTGTGTCGCCTCGTGGGGGAGGCGCCTGCAGGAACGTCTTGGCCTTTCCGTTGGGGTAGTACTCAAGGTGCCACGCCTGCACCCATGCTCATGGGATACAAATATTTTGAAGCATGACATCTGTTCGAGTGAGGTGGCTACTATCTTTGCTTGTGGTGCTTGGGCGCTCTGGACAGGTCACAATGCTCGATGGCATGACAGAAGAGAATGGGAACCAGGAGCGATGGCGAGGTATATAGCTAAACTAATGGAAGAGCTGGCGTCACTTAAAATGGCTAGCAACCCACCAGCAAAATTAAAGAAGAAGAAGATGTGGAAGAAGCCGGTGGAAGACTGGCTCAAGGTCAATACTGATGGGGGCTTTGATCCGTTGTCTTACGATGGGAGGGCTAGGGTGGTCATCAGAGATCACTCAGGGACAGTGGTGGTCGCTGTTGCACGGTGGCTTGACGACGTTCCCTAATGCCCTGACTGCTGAACAGATGGCGGGAAGGAAGGACTTGAATTGGCTCTGGAGGTTGGCTGTGAGCGTGTTACTCTAGAGGTGGATAGTCTTCAGCTACAAAGCCTCTTGAAGGGTAATACAGGGTTTAGGACCACGATCGGTGGCCTATGTTTCGATATCATAGAGGAAATTTTAATATTGTTTGGGTGAGCAGGGATGCTAACTCAGAGGCTGATCATTATGCTCAATTTGTCTCGACCACTAGTGCTCCTTTTTTTGGCTCGACGAAATTCCCCCATGGTTGGTGGAATTAGCCGCTGCCGATTGTATTTCTGTTCCTGATGAATGAGAAGCTATGTGATACTCAAAAAAAAATAAAAGAGCGTAGCTTCTCTTGTGTTTTATTCTTGATTATATACACAAATTACAAAGGCAACGCTCGGCTGTTTGCCGCACCTCGTGTGCCCACGAGGCCTAAGACGTCTCTCGCTGCCGATCTCTCAGGTCCGTGGTGAGCTATTCTCGGCCACGACATCCTGTGCGCACGGCAACCACAGAAATGGGCCCTCGTGCGCATGCAAAACAATCGAAATATAAGATGCAATCCTAACGTACTCATTGGCGCAAGGTTTAGTCAACATTGTATCATCGATCAACGGAACAATGGCCTTCCTCATGTTATGCTTGACATCATCCCTTCTGCACCTGCTCATCGCTTCTCCATTGCCAATCGACGCCTCGACCACATCCGCTGCCGGACGACGGATGGTAGGTGAATGCAGCAGCGGCGGCAATCCGGTGGACGACTGCTGGCGCTGCGACAGCAGCTGGGCCGACAAACGGCAGCACCTCGCGGAATGCGCGATCGGCTTCGGCCGGGGCACCATCGGCGGCAAGAACGGCAAGACGTACGTGGTGACCGACCCCAGCGACGATGCCGACCCGAGGAAGCCATCGCCGGGCACGCTCCGCTACGGCCTCTCCCAGAAGGAGCCGCTGTGGGTCACGTTCGCGCACGACATGACCATCAGGCCGAAGCACGAGCTGCTCGTCGCCTCGCGCAAGACCGTCGACGGGCGCGGCGCCAACGTGGTCGTCGGCGACGGCGGGACGTGCTTCGTGGTGAGAGAGGTCAGAGACGTCATCATCCATGGGATCACCATACGTGGCTGCAAGCCTGCGCAGGCGGCGACATCGTCGGAGTCGGCGGACCACTCAGACGAGGGGACGCCATCGCCGTCTTCCACTCCACGAATGTGTGGGTGGATCATTGCACGCTCGAGGCATGCGCCGACGGCCTTATCGACGTCACAGGCGCCTCCACGAACGTGACCCTGTCCAACAACCTCCTCAGGAACCATAACAAGACGATACTGCTTGGGCACAGCGACGATTACACTGATGATAAGAACATGAAGGTCACTGTTGCGTTTAACCGCTTCGGACCGGGTCTTGTCCAAAGAATGCCAAGGTGCCGGTTCGGACTGGTTCACGTCATCAACAACGACTACATAAAATGGGAGATGTATGCCATTGGTGGCAGTGCTTCACCAACAATTCTAAGCCATGGAAATCGATTCCTTGCCAACAAGGCGAAAGAGGTTTCTGTTTTATCATCTGTTCCCTTCCTCAGCAACTTCTGTTCTCATTTTTTGTTTGTTTGCAAAGCTGTGTTTCTGAAGAAAGCCCCTAGTCTGAAACTCTGTGCATGATCTTTCGTGACGATTCTAAAGAATCCACTATTCTAGTTCCACAAAAATATTGCCATTTTCTATTCAAAACGAGTATGTCACGGCAATTTTTTTTAGAAAGCAAACCAGGAGCTGCATGTCAATTTCAGATGATGAGAAGCAAACTAATCTGAACTCTGAAAATTTTCTTCAGGTGACGAAGCGTGAGGTATCACCGGAGAGTGAGTGGAGTAAGTGGACATGGATATCTGAAGCTGATACGATGCTCAATGGCGCATTCTTCAGATCATCTGGTACTCCTAAACCTGACGTTAAGGCCCCTAGCTTTGCCAAGGCGGCCTCTTTTGTTCCTGCGATCACTGCCTCCGTAGGAGTTCTGTCATGCAAGAAGGGGTCTCCGTGCTGAAAAGCTGGGGGCGCTGAGAATGTTTCAGTCCAGTCTCGGTAAGCCACTGGAGATGCTCTAACTTGCCTTCCTGGCTCCTTAGACAGTTGCAAATTTGCGACAAAGCAGTGAGCATAGATAGTGGGTTTTGAAACAAAATTTCATGAATTGATCTTTGCTTTGCGTGCCAGATTGTCCACATAATAACAACATTCCGTGTCGCTTTGCAAGCTGTAGTCCTTGGCTCAAGCCTCCAGATACAACACAAGTGCTCTGTTCCCTGCCGCTGTAGTGTGTTTCTTTTTTTTGTTTTTGGCCCAAGCCAAGCAAAGCCTGTAGCCACTAGGCCCATTTGGCTACCAGGTCCATCAATCTTGTTCTCGCCCGCACCGCCTCTGCAAGCCTGCCGCAACATCTCGCCTTGGGCTTTTAATTGAGGCCCCCAAAAAGGTTACGGAATTCAATCGATCTGGTCTGGCCCATCCAGCTTGCGCACGCATGGGCCAAACACAAGAGAAAATTGCTTGCTTGGAGGAGAACCTCTTCTACTATGCATTCAGCATTTTCATTAATTTGTTATAAAAAAAAGTTATTAAAAAAAGCATTTTCATTAATTTTGCTAATCAGCCGAAGAACCTCTACTATGGTCTGAGTGGGCATGCATTTTGATTTCCCAAAAATTCAGCTTCATGTCATCGGGGAGCTCCAGCTTTTTGATTGTTGCATCGTTCGTTTTTCTCCTGCTGCTCCTGGTGCATATAAGTGCAATTGTGCAAAAATCTTATCTTAGCCTAAGCAAAAACTACTTCACTTGCTTAAACGGGTGCAAAAAATCTTATCCACGAATTAGTGTCCAAACGCTCTCAAGATTATTATCAAGGAAATTATCCCATTCCGTCTTTCAAGCAAATACATCATAATAACCGTCTCAAAAAAAAAAAGGTAAAACATAGTTCAAATACAAACTCTCACGATTGTTTCCAAGGAAATACATGACCCATTGTTAAAGAAAACATAGTTCACACAAAATCTATCATGAGCAAAAACGAAGAAATATATGACCTGGTCTTATGAAAACAATGACAAATATTTTTTTTGTTTTTGAATGCAAAACGCGAAGACAAATACAGTTCACACATAAACTGCATCACACTTGTGGTTCCTCTGCTCTCTTCAATGTGATTTTAACAAGCTCTTGCAATGCTAGTAATCATCTTGCTGAACGGTACTATAATCTCTCTCCTTCTCTAATTAGACAACTCCATTTACCTGAGACACAGATGTTCATAGTAAATAAGTTGAAGTGCAATTGATGGAGCAACCATGTAAAGTCAGATATAATCACAAAATTTTCTTGAAGCAGAGCATGGTGATATAAGGTGGTTTTGCCAGGTAACACACCTAATCCAAATCCAAAATAATTAAATATAGCAAAAAGTACTTACAAGATTAACACATGAGCCACCCAGGTGCATGATAGATTAGTTTCCCTTGTTGCTTTGATTATTTTCATTTCATTTAAAATCGTCTTAAGAACAGTATATGTTTTTATGAGACCAACCGGTTAACATTTATTTTCCAAATATTAGCACGCTTTTTCAGGGCATGAAGGTCACTGTTGCGTTTAACCGTTTTGGACCCGGTCTTGTCCAAAGAATGCCATGGTGCGTGCATTGCACGCGTGATCAAGAAGCCATGCATTTTATTTCGTCATTAACTAAAAATAGTTTAAATATCATCAAGCTTGCCATTGACAGTCATTCCCTACATGCCAATACCTCCATTGTCTACGGGTCAGTTACTCTGTACAAGATCGAAATTGCATGTCCTGTCTCGAGCCATATTGATCCTATTGCCGACAAGCTCTTCTGGCTCAAGCACCGAGCCATATTGCAATTTATCAGAGAGTGCTTGCACTGAGTCCTCTGCTCCGGGTAATGTACAACAAAGGGCTCTGTTCCTTCCCTCATCTTGCCGCTGCCTACTGCGTACACCTGCAAGCCGCTGCCGCTGCCGCACATCTTACCTTGGCTTCCTCGCGTCGCTTGCAGGGGCAGGGCTACAAGGGAAAAAAGGATCCACCATTTCAGGCCACATCCAGCTCTTTGACTGTCGCATTGCATCGTTCGTTTTACATGCACGCAGCCACGCACAGCATCTGAGACTCGTCAGTGCAGAATGGAAGGTCTCCTCCATCCTCCCCGGATGTTTGGACGCACATACGCGCAGTAGTACGTCATCATCAAATTCACCATTGTTGTCACCGTCCCTGATCGAGACGACCCATCCTCAGGCTGGGCTGGAACTTGGAGCTAGAGCTGGAGGTATTGCGTCCGAGCGCGCAAGCCACAAGAGCGAGTAGCAACAGTGTTAACACCAAATTTTGGTAAAGATCTCAGACAGACAGGTGGGCCAGTGCAAGATGCTAATAATAGAAATATTCCGGGAGAGATGAGATCAATTCGGCAACCACATTCGGCATTCGGGAACTGCCAGGATTCGGAAAAGAGTGCGGTCGGCAATACAAGGGCAGAACCGTAAATAAAGCAGCGGGGAAGGTTCCCGATTCGGGGAAGGATGTCCACGTCGACAAGAATTCTTGAAGACTTGCGACTCAAGCTTACATCTTAAGGAAATCTTGTATCTTAAGGAAAATCTATGTATTATTTTCGTAAGTCATTAGGACTCGTATTGTCACCCAGGGTATAAATATAAGCCCTCGGCCATTGTAATAGGGATCGTTCAATCAATACAATCAACCGCCCCGTGCCAACTTTGAGTCCTTGTGTCGCGGTCGCCGAAGTTCTTCGAGAGGAATCATCGATCCGTCGACCTCCGTAAGTATCGACAACCCCCGTTTACTTCGACGGAATGGCCGCGGCGGGTGGCGTTTGCTTAGTAGCGGTAGTCTCGTTTATCTCGATGGGATGGCGATGCGGCCGGGCGTCTACTTGATGACGGGAAGTCTTTGTTCGTGTTTTAGTTTGTCTCAACGGAGTAACCGTGCGGCTGGTGCTTGCTTGATGGCTTTGCATGAACAAGATAGTTATCGGCTCTATTAGACTTGGCAAAATCTAATAGATTCATTAAGTTACCACGTATTTGCATGCTTTTTATGTTTATTTATATAATTGCAACACTTTTATTGCCCAATCTAGATTGATTTTGGCTCGGCTTCACGTTACCATAGATCTATCCTATGCTTTCAATGCTTTATCCTGTCATGATGTTTAGATCTTATGTTTAAATCATATATCCATAATAGCCGAGTTTATATCAATCTAGATTGTTACATGTTGCGGGTTCAAGTACGTTAGATGAAGATAGGCCTTTGGACAGGATTGGGTATCGTGCGGCAGATGCAGGTCTTTGGGTTACTCTAGAGCTAGTCATCCGGTGGACTAGAATTCGGTTTAATCTGATAGGTTTTATTTAAGTTTACGTGTTTGTTCCTTCTTCATGGACCCCGATTCGGTAACCTTACCGAATACGGTTATGCTTTAACGAGTAGTGAGTGTTTATAAATCTATTTGGATGATGAATGCTTTTAGCTTCTCATAGCTAGACCGTATCATGCGGTGGATTAGTCTAGTTATTAGGAGTGGTGTAGATTTTAATTAAGTTGTATCATGCGGTGGATTGACTTAATTGAGTTTATGCTAGACGGGTTTAAGAAAGCTAGACGTGTGGCGTAGACTAGTTGGATTAGGCCTATGCATTTATTATTTAAATTAAATTTATTTATATGAGCTACCTTTCTTTTATATTTTTGGTATTGATCAAGCTTGTTCGATCAACGACATGAACTTTAATTATTACAACATAAATGATTGGATACTTGTTCAAACATGTCTTCTTTATAGTCATTCGGCAACTATGTTCATACTTGCTTTCTCCTACGTGTTTACCGAATGATCCATAAACCGTTGGCGTATAGCTTCTCATAGCTATATGTCGCCGTAAAGTGGCTTCAGGGCTGCATATATGGAAACTCGTCCGGTCTCACCCGACACGTTCCATTTTTGAATCTAACAAATTTCATCACTTGTCGGTTTCCAGGACAAACCGACCGGGCACGCCTCCGATTCCAACGCCGGGCACCGCTTGAAGCTAGCTACTTTTTCGGCTTGTCGGTGTGTGTGCGACCACAGGAGCAGATTTTGTGTCAACACACTTTTGGCACGCCCAGTGGGACCACCAAGTTTGATTTAAGATGCCCGACGCCTCTGGCGCGAGGGGATGACGCTCGACGTCACCATGGAAGATCTTCCGAATGATATGCAAGAGATCTTGAAGAAGCTGGCCAGCCAAGACATAGACAAATGCTTGCTGTCATATTCCAAGAACAAAAGTGGGAAAATCATCAAGAAGACTAGTTTCCCAAGAGTTCTTCTTCCGGGCAACTGATTATGCGTAGAAGTTGAAGAAACTCGTGAGAGTGCAATCAATGTTTGACAAGTCTCTTGGAGCCGCTATGCTTAATCACAACACTGCTTTTCTCAATACCTTCGTGTCTATAATGAAGGAAACTTTTGGTCCTGAAGCAGACAAACGTTTTGAAGAAACAACGGGACCTGTTGGAGGGCCTACTTATTTCAACGCTCCACAGAAGCCTGCAGGTGATACTGGAGTTGAAGGATCAGGAGGAGAAAATATGAGAGAAGAAGCTGGACAGAATAAAAACGCTAGTCAAGCATTGTTTGGAGCTTCAGATATAGTACCACAATCCGCTTATAAGATTCATTCTGCAACTAATCGACTTCAAAAGAATCCATTTGGTGAAGGTTATATAGAGTACACAGATTTCAATAACATGCATGCTCTTCCAAACCCTGGGTATCAAAGTGCTGCTTCAAGAAGGATAGGTGGAGAGTCAGTCAAGAGAGACACAGATCCCATTGATGCCCTTATGCACAGGATGGCTGATATGATGCAGAATCAATTCGGCTTGAAACCCAAAGGACGAACACATTCCTACCAGTCTCCCTTTCCCGAATGGTACAATAAAGTGGCATTACCATCCAGGGTGAAAGTACCAAGTGATTTTTCAAAATTCTCTGGTCAGGATGACACTAGTACCATTGAGCACATTAGCAGGTACTTGATCCAGTTGGGAGAAGCTAATACAGATGATGCTTTCAGAATCAGATATTTCCCCTTATCCCTCACAGGACCAGCATTTACATGGTTTTCTTCACTGTCAAAGAATTCCATTGGCACTTGGGCTGATTTGGAACAAAAGTTTCACTCATACTTCTATACTGGAACCAATGAAAAGAAGATGGTAGATCTTATGAGCTTGAGGATGGGAGCCAATGAAACCCCTCTCGAGTTTGTTAGGAGGTTCAGAGAGATCAAGAATCTATGCTACTCTCTAAATATTCCAGATGATCAGCTTCCTGGAATGGCCATAGCAGGCATGCATCCTAACATAAGGGAGAAGCTGTTCGGTATGGAGTTTGATGATCTTGGGCAGTTGTCACAACGCTTGACTTTGATGAGTACTCAGGCTCAAAGCTTTAAGAGAGATAATCGATTCCAGAAAAATAATGCAATGATTGATGTGTATGAACAATTTCTGGAGCAAGCTTGTGAGTATGAGGATGAGAATGAAATTGCTGCTGCTGAGATAGTGTGGGCCAAGGAGCCTACTCAAGCTCTTCCCAAGTGGGTCAAGCAAGACAAGGGGGCATATAGTTTTGATGTTACTAAATCAGACAAACTCTTTGAATTGCCGATAAAAAGAAGGACGAGTGAAGTTATCTCGAAGGTCATCCCATGCTCAAAGCCGGAGGGAGTTAAAGACAAGAAATATTGTGGTTTTCATAACACCAATACTCACTCTATCAATGATTGCCGAGTATTCGGGGTCAAAATTCAACAGCTATTCGAGATGGACATTTGAAGTTTCTTCGGAAAAATGAAGATAGATTCTGAACCCTTTCCTCGTTAACATGATGGGTTTTACAAGAAACATGGTAAATTTCGGTGATCCTAAGGGTAAGATGAAAGTCCCGACTTCGATAGAGCAAGAGCCAATGGATCCATTGATCCCGGTCGACAAGTGTCTCGTTAAAGAAGTTCAAAAAGGTGCTCGGTTTCCGAATAGCCGCTTTGAAAAGGGAGAAACTTCGAAACCTAGAGTCACTTCTCGTATCTTACTCAACAAATGGCAGAGAGAGCAAGAAAAGGAACATTATTTAAAAAGGAGGTTCATGGAAGAAAGGAGAAGATATGAGGAGGAGGCCTATCATCGAGAGCAAGAGGAATATCTCAAGGGGAACAAGAACAGTCTCATTGGGGATGTTCTTTCTTCGCACATTGTTGGAATGAGGGTTTGAAATTACCATCTAGAAACAATTGTCCCGAATGCGTGATCAATATTATGAATATAGGCAAGGTAGAGCCAATCGCCGTCCCATCCAAGAAAGACTTGGAATTCAAAGATCCAGAGGATGATCGGGCGTTTAAAAATGATAAGTCCCGATAATCGGCAAGGGAAAAGATATGCCGATGAGGAGTGGAGCAATGATGATGACTACATGGAGGAGAGCTATGAATCTGAATATATATGGCGAAAGGCCGGTGGTGTCTCCCGTGTCTCGGGAAAAGTCGAAAAGGAGAGTTCAACGGTTGAGGAATCGGGAACTTAAGGATGCCGCATCGAGAAAAAAGACAAGTGTGGCGCCCTAAGAAACCGAATGAGTCAAAACCTTCACCTGATGTGGCTATGACCTTTTTCCTCCCATCGAGTTTGAAGCCCCCGAGGGACAAGATGATCGAGATGAAGTGTATCCGACTTTGATGAAACTGAATTTGCGAACTTGGCACAGACTAGTATTGTCGAAGCAAGCAGTTTTCCATAGGCCAATCAATAAATGCATTTGAAGCCACTCTATTTAAAGGGGTATGTCAATGGAAAACCTCTCGGGAAAAATGTTTGTGGATGGTGGAGCCGCAATCAACGTGATGCCGAGTATACTACATTCGTGAAGCCGGGTTTTAATAATGAAGATCTCCTAAAGACAGACATGGTGCTTAGAGATTTTGCCGGGAATCCTTCAGACACAAAGGGAGCAGTACATGTAGAATTAATGATTGGATCCAAGACACTGATTACAACATTCTTTGTCATTGATGGCAAGGGGGCATATAGCTTGCTTTTGGGAAGAGATTGATTCATGCTAATTGTTGCATCCCTTCTACAATGCATCAAATTTTGATCCAAAGTGGATTGCCGATGACGTTGAAATAGTGCATGCCGATAATTCGGTAAGCGTGGCTAGTGCCGAATTGGCTTTCTGGGAATATGATGGAGTTGATTGCTTTTCTGGAAAAGAGTGGGAAGAAGGTCCAGTCAATCCCCGAGACAGAGACCAACGGCCGATACAAGCAGTCGGCTCAAATAGCAATTTTTAATGGGTAACCCTATTGACGGCAACAAAGGAAAGTTAGGACGAGGGTTTATGTCGGCCGATAAGTTAGAAGAAGTGGACATTGGAAATGGAGATAAACCAAGGCCGACATACATCAGTGCTAACTTGGATCCCGAGTTCAGGCAGGAGTTGGTGGATTTCTAAAGGAATACAAAGATTGTTTTGCATGGGATTATTCAGAGATGCCTGGTCTGGATCGAAATATTGTTGAGCATGAGTTACCAATTAAAGCTGGTTATAGACCATATAAACAACCTCCTCGGAAAATATACAAGGATGAGGTATTGGCCGATGTAAAGAAGGAAATTGAAAGATTATTAGAAGCAAACTTTATTCGGCCATGTAGATATGCAGAGTGGATCTCCAATATAGTTCCTGTTTACAAGAAAAATGGAAAGATGAGAGTTTGCATAGACTTCAGAGATCTCAACAAGGCTACTCCTATGGATGGATATCCAATGCCGAATGCTGATTTGCTGGTGGATGCAAAATGCTGGTCATGAAGTGATTAGTTTCATGGATGGCAATCTTTGGGTATAACAGGATATTCATGGTCGCCAAGGATGTATCGAAGACTGCTTTTAGATGCCCTGGGCATATTGGCCTATTCGAGTGGATAGTAATGACATTCGGATTAAAGAATGCTGGTGCAACTTATCAGAGAGCTATGAATTATATATTCCATGAGTTGATCGGCAAGATTGTAGAAATTTATATAGACGATGTGGTTGTTAAGTCCAAGAGCTATGAAATACATTTGGTCTGACTTAAAGAAGACTTTGAGTGTGCACCGTAAAAACATGGACTAAAAATGAATCCAAATAAGTGTGCCTTTGGAGTGTCGGTGGAGAATTTTTAGGATTCTTGGTTCACAAAGGAGGAATTGAGGTTGGAAAGAAAAGCATGGAAGCTATTGATAAGGTGGTTCCTCCAACAAATTTAACTGAACTACAATCGTTACTCGGGAAGATTAATTTTGTGAGAAGATTCATATCTAATTTTATCGAACAGTATTGCCGTTCTCTCCGTTGTTGAGACTCAAGAAAGATCAAGTTTTTGTGTGGGGTGACGTACAACAAAAAGGCTCTCGATGAAATCAAAGAATACATGAAGGCACCACCAGTTTTGGTACCTCCTCAACTTGACAAGCCTTTTAAGTTGTACGTGGCGGCCGATAATCAAACTATTGGATTGGCCCTTATGCAAGAGTATGAGGGAAAGGAAAGAGTAATAGCATATTTAAGCCGGAGAATCTTTGGATCCAGAGACAAGATATTCGGCTATAGAGCAACTTTGTTTATGTGTCTATTACTCATGTACCAAACTTGCACTATTTGTTAAATGCCGAATGTATAGTGGTTTCAAAGTTTGATGTGATTAAACACATGTTATCAATGCCAATTTTGAATGGTAGGATTGGCAAGTGGGTTTTGGCTTTATCCGAGTTTGATTTAAGATTTGAAAGTGCTAAAGCTGTTAAAGGCCAAATTATAGCTGATTTTATTACTCAACACCACGGTGATTCTCTGAACTTGTTGATATTATGCCATGGACATTATTTTTGATGGGTCGTCGTGTGGCAAAGGAGGTGGTGTTGGTATTTTCCTAATTTCACCCGAGGGAGCAATTTTCGAATATGCTATACCTATAAAACAGTCCGTGACTAACAATCAAGCTGAATATGAAGCACTACTCAGAGGTTTATATTTCCTCAAAGATGCCCAAGCTATTCTTTGTTGAAATTTTTGGAGATTCAGAATTGATAATTAAAAGTTGATTTGCTTGGTCGGTATGAGTGCAAAGATGAAATCTTGAGGATATACTTCGAAGAGTGCAAAGAGATATTGAAAGGCTTTCGAGTTGTCACACTACATCACATCCCTAGGGAATCTAACGGAGAGGCTAATAAGCTGGCTCAAAGTGCATCTGGATATAGAGAGAATCAAGAAGCATTTGTTGTGGACCTATACGCATTCGGTAATCTTTGAAGCGAATCCGATTGGAGAAAAGAAATTACCGAATACCGAGAAATCCATCACAAAGAGTATCTCGAAGACTCAGGTATAAAGCTATTAAGTTTGTACTTCTTGATGATCAATTATATTATAAGTCCATAGATGGAGTTTTGCTTAAATGTCTGGATTCGGAGGAAGCCAAAAGGATGATGAGTGAAGTGCATGATGGTTTATGTGGAGCACATCAATCTGCTTACCGAATGAAGTGGATAATAAGAAGAACAGGCTATTTTTGGCCGACAATGTTGGAAGATTGCTTTGAATATTACAAAGGATGCCAAGATTGTCAGAAATTTGGAAATATTCAGAGAGCTCCAGCATCAGCTATGAATCCAATAATAAAACCTTGGCCATTCAGAGGATGGGGTATTGACTTAATTGGACAGATAAATCCTCCATCTAGTAAGGGGCATCAATTTGTGCTTTTGGCAACTGACTATTTTACCAAGTGGGTTGAAGCAGTTCCTTTGAAGAAGGTAACATCAGAAAATATGATCAGTTTTGTTAAGGAACATATAATTTACAGGTTTGGAATCCCTCAGACCATAACAACTGATCAGGGAACTCAGTTTACTTCTTCAGAATTTTGTGACTTTGCTGAAAACATGGGCATTAGATTGAATAATTCATCTCCTTATTATGCCCAAGCCAATGGTCAAGCAGAGGCATCAAATAAAATCATGATCAAGATTATTCAGAAAAAGATTAAGGAGAAACCAAGAAGATGGCATTTGGTTCTCAATGAAGCTCTCTGGGCTTATCGAATGGCTTGTCATGGTTCAACTAAAACTTCTCCTTATGAATTAGTTTATGGTCATCATGCAAGTACTACCATGGGAATTGCAAATGAATCAAGGAGAATAGTCTTTGCAAAAAGATTTAAAAAACAGTAAGATTATAATAATCTCATGATAGATGAATTGGAAGATTTACATCAAATTCGTCTTAAGGCTCTAGAGAATATTGAAAAGAACAAGATGCGTGTTGCCAAATATTACAACAAAAAGGTTAAGGTCAAGGAATTCATCGAAGAAGAACTAGTTTGGCAAACCATATTGCCAATTGGATCAAAAATTAAGGCATTTGGCAAATGGTCTCCCAATTGGAAAGGACCTTACCGAAAGTACACAAGTGTGTTCCCGGCAATGCATATATATTGAAAACATTATTTGGAGAAATATTTGAAAGAGCTATCAATGGCGGTACTTGAAAAATACTATCCCAAGTATTGAAATTGGTCGTTGAGTCAAAACAAGGGACGTAATATATTGTTAAGACAAAAGCCGATTGATAAAATCGACTTGGGGGGTTTTTATAGCCGATGTATACCGGATACATCGCCTTCCAGCATAAAAACAAACGAAAAAAAGGAAGAACCGCCGCGGCGCGATTATGAGTTCATACATCCCGAGCAAGATTCATACGGAGGAATCCGCATTAACAAAAGATACTACATGATTTTATTATCTAAGGGTTTTTCTTCTTCATAGCCTCCTTGACTTGGTTGGATGACCGCTTGTACATGGGGATCGGTGGATCCATTGGGATGTCCAGAACACGCACCAAGCCTTCGACCGCCGTGCGGAGATGAGTGTGCTGCTCGGAAATCTCTAAAAAAAGCAGGAATAATTGATGATCAATGGAATAAGAGAAAGAATCGAGCAGGTGCTAGATGAAATTTACCTCCAATATGAACTTCCAGATGCATGCGGTGTGCACGCCTCGCATTGGCGTAAGAATGCATAACATTTAGATCTGTCTCTCAAGATCTTTGCGTCGACGTTTCTCTGGCGAGGAGCCTGCTTGAGAATGGAAATATCTTCGGGAGTTCTTCATCCGAAGAGTGGGAAGGAATCGGGATTGGGATAGAGATTGATTGATCCGATGGAGCAAAATCCGGATGGATGTGCACCGATCTAAAAATATGAAAAGGAGAATTACAATGAAATGGAATCATGATGGAATCATATGAGTTAGGAATTTCAAATGGGATTGACTTACTCGGGCTTTGGCTGATTCACAGATGAATCCGATGCCGGTTCTTTGCCCTTGTCCGCCATTGCTGTGTTGAAGTGTTCTTTGAAGTACTACTCTGCTAGGCCGACCGCTAGAGGGTGAGAAGACGAGGTGTGTTGTTGGTGTATTTAAAGGGGAAGGATATTTTTCCAGAAGATTCTTTAATAAATATGGACTGAGTAGGTTTATTGGGAAGCGAGAAGGACGCGAGTATTATTTTAATGTTTTCTAAACAGTGGAAATCTTGTGAATCGGAATTGTTGACGTCAGCGAAAAATTGCCGAATGGGGGTTTTTTCCGTTCGGAAAGACGATTCGGCAAAGGAACTCAAACAAAATTGATGCAGGAAACAAAAGATAGAAATTTTATTTATCCGCCAAGAAAGTCTTAGTTACAAACTACTCCCGCAGCTTGTCAAGAACCATCTCAGCAGTAGTGGCGGCGACGACGGCGGTGGCATGATCCTCGTAGCACTCCACCAGACGATCAACGTTGTCAGCATCCGCGAACTCACCGAAGCCAACACTCCTCGTCGAGTAATCCTCTCCAGTGTGAGAGGATAGGGCAGTCAAGCCCAGAGCTGCGCCAAGGTGGACGCCCTGCAAAGCCACCTCATCAATGCGGTTGTCCGCCACATCGACAAGGCGAGCTTCAACCGTCTCACCGCGCGCCACTACCTTGTCGGCGACTCTTGTTGCCGCCCGCGCATTGACACGATCGAGCTCCTCCCGAGAGCTGCATGAACGAAAGAATGCATCGCGCAAGAAGAATGCATATTCACGGATATAGATTCAATGGAAAAAGGCACGAGGAAAGATTCATTCGAGAACCTGCGATGGTGTCAATCATCTGCACCCGCTGGTCTTCCCAATCCAGCTGTTTGCGCTCCATCTTCTCGGAGTAATCCGAGAACTCTCTCCTGGCCTCGTCCCGCTCATTGCGGACGGCCCGATTTGGAGCGGGAGAACTTGGGGCGCTCCTCCCATGGCAGCTCGTCGGGAAGAGCTGGACCCCCGTCGATGCGGGAGAAGGTGGGTTCGGCACCGCACGGGCGGGGAGGAGCTTGTGCTGCGTCCCGGCGGCGGCAACCCCTGCGCATGATTGAAGATCTAAAGATTGAACAAAGGATTAGCAAGTTTGCGCATTGGGAAATATGACCCAGCATTGAAGATTAAAAGTGTCAGAACTTACCCGATCAAGCGCCGGCGCTGGCTGTGGCTGCTCTCCGCCACCTCCTCTGCAGGGCGCTTACCGTGGTTGTCGCCGTCAGCCATGGTAGGAGATCGGGAAGAAGAAGGAGAAGATTTTTCTTGCTTTTCTCGGAGAGGAGAAGGATGAAAGTTTCTAGGAAGGCAAGAGTTTTTGTTCAGATTGGTTTTAGAGGACAAGTTCCCTCGTATTTATAGATGGCGAGATAATTGGCATGGAAAGAAGCGGTTTCGCCGGGTCCACTACTCCACCTAAGAGTCCGGAAATTGTTAACCGAAGTTGGGCCGAGTCTTTCACTAATGGACCGAGGCCCGCGAGTTGGCGTGCTACTAAAACCCTAGAGGAGGTTTGATTCGGCAACGTTATCATTGGGGAAAGAACTCATTCGGTAACAAAGTATCTTTTCGAAAAAGAAAAAAGCATGGTTCGACAAGTAAAAAATACACAACGAGAGGGAATGTTTTATACTTCTAAGTTACACATTCAAGAGGGCCTTGATAGCTTGGATGGCATTATCTTTTGCTCTTTGAATTTGGCGAGAATCCTCTTGTCTTTCTCTTGAAGACGACGGCCGATGAGTTTCGCTTTTGATTGCCTGTTCTCCTTGATTATTGTTACAAGGCGATCTTGTGAAGACTTGATTGACAAAGGAAGAGAGGATAACCGCTCTCATGCTCCTGGATCTGAGTCTCTACTAATTTGAGCTTTGCTTCGAGATCAGCCTTTTGTTTTTTCAAATCCTCCAGAGTAGGGGGCAGCTGGGCAAGACATGCTTTGTCCGAAGAAATTTGCCGATGTAATTGGTTGGCTTCTTGTTCCCTGAGATTCATACGATGACGGTGTTGGCCTAGCGAGTATTGAGTTCCCGCTTGCCCTTGTGACAAGAAGGTCACGATCATCCAGGTAATGAAGGATGGATAAGAGGGCAGAAGGGATTACATGCTCAGACAAATTGATAAGATCTCTCATTCGGCTAACATCTTGAGAAGATAGGTTGTCTTTCTCTAAAAAGGATAAGATCTCTTGGATTTGAGAAGCATGCTCCTCTGAAAGTGTTTCACCAAGATCAACTTCCTCATCACCCTGAACATATTCATCAGGATTGAAAGCATAGTTGGGTGATGAAGGAGAAATTCTCTGCATTAAGAAATGAGTTAGTAGGAGGAATACACTATTACTTGGAAATTTCAACAAAAAATGGGTACCTGATGAGAGACCAGAACTGTTGATAATCCAGGAGCAGGGTTTGGAACCACATTCTTGGGAAAAGTTAATTGAAGATCCTTTGGATGGCTAGTTACAGGAGAGTCAGGAACATTTAATACTTGATCAGCTAGGATCATTTGGTTACCATGAGACTGCATCTGAAAATTATCAATTGTTTCTTCAGAATCACTGCTTCCAAGACCCAAGCTGTCTTCAGAATCCCGAGCAGCAGCATCTATGGCATCCTGGGCATCTGAGGAAAAATAGATGTTAAAATATGGAAGATAAGTATATACTTAAGGTGATGAATAGATGAGTTTACCAAATTTATCATTGATTTCCTTGAGCTCTTCAGAGGTCAAGTCTGGTGGAGGTAAAGGTGTAACCTTACTTTTCTTCCGAGATCGAGATGATCTAGGGACGAGAAGAGCTTGGAGTTCTTCTTTTGTAAGTCATGACCAAAACTGCTGGGGTTTTCATTAAATCTCCCAAAGATAAAGCATTACTGACCTAAAAGCGAGGATATGGCCCGGGAGTGTAGTACTTGACGGCTTGTGTCAAAGGGCGTGTTCAGGATCCCTGAATAATAATAAAAAAAAATCGAGATAGTAAGGTTCAATACAAATGAGAATGTGAAGAGAAGTAATGATAAAATGGTTTACCTCACTGTCTAATTCAAAATCTGACATCAGTTGCTGGCACAAAGGATGAACTGCAGTATTGAAAATGTGACTGTGCCATCCTTGCCACCAAGAGTTGAAGAGTGGGTGAGCATACTCAATTGCTATCGAGTGGTACAGAGCATACCGAGGCAAATCCTTCCCAAGGTCAAAAACTCGAGAGCTTCAAGTGGAGTAGATATTATTTCCCTAGGCCTGATAATTTGACTGAAGGATAGCCTTGGGGGCACTTGGACACATCCCAGTTGTCTAGCTACCATGTTTGGATAGTAGAACTCATATGTGGGAGTTACTAGCTTTCCATGGTTGAATTCTGCTGGTAGTATGCAAGGCTTAATGAAGGCATTGAAAATGGCTGTTGAAGCTGCATCAATACAGCCAGACCCAAAACTGAAAGTGAAGGGAAAGGTGAAATGTCCTTGATCTCCATAAAGAAAACCAGCATGGTTTATCAAAACCTTTGAAGAAGAGTTTCAATAAATGACCAATATCAAAATCAATGGTAATAAGCGATCTTTGCTTCCCCATATGATTGATATGCCCTGTTCACAGGATCTGAACCCTCAGCATAATTTATAGAAGGGAAAGACAGGTTAAGCAAGTCAATGGAAACAATTTGATGCATGTGCAACTGCAACCACATTTGAATGAACCACCAAGGACCATTTACACAGGATATGTTCTTCTTCCCAAACATCTGAGTAGTGGTCTGATGCAGCATATGATACACACTACCCAGGAGATACTTGCCCAAGGGAATTAGTGTGGTTGCCAGTAAATCTTCAGCCATTACCATATAATTCAAGGTAGGTTCATTGGATTTCCCACAGAAGATGAATCTGCAGAGCCACATGTTTAAAAAGGCTTTATATTCTTTGTCTTGGACTGGCCCTTTAGATTGGTAATTTGCTATATACTTGGTATAGCTTACTCCGCATACACCACGCCTTACGTGAGCTTGCACTTCGTATTTGAAAGGATTGACACCGGCTGTCACATTCAAACTGTGATCATAAAGACATCCCGCTAAAATAGGAGTCATTGGGCCATGACCAAATACAAAGGAATTGGTGGCATTTGACCAAAAATGAGAGCTCTTGTCAAGAGCCTTTGTCATTCTTGGGCATATTCGACAAAGAAAGGTTTAAGCATTGATCGATTTCTAGATGATCCCATTGCCAATCCTTCTTAGCTGCGGCTTTGTGGATCTGTTGTACCAATTGCGTCATCCTGCGATTGGGGGAAAGGGCCAGGTCTTGAAAGTGTTTGCCCATTGCTTAGGTGATGAAATTCCAAATTTAAAGGGAATCCTCTGTGATTCCTTCTCAATGAACTCGAGGGATTTGAATCTCCTAAAGGTCCTAAAAAGTATGAATCTACTCCTTCGGCAATTGGGTATAGAATATCGTCTCCCATTTGCTGAATAAAAAGTTAAAATTGAGGTTCAAAAGAGGAAGGAGATCGGTAAAATTGCCGAATAGATGAAAGAGAATCGATGATACCTGCAAATAATTGTCGAAGTGGCCTCCGAGGGCTTGGATGAAGTCGCCATGTGGATGGATTCGTGGTCCCGGCTAGGGTTCTTCCGGAGATGAATGCGCGCGGCTGCTTTGGTAGCTTGCCACAGTGTCTTTGACCTAGAAGAGAAAGGGGATGCTATGGTCAATTCTAAACATAAAGTATTTTATCTTCAAAATTGAGGGGGCATATGTTAACACCAAATTTTGGTAAAGATCTCTTAGAGACAATTGGGCCGGTGCAAGATGCTAATAATAGAAATATTAGGGAGAGATGAGATCAATTAGGCAACCACATTCGGCATTCGGGAACTGCCGGGATTCGGGAAAGAGTGCGATTCGGCAATACAAGGGCAAACCGTAAATAAAGCGTGCGGGGAAGGTTCCCGATTCGGGAAGGATGTCCACGTCGACAAGAATTCTTGAAGACTTGCAACTCAAGCTTACATCTTAAGGAAATCTTGTATCTTAAGGAAAATCTATGTATTATTTTTCGTAAGTCATTAGGACTCGTATTGTCACCCGAGGTATAAAATATAGCCCTCGGCCATTGTAATAGGGATCGTTCAATCAATACAATCAACCGCCCCGTGCCAACTTTGAGTCCTTGTGTCGTGTCGCCGAGTTCTTGAGAGGAATCATCGATCCGTCGACCTCCGTAAGTATCGACAACCCCGTTTACTCGACGGAATGGCGCGGCGTGCGGGGCGTTTGCTTAGTAGCGTGTAGTCTCGTTTATCTCGATGGGATGGGCGCGGCCGGGCGTCTACTTGATGACGGGAAGTCTTTGTTCGTGTTTTAGTTTGTCTCGACGGAGTAACCGATGCGGTGGTGCTTGCTTGATGGCTTTGCATGAACAAGATAGTTATCGGCTCTATTAGACTTGGCAAAATCTAATAGATTCATTAAGTTACCACGTGTTTGCATGCTTTTTATGTTTGTTTATATAATTGCAACACTTTTATTGCCCAATCTAGATTGATTTTTGGCTCGGCTTCACGTTACCATAGATCTATCCTATGCTTTCAATGCTTTATCTGTCATGATGTTTAGATCTTATGTTTAAATCATATATCCATAATAGCCGAAGTTTATATCAATCTAGATTGTTACATGTTCGGGTTCAAAGCACGTTAGATGAAGATAGGCCTTGGCGAGGATTGGGTATCGTGCGGCGAATGCGAGGTCTTTGGGTTACTCTAGAGCTAGTCATCCGGTGGACTAGAATTCGGTTTAATCGATAGGTTTTATTTAAGTTTACGTGTTTGTTCCTTCTTCATGGACCGATTCGGTAACCTTACCGAATACGGTTATGCTTTTTAACGAGTAGTGAGTGTTTATAAATCTATTTGGATGATGAATGCTTTTAGCTTCTCATAGCTAGACCGTATCATGCGGTGGATTAGTCTAGTTATTAGGAGTGGTGTAGATTTTAATTAAGTTGTATCATGCGGTGGATTGACTTAATTGAGTTTATGCTAGACGGGTTTAAGAAAGCTAGGCGTGCGGCAGACTAGTTGGATTAGGCCTACGTATTTATTATTTAAATTAAATTTATTTATATGAGCTACCTTTCTTTTATATTTTTTGGTATTGATCAAGGTTTGTTCGATCAGCGACATGAACTTTAATTATTACAACATAAATGATTGGATACTTGTTCAAACATGTCTTCTTTATAGTCATTCGGCAACTATATTCATACTTGCTTTCTCCTACGTGTTTACCGAATGATCCATAAAACGTTGGCGAGATAGCTTCTCATAGCTATATGTCGCCGTAAAGTAAGGCCGGGGGTCGCATATATGGAACTGTCGGTCTCACCCGACACGTTCCATCTTTTGAATCTAACAAATTTCATCCCTTGTCGGTTTAGGGACAAAGCTGGTTGGCACGCCTCCGATTCCAACGCCCGGGCACCGTTTGAAGCTAGCTACTTTTTCGCTTGTCGGTGTGTGCGACACAGAGCAGATTTTGTGTCAACAAACAGCTCATCAAAGACCTTTGTGAATGTATAAGTGCAATTGTGCAAAAATCTTATCATAGCCTCAGCAAAAAATCTTATCCAGGAAGACCACTTCATTTATTAATTTAGAGTCCAAACACTCTCAATATTATTTTCAGGAAATTATCCCACATTCTGTCTTTCAAGCAAATACACAATAATAACCCGTCTCAGAAAAAGGGTAAACATAGTTCACATACAAACTCTCATGATCGTCTCCAAGGAAATACATGCCCATGTTGAAGAAAATATAGTTCACACAAAGTCTGTCGTGAGCAAAAACGAAGAAATATATGATCGACCAGTCTTATGAAAACAAAGACGGCTTTATTTTATTTTTGGAATGCAAAAGGTGAAGACAAATAAAGTTCACACATAAACTGCATCACTTGTAGTCCATCTGCTGCCTCTGGAATGTGGATTTAGGCTAAGAACCACAAATCAAACGAGCTCGATCTTCCAATGCTTGTAATCATCCTGCTGAACGGTACTATAATGTCTCTCCTGCAGTACTTAAACGACTCCATTTACCTGAGATATAGATGTGCAGAGCAAATAAGTTGAAGTGCAATGGACGGAGCAACCATGTAAAGGCAAATATAATCACAAAATTTTCCTGAAGCAGAGCATGGTGATATAAGGTGCTTTTGCCAAGTAACACGCCTAATCCAAATCGAAAACAATTAAAATTAGCAAAAGTACTTAAATGATTAACACATTTGCCACCCAGGTGCATGATATATTTTGCTTCCCTTGTTGCTTTGGTTATTTTTTCATCTCACTTAAAATCTTCTTAAGAACTGTATATATGTTTCTATGAGACAAACCGGTTAACATTTATTTTTCAAATATTACCACGCTTTGTCAGGGCTGCCATAACGACTTTCCAAATCAGTTTGATATGCATGCATGTTACGTTTCAGTGGTTAGCTATTCAGCACCATCATTGAGCGTGGAAGTGTACTAGTATTAACTAAATTAAAATAAATAAAAAATTAAACTGAACGGAAACTCATTGAGCGTCTGCCATATAAAAGTGGTGCCTAATGCATCCACGTGCTGACGTACATGTGCTTTATACAATTGTAAACGTATTTAGGCCCCCGACACCCTTCAGTTTGCATATTCAAACTTACGCTGCACTAAGGAAAGAGCACAGGAAAAGCACAGGAGGTGAACTCTTTGCGTCACAAAACCTACCAATCATAGCGGTGAATCAAGCAGAGTGAAACTGATGGAGATTAGCATCCACATATGACATACCTGCCGGATAGGAAGGATCGGACAAAACAGAGTTATCAATTCCTGAGCTGGAGTTTGCAAAGCAAATTATGTGGTGAATCATCATGATCGCCTCCCTGCTGGAGTTTGGGAAGAAAAAAAATTAGCGCCGGTGCTAAGTTACATAGTCAAAGTGCTAAGGTTTCCATTAACTACTGAAAAAATATATCAATCCAGGCTGATACCTCTATATCGGGATGGTCAGATGAGGAGACCATTTCGTCGGTGTTGGTTCTGATCAGCTGGATAGTCGGATGGTTACGATGAACCTCGGCTGCATTCCTAAATGCTGCTTCCATTTTCTCCACCTCACATGTGCTGGCACCCGTACAGTCGATGGAAATAACAGCTTTCTGAAGATGTCGGTACAACCGCAGTTCGCTGATGAACCAAGCATCAGGTTCATCCTTCAAATTGAGCACACTGAAATGATCTTCAATGTGCTCCTGAAGCTGAAAATTAATTGCAAGGAGGAAGGAGCAGAATGCAGAGGTCAGTAAGTCGTACCCATGAACATATAATTAGAGAACATATATTTTTTTAAAAAAAGACTGAAAAGATAGCCTCACCAGAGCTACTCTGTGTTCGTCAGATATGATATTTCCTTCATATCCTCGATCCATTTGTATGGTTGGACGGTTGGGATGATTTTCCAATGCATGCGTGATCACGGCCTCTACCTCCTGCACTTCTGCACAAGTAGCACCCGAGCAGTTGATATTGACAATGACTTTCTCAAGTGAAATGAGGTTGTCTAGGCCCAAGTCAAGATCTTCAATTTCATCCTTTGTTGGGAACCACTCCACCGCCACATCACCCTGTTCCCAGCACCAATGCCCTGCATAAACTTCAAACTGCAGCTCTTCAAGCATTGGCATGGTGCCCATATGAAACTTGAGCGTTGTGCCCACTTTGCATAACCTTAGATTCCTGAAGCCATCCGTACCAACAGTATAGCCTGCTGGAGGCCAGAGGTAACTGGCTAGCTCAAGGCAGCTCAGCCCTGGCAATCTCGCTAGGTGATCTAGGTCCTGAACTTCAACAGCATACATGGCCAGAGATAAGGAGAAGAGGCGTGGCAGGCAGGAGCGATTGATCCACCTAGGCAGTCGTGAGAAGCGGATGCCTACTATAAGCAGGCACCGGAGCTGCAAAGGTGGCTCCCAGTCTCCCCACAAAGTGGCTCCCTGCTGTAATCCTGCAGAAGAAAGCAATAGTTCTCGGAGTTCCCGCAGACTGCTAAGAGACCGCACCAGAGCTTTTTGCAAGCTCTCATCTAGTTCTTCGAAAAAGGTAATAGTGACCACCCTCAGCTTTGTCAGCTTCCCAAGCACTACCACCAGGTCCTCAGTGGCATTCCGACCAGCTACACTTTCTAGCCGTAGGTCCTCAAGGGATGTTAGGTTTCCCATCCTGTCAGCTGGCAACCTTCTAAACCCAACAGCTACGAGGCACTTCAGCTGTGTAAGCAAACAAACAGCCGGTGGCAACTCGTCTAGCCCTATTTTCTTTAAATACAGTGTCTGGAGAGACTTCAGATGTCCAATTTCCTTAGGAAGCTCATCAACAGGTGTGTCAGATATCTCTAAGTACTTGAGATGCAACAACTTCTCTACATGCTTTAGGCTAACCGGGACGTAGCAGTTTTCTATATTTAGCACACGGCAAACTTTAAAGCTTTGAAGTGGGGCCATAACCTCAATCTTACTTTCAAAAATGTTAATTGACCTAATCAGCTCTGGCATGTGTATGGTGTCTTTAGGGATCCGCTGCATATGGTGATTTTTGATAGCCAGCCGGCGTATCTTGCTATCATGAGGCATGCTGGTTTCCTTCTCTCTTCTTATTCTGTCTGAAAATGCATGTTGCTCCATGCTTCCCAAAGACGTAACAAAGTTTTCAGCTCTCGACAAGTTGCTGATGAGATCAAACACAATATCATGAATACAGAACCATTCTGTAAGCTGATCAATTCTGTGCCCTATCACTTGGATCATGCTTCTATTGACAAGCTCATTGAAGTATCTTTCTCCAGCCTCAAATAGGCTACCCTCCTCTTTCTCAAGATGGACAAAACCTTCACCTATCCACATCCAAATCACACTCTTTTTACCAAGGATATTATCTTCCGGAAATATACTCAGATGCAGTAGACATGGCTTTAAATAAGAAGGTAGATCATAGTAGCTATATGAGAGTATCTTCGTTGTATTGTCTCCATTCCCAAAACCAATCGAGTCATACACCTTTGACCAGTCATGATGTGGTCTTTCAACCAACAAACTTGCTACTGCAATGATAGCCAATGGTATACCACCACATTTATCTACATTTTTTTACTAGATAACTCATCGATAGACTATCCAGATTGTCATCTCCTTCCTGATTATATATTCTTTTGTTGAATAGTTTCTTAGAGTTTCCATCAGAAAGAGGTTTTAATCTATAAACCACTTCTGCTTTCGTAACAACCTCAAAATTCGAGTTGTCATGATTATTCTACTTCCACGATTATTGTCCTGCAAGGCATTTCTGATTGCTTCCCATGATCCAACATCCCATATGTCATCAACAACTATGAAATACCTATAATTGACACAAGATGCTGATCTATGAATAATTTGGTAAATCTGTATAGAGTATCTATATAAACTAGATGCACCATAGCATAACATGATTCTAGCAAGAGAAAATTGCATCCCACTCCAAGGGAAATTGGTACGTATTAAAAAGGTATGCATCTCATATTCTCATTATTTTGTATCTCATGGATCTGCATTTAAGGTTGCTTGCCTAGTCATCTTAGCAACTATTATGTTTGTTAATTTAATTTGAACTAGAACTTAAAAGATCCAATCTACTTCCTCCATTCTATATTATAAAATAAATCATTTCAAGAATCTTGGAGAGTGAAGCACCTCAAGTTTGACTAAAATCATAGAGCAAAATACAAATATTCACTAGTAACGAATTGATTTTTGCGAGACACCCTAAATATTAACCGTGGTGGGCACTTGTTTTGCCCGTCACGATTAATGTCACGATTAACTGTGATGGACATTTTTTTTATTTACCGTGACGGGAAAATGTGCCCGCCAAGAAAAATCAATTTTTCATGGCGGGCAACATAAAAACGCCGCCACGGTAATATGTTTCCCCATGGCGGGCAAATTAAAAGGCCCGTCACGAAAGGTCGAGGCCCATCTAGCCCAAAGCAAGGCCCGGTCATCTTAACATGTATAAATAGCTGAAGCTAGGGTTTGGGAGCAAGGCCCGGTCACCTCATTCACTTAGCCGCACCAACTCCCGGTCGCTCATCACTTTCCCGGCCACACCAACTCCCCTCCCCGACCCTCTCTGGTCTCCCTCCCCTCCCCTCCCACTCTCTCCTGCTCC
The DNA here is from genome assembly GCA_015847255.1 of Hyparrhenia diplandra. Taxonomy (NCBI): domain Eukaryota; kingdom Viridiplantae; phylum Streptophyta; class Magnoliopsida; order Poales; family Poaceae; genus Hyparrhenia; species Hyparrhenia diplandra. Next base: position 258,440 of record JADLZK010008254.1, read on the forward strand.
CTCCCCGCTCCCCTCCCGACCTCTTCTCCCTCTCCTCTGGCGATGGATCTAGGGGCGCTCCCCTCCGGCTGGCCTCCTCAATTCCGGCGGCGGGCCGCCCCCCCCCTCCCTCCCTCAATGGCGGCCGGGCGCGGGGAACGGCCGGATCGCCGCGGCGCCCCTACTCCTCCCACTCCGGCGGCCATGCGCGATGGGGTGGGGGCAGAGAGGGCAATGTACCCCCCCTCCTCCTACTCCGGGGCGGACAAGCGTGAGGGTATAGGATCAAAAAATAACCTAAACTAAAGGTATAGTATTCGACAATATCTATATTTTGTAGTTGACTACATTTTCATTTGACATCATTTAGGGTTCATATATCTATTTCAAGATTAATGATCTTGAAGTTAATTTTTTCAGAATTACACAGATGATTTTTTGAAAATTGTTCCTAGTCTAGGATAAAATGATCTTGGTCTCGAGAAAAAAAATGTTCTACGCAAGAAGAAAAGTGTTCCTGCTTTATGAAAAGCTATTTCTAAGTTGCTCAATACGATTTAGTAGAAAGTTGTTCTAGATTAAGAACAAAACTGCTATTAAGGAAAAAATGTTTCCGAGTCAAGAGAAAATTGTTCTACATAATGGATAAACGAGACAAATTGTCACACGCGCAAAACACGGGCTATACTTCCCGGCGGAAGAAACGGGCCAACTAGGGCCCAAGGAGGGGCAGCCGCCGCCGCCGCCGCCCGCCCGTCTTTGGAGGGCTCCATGGTGTGCCCTAGACACAGGCGTGGGAGAGGGCGCCACGCCCACCGTGCCGCCGCCGCCGCCCGGTCCCACCATCATCGCTACGAGCTACATGTGGAATACTAGTTTGTTTTAGGGAAGAGTTGGTTAATAAGTTAGGAAGTAGAAGAAGTCGAGTTTGCTAAGATAGGAATTAGAATCTGCATTCAATAAGAATCTTCTAGTTTGCTTAGGAGTCAAGTCTCATGAGGACTATAAATATTTGGGAGGATGTAACGGATCTAATCAAGTAATAGAAGAGCCCCCCCCCTCTCACCGCTCTCCCACACGCCGCCCGGCCTCTCTGCCAGTAGTCTCACCACCGCCTGTACCCAGGCACACTTGCCGCCATCGCCCCGCTGCCCTAGTTGCCGCCCTCGGCTTCCTAGCCGCCATCGATGGTGACCACCCAGAGAACCCTCGACACAAATGTTCTTCACACGAGAAATGTTGAAATATTAAGGAATTAGTAAAATGACATGTATTTTTATTCATTCCGCCGTCATGAAAAATATTGTCCCACTTTAAAATAAATTGAAAACTACCTCCAGGAGAAAAATATTAAATACTGGATATAATGATATACGACGTAATCATTAGTGCATTATGGCATGGACATACCTCTTGTGCTGTAAGAACTGATGCAGCTCACTATAGAATCGTTGTACATCCCACCTTGCCATATTGAATTGCTTATACTTCTCATCGAGTTCCACTAGCATCTTCTCAAATACCCTTGTCGGATTAGGAGTCCTACCAACAGAAATAAGAGCAGAACAGCCAAATTGTTTCTTAAGCATGTCATGGACTGTTTTAGCTAGAGTAGTCTTACCCAATCCTCCAACTCCAACTATAGACACTATCTTTAGGTCTTGATCAGACACATGTGCATAAGCATCGTCTTTGGTCCCTATCGACAGCATCCTGATGACTTTATCCCTTGACTCCTCGATGCCAACCAGATCAGACTCTTTCTTGTACAGATTGAGGACACGGGGGTCGATGCCGGTGCTCGCGGCAAGATCGGCTCCCGCACCGCTAACTGTGTACTTGGCACGGAGTCCAGCCAGCTCATTGGAGAGTTTCTTGATGTCTTTAATCTTGTCAGAGATCTGATGGCGATGCTTAACCTTCTTCACCGCAGCAGTAGCTTTGCCAAGGATCTTCTTGAAGACATTTGTGTCGTTGGCATCAGCTGCACACTCTCCGCTGCCCACGCGCAGGACAAAGTCATCCACAGCATCCTCCATGTCATACGACAGCTCTCGGATGTGCGGGCCCAACGCTTTTCGACCTTAGTGAGCTGCTCCGGTGGAACCTGAGACAAGTCCTCCAGAGCATCTTCCATCATCACAAGCTCCCTGGAGAGGGACTCGATGTCGGGCCTGAGGCCCTTCTGCACGACGTACTCCTGCTTGAGCAGGTCTACCAGCTTGGGGGCCAGGCCGGCCATGGCCCCCAAGGCGAGCTCCATGCTCAGCTCGACCGCTCAGTGAAGTGTTCACAGGCTCTCTCACTCTCTGTTTCTCTTGCTTGTTTGGTAGATGCTCGTTGGGTGCATAGCAACAAATGGTGAGACTAGAGATCCACGTTACCAAGATCTGTATATGTGCATGAAAATTCAAAAGTCTTGACGCACATGGCTACCTCGGCCAAGCACATCTCAATTTTCTAAAACAATGGAAAGCTGCAAGGAGAAAAACAAATCTCACTAATTTATACTATGTTCCTGTCAGTCGGCTTCAAAGTGCAAGGAGGAGGAGCCAACGAGGATTAGACTACGTGCTATCGCACATGGCTTGGCAAATTTATATGTCTTGACGCACATGGCCACCATTGGTTTCGGCTGTTGTGTGAAACGTCTGGCGCCTCATGCCTTTGGTCCAATCTGCGTGGAGTACTGATCTAGAGCACTGTGAGGAGAAGATGATGTTGAGTAGGACAAGGGAGCAGGTGGCTTAATTTTAAACTTTGATTCCTGGATAGTGACTTAGTATATTGTGTTAGGAAATGAACCATTCGAGGAGGTAGCTTACATGACTCAGTCTTAGGGCCTCTCCAATGGCGGTCTATTTTCTATCTAGGAGGAATTAAACTGATTAAAATACTAATCGCTAGCTACTCACTCATCGTTAGCTCGGAGCACTGAGCGCAAGCGCGTGTGTGGTCAGAGGTCTCTCCTAGAGTCTGAGAGATGAGTCATGGCAACAGTAGCTATATTATTTTAGTATATAAAATATTAGTCAGCCGGCGACGTCGACAACAACCCTGTGGACGCCCTTAGAGATGGCACATGACTCCATTATTGGAGAACGAGCTGATGCGGACCAGAACACGCAACATGTTTAGTAGAGGACAAAGAGAGCAGGTGGTTAATTTTAAATTTTGATTCCTAGATAGTGACTTTGCAAATAATTGTGTTAGGAAATGACGAATAATTGGAGGCGGCCGGCGTGGTACCTTGTAAATATAGTAATGTGGATCTTAGAGACAGTCCGTACTTTATTACAAATAACTCAATATTTTCTTAGAGCAAGTATTATAAGGTGATGTAAGCAGGCTGTAAGAGATGCCACATCATTTTTGTGCTGAGTTGGAGGAAAGAGAAGAGAAGAGAGAAGAGAGGTGGGCTATTAGCTTACAGCCAGCTGATGCACAGGTTCCTAGAAACTTTGTGAGAGTGGGAGGTGGGCCTAGTATTAATTATTTAGCCTATGTATGAGCCAAACCACTATATGTGTGGGCTGTTAGTTAGCTATATGTGACGTGGTAAAGTCATACAGCCTGATGGTGGGCTGTATTATTAAACTTGCTCTTAGTAATTATGGAATAAAAGTTCCAGCATCTGCCATCTGCAGATGGTGGACAGCTCATCCGGAAAAAACAAAGTTCAATCTAGCAAGTGAGCGTAGGAAACAAGGAGAAAACTAAGGCCAGTCTCAATAGAGAGTTTCACCTCCCGGTTTCCAAGATGTGAAACTTTAGTATGAAATAGACATCCCCTCAATGCACAGTTTCATTGCACAGTTTCATAGGCTCAAGGGTCCCATAACCTCTTTCTAATTGCATGGTTTAATTGCATAGTTGCATGGTGAAACTCTATTTGTGTCTCAATGGGGGTTTCACACACTTTCCAACGCATGTGAAACAGTGCCCAAAGGTTTCACCATGGTGAAACTCTTCCTTCTCTCTCCTAGGAGTTTCATGCAAAAAGTGAAATTTTACTGATGCGACACTGCATTTAATGTGCATGAAACACTCATGAAACCCCTATTGAGACTGGCCTAAACCACGAACAGACTGCTGAAACTACACCCAATTAGAAACCGAGACCGCTATGACCAAACCGGGGCGCCACTGGTTTCGGGGTTTCCGTTGTTAATGAAAGGCTCGGGCTGGTCCCACAGACTTGTTTGGCGCTCCTCGTCTCCTCCCGAACCTATCTAGCTTGAGTATGATGGAAAGTCCTCTACCCTTGTTCCAATTTCAATAGTCCTGTCACTCCTCATCATCATCTGTCGATTTGTCGGTTTTTGTGTTTGTTGGTAGCATTTCTCTGCCTCGAGTAGGGATGCAAGTGGGCTAGCCCACGAACCCGCATATAGGCTAAACTTCCACGGGTTATTACAGCAACCCACTTAATTAATCCTATATGTAGATTTCACGGGCTACCGTTTGCATCCCAAGCTTCGAGTAGTTTAGTAGTCGTAGCCTCCCTCCCGCTACCTGCCTTCGTAGCGCTGTCGTGAATCCTGCATGATCCATGCCAACGTCAACTATCAGCAGAGGGGGGATATGTACGTGTAAGCGGGGCTGGGAAAAACGTCAATAGGCGGTACGCTAGACATATACAAATGTTCTCAATTTGGCATAATGTTGTGTTACAATCAGATATATTGATGAAAATACATAGTATTGTGTTTATCTCTGTCGCCACCTGCCTTTCGTAGCACTGTCGTGAATCCATCATGATCCAAGCCAACGTCAACGATCAGCAGAAGAAAATGCACTTCTAACAATGACACTATTGTTGGAGGACGATGAGCTGGTGCGGACCGAAATGCAAGATGATGTTAGTAGGACAAGAGAGCAGGTGGTTTAGTTTTAAACTTTGATTCCTGGATGGTGACTTCGTAAATAATTGTGTTATTAGGAAATGAGTCAAGATAACTTGTATATAACAATGACGGTCTTGACTCGATGTACCATTAGGTACGTCAGGTAAATCTACATTCGCCACGTAAAATGAGTCACTGATGCATTTCATCCTCCAGTCGAGAACATCTCGGCCATCCAGCTCTCAGTCTCCTGCAGCACGCATATAAGCTCGACAAGCTCGCTCTTCTCGCTCAAGTTCCCAAACACACTGAACCATATTGCAGTTAATTAGAGAGTGCGCTTCCACGAGTCCTCTGCTCCATGTAGTGCTGCACAAGTGCTCTGTTCCCTGTTCTGTTTTTTTTTCCTTGGCCCATTCCAAGAAAAGCCTGTAGCGACTAGCTTATTTTTTGAAAAAAGTCTGATTTCCCTCCCTCAACTATCGGCGAAGTCCGATTTTTCTCCCCTAACCGCAAAACCAGAAAAAAACACTCCACTCAACTTTCAATACCATTCACTTTTCCTCCCGGGTGGTTTTGTCAGCGGTTTGGGTGACGTGGCAACACGGGCCTGAGAGGAGCACCGGTACCACCAGGCCGCCTGCAGGAACATCGCCGCCACGGCGTGTATGGACTCTGTGGCCGCGCCGAGGAGCCCTGCCACCACACCAGGGCGCGGGGCGCGCGCTCCCGCGATGCCGAGGCTCGGGGAGGTCCGCTCGCCCCACCACACGCCGGCGAGGAGGAGCGCGGTGAGTTGGGGCAGGAGCCAGCGGTGGGTGGTCGCAGCAGCTCGGTGTGAGGAAGAGGAAGGCGGTGGTGGCGTTCTAAGGCACGGAGTGGGGGCCGGGCCACCGCCGCCGCGAGCTGGACCACGCTGGACACCGCGTTGCGGTGAGATCCAAAGACGCGAGGCAGGGTAGGGGCGGCACCGATGAAGCGGACACCGTCTTGCCAACGGCCGCACCAGGCTCGACCTTCAGCCACACCCGCAGCCACCACAACCCCACCCCCTGGCCGCCCACTTAGGCTCGAGCTTCAGCCACACCCGCGGCCACCGCAACCCCACCCTGGCCGCCCACTTCCTCACCCCGCGGCTCGCCACCGTCGTGCAGCTCCAGCGTCGCCCTGCTACTCCGCCCGCGCGTGGCTGCCGCTGTGGTGCGCGGCCGCAACTGTCTTCGCGACCGTCGAGCTACGAGTAAGAAGAAGAACCCGAGGCCGAGGAGGAAGCGCCCTGCAACGGCTTTCGGATGCGGTGGCATGGTGGACCAGTTAGGCGCAGCAGCTCGCCATCTCATGTCAGACAAAGGCCGCCGCCGCCGCAGCAGTCGGGGCGGTGAACACCGAGCTGCTGTAGGAGCCCGTCGATCTGAACCGTCCCTTGTCCATGCTGCTACAGCTCATCACGTGAGGTAGGTGGATGGATTGGCAGGACGCAGGAGGCAACAGGCAAGAATCGCGGCAGGAGGCGGCGGCTCTCCGATTCCAAACCATGCACCTGGGGAGGATCGACTTAACAGGTCAGCCTCAAAGCTAACGTGCCATATCAGTTTGCTATATAACTGCATCAAGTCTTTTAACATTTCACAACTGCGAATACTACTGCCACGTCACCAAACCGCTGGCAAACCACCAAGGGAGGAAAAGCGAACCATATTGAAAGTTGAGGGAGCGTTTTTTTCATGGTTTTACGGTTAGGGGAGGAAAATTAGACTTTTCGATAGTTGGGGGAGGAAAATCAGACTTTTTCCCATTATTTTTTGGCCACCAGATCCATCGATCAGTATCGTCCATCAAACACTACACGTGCGTTTCGTGGGCTTGCCATTAAGGCCCCCAAAAGGTTGGGATGGGAATTTGTCAACGCATAGACATGGGCTTCGACCTTGCCTGGCCCATCCAGCTTGTGCACGTACCCATGGGCCGAGCACAACAGAAAATTGCTTAGACGGGACAAAGAATCTTGAATTGAGCCCAACCTCTACTGGCTTATGGACATGCATTCAAGCATTTTTCCTTCCTTAAATTGAGCCCAACCTCTACTGGCTTATGGACATGCATTTTCTCCCTCAAAACTCTAGCTTTTGACTCTCACATCGTCCTTTTTTCTCCTGCTGGCTCTGTTTGGTTAGCCAAAACCGGCCTTCATGCAGGTACTGTCGCATTGCATCGATCGTTCGTTTTACATGCACTGCACGCACAGCATGGTAATTACTCGTCAGTGCAGAATGGACGGGCCTCCGATCCTCTCCAGACGTTTGGAAGCACGTACGCGCAGGTAGTACGTCATCATCAAATTCACCCTGTGAACGTATAAGTGCCTGATCCAGACGACCGAGCTTGCACGCCACAAGAGGAACCCGACCGACCGGCCGAAGCGAGTAGCAAGAGCTGATCAGCACTGTGAACGTATAACTGCAATCGTGCAAAAATCTTATCCTAGCCTAAGCAAAAATCTTATCCAGGAAGACCACTTCATTTTATAAATTAGAGTCCAAACGCTCTCAAGATTATTGTCAAGGAAATTACCCCATTCTTTCTTTCAAGCAAATACATAATAGCCAGTCTCAAAAAAAAGGGAAAACATAGTTCACATACAAACTCTCATGATCGTCTCCAAGGAAATACATGACCCATGTTAAAAAAAATATAATTCACACGAAATCTATCACGAGCAAAAAGACGAAGAAATATATGACCTGTCTTATGAAAACAAAGACGGTTTTATTTTATTTTTGAAAGCAAAAGACGAAGACAAATACTGTTCACACATAAACTGCATCACTTGCAGTCCATCTGCTGCCTCTGCAATGTGATTTTAGGCGAAGAACCACAAATCAAACCAGCTCTGTGAATGCTTGTAATCATCCTGCTGAACGGTACTATAATGTCTCTCCCACTATTACAAAACGTTACTAAGAGAACACCAGCCCGTTTACATTAGGGGCGGTTCATTTTTCGAGCCGCCCCTATAGTGAGACACCAAACGAGCCGCCCCTATAGTGACCACATTAGGGCGGCTGGTGTTACTGAGCCGCCCCTACTATTATTAGGGGGCGGTTCAATCACCAAACCGCCCTAATGCGGTCGGTCGCGGTAGGGCGGCTCTATATTGAGGCACCCCTACGGTAAGATCCCGAATTTTGAAGCGTGACACTAAAAATTAAAAATTCGTAAACAACCTCGGATGGAAAAATTTTCTACATATGAAATGTAGATCTCGAAAAGTTATGAAACTTTGTAGTTGACGACTTTTACTTTGAAATCATTTAGTCATGCAAAAGTCGTGTTGAAATGTCTCAAATTTGAAATTCGAATTTCGTAAAGCGACCTCGGATGAAAAAACTTTCTACATATAAAATGTAGATCTCGAAAAGTTATGAAACTTTGTAGTTGACAACTTTTACTTTGAAATCATCTAGGCATGCAAAAGTTGTGTTGAAATGTCTCAAATTTGAAATTCGAATTTCGTAAACGAACTCGGATAAAAAAAACTTTCTACATATGAAATGTAGATCTCGAAAAGTTATGAAACTTTATAGTTGACGACTTTTTACTTTGAATCCATTTAGGGCCTCAAATAGTCAATTTACACTCGGATTTGTATAATATGTGGGGACGCGGAATGAGATATAGACACATATGAGAGTGTAGCGCAGTGGTGTGGAGGCGTCGCGCGCGTTAGCACGAGGTCGCGGGTTCGAATCCCCATACCTGCAACAATTGCAAAAAAAACTCGAGATGGAGGCATGGGATGGTGTGTGGATGACCAGTGGGGCCCTTCCGCCATTAAAAAAAATATTTTACGATTTGTTTTTGAATTTTGAAATCGTGATTTTCTGAAATTTACTATAGGGACGGTTGCATCACCAACCGCCTCTTTGCAAAACCCACTGTAGGAACGGAAGATTAGGGGCGGCTGGCAAAACCGCCCCTACTGAGGCAAACCAGCCACCCCTATAGAAAGTATATGTAGTAGTGTCCTTCTGTACTCTTAAACAGCCCCATTTACCTGAGATACAGATGTCCATAGTAAATAAGTTGAAGTGCAATTGATGGAGCTACCATGTAAAGGCAAATATAATCACAAAAGTTTTTTTTGAAGCAGGGCATGGTGATATAAGGTGGTTTTGCCAAGTAACACGCCTAATCGAAATCCAAAACAATTAAATTTAGCAAAAAGTACTTTTACATGATTAACTCATGAGCCACCCAGGTGCATGATATATTTGTTTCCCTTGTTGCTTTGATTATTTTCATTGCACTTTAAAAAATCTTCTTAAGAACTGTTTATCTTTTTATGAGACCAACCGGTTGACATTTATTTTCCAAATATTAGCACGCTTTTTCAGGCCTGCCATAACGACTTTCCAAATTGGTTCGATTAGCATGCATGTTGCGTTTCCAGATATTAAGCACAATCATTGAGCGTGGATGTGTACTATTATTAACTAGAATAAAAAATATATTTATACTGAGCGGAAACTCGTTGAGCGTCTACCAAATAAAAGTGGTGCCTAATGCATACACGTGCTGACGTAGTGACGTACATGTGCTTTATACAACTGTAATGGTATTTGGGCGCAATACCCTTCAGTTTGCACATTCAAAGTTACACTGCACTAAGGAAAGACAGTGTATGTATGAGCCATGCATATGCACAGGGAAAGCACAGGAAAGCCCACGTAATATTTATCCGTGAGTCTGAGGTGAACTCTTTGCGTCATAAAACCTATCAATTTTTTTGAGGGAATAAAACCTATCAATCATAGAGGTGAATCATGCAGATTAAAACTGATGCAGATTAGCATCCACATATGACATACCTGCCGGACAGTAAGGATCGGACAAACAGAGTAATCAATTCTTTAGCTGGAGTTTGCAAAGCAAATTATCTGGTGAATCATCATCATCGTCGCCCAGCTGCTGGAGTTTAGGAAGGAAAAATAAGCGCTGGTGGTAAGTTACATAGTCAAAGCTGATGTTTCCATTAACTATTGAAAAAATTCAATCCAGGCAGCTATACCTCTGTATCAAGATGGTCAGATGAGGAGACCATTTCGTCGGTGTTTGTTCTGATCAGTTGCATAGTCGGATGGTTAGGATGAACCTCGGCTGCATGTCTGAGAGCTGCTTCCACTTTCTCCACCTCACGCAAGCTGGCACCAGCACAGTCAATGGAAGTAACGGCTTTCTGAAGACGTCGGTACCTGCGCAGCTTGCTGATGAACCAAGCATCAGGTACATCCTTTATCCCGAGCACACCGAAATGTCCTTTTATGTGGTGCTGAAGCTGAGAATTGCAAGCAGGAAGGAGCAGAATGTAGAGGTCAGTAAGTCATACCCATAAACATATACTTAGAGAACATATTTTTTTAATAGAATGGAAAAGACAGCCTCACCCGAGCTACCCTGCATTCATCAGATATTATATTTACTTCCCATACTCGATCCATTTGTATGGTTGGACAGTTGGGATGATTTTCCATTCCAGCTCCTGCACTTCTGCAGCAATAGCACCCGAGCAGTTGACTTTGACAATGACTTTCTCAAGTGAAATGAGGTTATCTAGGCCCAAGTCAAGACCTTCAATTTCATCCTTTGTTGGTAACTGCTCCAACGGCACATCATTGTTTTCCCAACACCAATGCTCTACATAAACTATAAACTGCAGCTCTTCAAGCCTTGGCATAGCACCCATATGAAACTTGAGTGTTGTTCCCACACTGCAGAACCTCATATTTCTTAAGCCGTCTCTACTAACAGTATAAACTGGAGGCCAGCTAAAACCGTCGAAGCTTGAGGTAGCTCAGACCTGGCAATCTCGCTAGGTTATCCAGGTCCTGTACTTCAGCAGTGCACACACACAAAGATAAGAATGAGAGGTGTGGCAGGTGATAGCGATTGATCCACCCAGGTAGGCGCGAGAAGCTGATGCCAGAAATAAGCAAGCGCCGGAGCTGTGTAGATGGCTCCCAATCTTCCCAGGCAATGGCTCCCTGGAGGAATACTTTAAAATAAAGCATGGGTTCTTGGAGCTCCGACAGATTGCACAGAGAATGCACCAGAGCCTTTTGTAATCTCTCATCTAGTTCCCTGGAGAAGGTGATGTTGACCACTCTCAACCTCGTCAGCTTGCCAAGCTCTGCGACAAGGTCCTTCATGGTACTCACATCTACCTTTTGTAACCGTACCTCCTCTAGCGATGTTTGGTTCCCCATCCTGGCAGCTGGGAATGTTTTGAACCCCTCAGCTATCAGGCACACCAGCTGTGTAAGTGAACACACAGTCGGTGGTAGCACTTTTAGCCCAATATTTTGTAGTTGCAGTGTCTCAAGAGATTTAAGATACCCAATTTCCTTAGGAAGGTCATCAACAGGTGTGTACTGTATCCCTAAGTGCTTGAGATGCAACAACCTCCAAATATGCTTAGGGATACAGTCAAAAATGACAAGTGACCTCACTGCCTCTGGCACATCCTTGCTGTCTTCAGGGAAACACTGCACATGGTAATTATGGAAAGCCAGCCGACGTACCTTGCTGTCTAAACCAAGCATGCCGGTTTTCTTCTTGCTTCTTAAACTGTCCAGAGATTCATGTTTCTCCCTGCTACCCAAAGTAGTAACTGTTGGAGTGCAGTTCCGAACACCAGATAGACCTTCGCACGACACCAGATAGACCGCACGACGACGAGGCCTTGCGTGAGGTCTCGAACACGAGGTAAGACCTTCAAGACGACGGGCCTTGCACGAAATCTCGAGGCCTTGCGCGACTCCGCCTGAATGATGCTTCGGGCGTGCGATGGCGTAAGTTTAAACGAAAGATGACGAGAGAGATAAATTAGGGTTTCACTACTTTCTCACCAACCGTCTTTACACCAGGGGTGCCCCCCTTTTTATAGGCGCACGGACACCCTTAGGTCCAAATACAAGAAAGCCCTACGAATATTCCTCGAATATTCTCTACGAGTGTAGAAACCCGAGGGCATCCCGGTCATCTCCCAGCCACCCGTGGGAGAATGAAATTGCCTCGGTCCGCCCAACCAAGCTTCCGGACTCCTCTTGTGCACTAACGGGCCAGCCCAAGCGGGGGGGGCCTTGTGCTGCGCTGGGGGCCTTGCACCGGGTCGCGCCGTGCGGGAGGGGCCCTTGCGCCCGGGCCTCGCGTCCGGCTTGGCCGGCGTCGGCCTTGCGTATTCATCTCCAACCTTTCGTGTATCTTGTAGTTTTGGCCTTGCGCAATCTTACGCGAAGGCCCCCAGCGAAAGTTCCCGTGCGAGAGGCCCCAAGAGCGAATGTCCCGCACGAAGCTCTTGGCATGAAGATCCAAGCACGAAGGTGAGCTTAGCTCATTGAACCCCCACTGGCGTGATTTTGGTGCCAAGGCGCTTGCGTGTTCGGCGCGGAGGTCCCCCTTGCGCATTCTTGTGCGAAGGCTCCAAGCAAAGGTTCCCATACGGAGGTCCCCTTGCGCATTCTTGTGCGAAGGCCCCAAGTGAAGGTTCTGCGTAGAGCTCTCTTGTGCATTCTTGTACGAAGGCCCCAAGCGAAGGTTCCGGCCGCGCGGAGGCCCCTTGCGCATTCTTGTGCGAAGGTTCCCGCGCGGAGGCCACCTTGAGCATTCTTGTGCGAAGGCCCCAAGCGAAGGTTCAGCGCGAGAGGCCACCTTGCGCATTCTTGTGCGAAGGCCCCAAGCGAAGGTTCCCGCCGCGGGCTCTCGGTGCGAAGGTGAGCTTGGCTTGGTGAGTTTACGCATTTAGAAGTAAGCGAGAGAATTGGCGAAGTATTCTCATTCTTTAGCGCAGGTTCACCTTACTCGGTGCACAGGCCCAACAGTTCCCCCCCAAGGGCAAGGTCCGATGCAAGGCGGTCCTTCGGCCTTACTTCTCTGGAGCTCCGAGAGGTGAGGCTGCGCTTAGCATCCTTTCCCCTGGCCGTCCTTGCTTCGGAGCTTGGGGGGATTTGTATTTTTCCTTCCTCTCTTTTTTTTATGAGCGGAGATTGCAATTTACTTTCATATATGAGTTGGTGGCCCTATAAAGGCATCGGGATCCAAATGTTTTAATTCTGCATATTGGTTGGTGATGTTGCAGAAGCTTATTAAATTGCTTTCTCAATGCTGCTACAGGTGGTTGTTGGTTTTCAAGGAGAGGTGTGGTGTGGTGGATGCCTATAAGAGGCCCCCCTCTTCTGCACGCCACACTATTTCACCATGTCCCTAACCGTGTACAGCCCCGTTCGAAACCAGCCGTTGCGCTGCTTCTCTGGGTGTGGGGTTTTGCTCAGACGTTGTGCCTGGAGATTCCGGTGTGGTGGGCTTTGCATGCTAGTGGCTGCGGGGGCTCCGGAGCTGTTTGGAGAGGAACTCTCGGACATAGGGTTCTCTGTTTTTGAACTCTTCACTAAAGAGAAGTGGGACAACATGGCTAAGGATAAAGGATTAACCTATGTGCTAGGCGCATCGAGAGTCACCGAAGGGGATATCAAAAAGTTTGAGCAACTTGGCTACTTTCCCGAAGGGTGGGCTAAGACTCCAAGTGCTAAGACTCAACCCATTCTGCCACCGTACTAGGAGCCTTCGTTGTCCGAGGAGGCTCCGTCGTGCGATGGGTGGGATGTGGTCTTCACTGATTTCTTGAAGTGTGGTCTTCGCATCCCTTGCAAAAGGTTTGTGGCATCGGTTTTGGACGCATTCACTGATTTCTTGAAGTGTGGTCCTCGCGCTCACTAAGTTCTGCTGGGCTTGTGAGTCCTATGGCACCGAGTCCGATGCCAATGTGTTTATGCCTTGCTTTGTTCTCGCCGCGTGGTGACTGCCCCAAGCTTCAATATGGGTGTTGCACTTTCATCCCAAGAAAAGGCAAGAGGATTCCCGCTTGGAGCTTTCCGTTGCCCAAAAGAGCAGGTTGGACAATGGCTGGATGGATCATTGGTTTTATGCGAAGACAACACTAGTGCGGGTTAAGGATTCTCGCTATGTGTTTGCTTCAGAGTTGACACTGTGCATGGGTTAGCATTTGGTGTGCCTTTCAAAAATAAGCCTCAAAGACATGAGATGTGTGAGAAGGCCTTTGCTTTGGCTTGCAAGTACTCGGTGGTAGGGACTTGGTGGAGGAGATTATTGCTGCCAACTCTTGGCCTCTTCGTTGGGATAGGAATAAAGATGGAAGAAAAGTGGAGGTTGAGGTGAAGGTGCTACTAGAGCTACCTTCGGCTGAGGGCATCCCTGCCCCTGTACTGCGGGCTACTTTACCTTCTCGGGTGGAAGGGTCCGACTACTTGAAAAAGGTTGTTCTCAATGGTCATGCTATCCTTGGCGAGGTATCGAAGAGAGAGTATGTGCACCGACGAGCATGCAAAGAAAGTGAAAAGCTAGCCACTGAGTGACCGCACCTTAAGTGTGCCTACTGAGGGTTTGGCGAAGAGTGTGAAAAGGTTTAATTGTTGTTTCTAAAAACCCTACGGTGAACATGCCCAAATGTAACGAAGTTTTCATCTCTTGACAGCTTACAGATGAGATCAAACACAATATCATGAATACGGAACACTTCAACAAAATGACTATATTTGTAATTGTACTCTACCGGTTCTACATGCTTACGTTTACAAGTTCCTTGAAGTATCTTTCTCCAACCTCATATAGACTACCCCCCTCTTTTTCAAGATGGACAAAACCTTGACCTATCCACACCCAAATCACACACTTTGTATCAAAGGTAAAATCTTCCAAACCTATGCTTAGATACAGTAGACATGGCTTTAGATAAGAAGGAAGATCATGGTAGCTAATATGACAGTATCTTCGATGTATTGTCTCCATTCCCAAATCCAATTGAGTCATAAACCTTTGACCAAGCCTCATATGGTCTTTCAACCAATAAACTAGCTATTGCAATGATAGCTAATGGTATGCCACCACATTTGTCTATGATTTTACTAGATAATTCACTTACAAGACTTTCTCCTCCCTGGCTCTATATTCTTTTGTAGAATAATTTCTCTGAGTTTCCATCAGAAAGAGGTTTTAGTTTGTAAACCTCTTCGGCTTTTGTGACAACCTCAAAATTACAGTAGTCATGATGATTCTACTTCCACAACTATTATCTCTTAAGGCATATCTAATTGTTTCCCACGATCCAATATCCCATATGTCATCTACAACGATGAAGTACCTATAATTGACACAAGAATGTAGAGCTATCAACAATTTGGCAAATCAGTATAGAGTATACAAATAAAACCAGACGCAAGATAACATTATTATGATTGTAGTACGAAAATTTCCAACCCATGACTCCAAGGGAGAGGAGCATTTGTTAACCAATTAAATTTGTGCTACACAATAATGATCCAAGCTATACAAATTTGGAAATTCCATAGTTTTTTCTAGATGTTTGGCAGCAAATTCAATGTACTTTTTAACAAAACTGAAATCTCTCATAAACTATTTCATCTGAGTGAACCGAATGCCTCTTGTGTTGTAAGAATTCATGCAGTTCGTTTCCTCAATGAGAGGAGCATTTCTAGATGATTGGAGTATAGTAGGAATGTATAAATTGTCCAAGCTTTCTTAGTGAAAAAAGGCATTGACATCGAAGAATGACATGACATACGCATACCTCTTGTGTTGTAAGAATTCATGCAGTTCGTTTCCAAATTGCTCTACATCCCATCTATCCATGTCAACTTGCTTGTACTTATTCTCATCGAGTTCCACTAACATCTTCTCAAATGTCCTAGTGGGGGCTAGGAGTCCTACCAACGTAAAACAAAAGCGGAACAAGCTGAGCTGTTTCTTAAACATCATGCACTTTGTTTTGGCTAGAGTAGTCTTACCCGGTCCTCCAACCCCAACTATAGACACTATCTTTAGGTCCTCATAAGGCGCTGGGGCACGAGCATCATCTTTGACCCCTGCAGACAGACATCGATGACTTTGTTCCTTGACTCCTCGATGCCAACTAGATCAGACTCTTTCTTGTACAGATTAATGACACGAGGATCGATGCGGTGCTCATGACAAGATCAGCTCTGCGCCTCTAAGCGTGTATTGTCACGGAGCCCGACCCCGGCTCATTTGGAGAGTTTATTGATGTCTTGAATCTTGTCGGAGATCTCGATGGCGATGCTTGACCTTCTTCACCGCGGCGGTGGCCTTGCCAAGGAACTTCTTGAAGACATTGGCGTCGGTGGCATCACACGCTCCGCTAGCCACCACGCAGGACAAAGTCATCGACAACATCCTCCATGTCATATGACAGCTCCCGGATGTGCCGTGCCCAAAGCTTTTGCACCTCTGTAAGCTGGTCCGGTGGAACATGAGACAAGTCCTCCAGACCAGCTTTCATCATCACAAGCTCCCTAGAGAGGGACTTGATGTCGGGCTTGAGGCCCTTCTGCACGACATACTCCCCGCATGAGAAGGTCACCCGGCTTGGGGGCCGGGCGGCCATGGCCCCCAAGGCGAGCTCCATGCTTAGCTCGCCTCTCGGTGGAAGTTGACACTCTCTCTCACTATCTGTTTCTTTTGCTTGCTTGGTACATATGCTTGTCATGTGCATAGCAACAAGTGGTGAGGCTAGAGATCCACGTTAGAGCAAGTATTATAATACAGCCAGCAAGCCGGCCGTAAGGGTCCTTACAGCCTTCTTCCAGCCCACCCATACAATAGTTAGCTCTTTCCAAGTAATACATGGCTCACTTGACTATCTCACATAGTTTCTTGGTTCTTGTGCCCAAGCCGGCTGTAAGCTTACAGCCCGCTTCTCCTCTCTCTCCTCCCTTCTCTCCTCCCGTCGGCATTTAGCCGACTACTGACCTTCCATAATACTTGCTCTTACCAAGATCTGGTGCATGCATTCAAATGTCTTCACGCAGATGGCTACCTCGGCCAAGCACATCTCGATTTTCTAAAGTAATGGAAAGCTGTAAGGGCGTCCTCAACAGTCTTGCTAAATCGCTAGCTGACCTGGATGCTAAAACAATTAAATAAAGTAAGAAGCCAGGGTGTTGTAACTTTGTCAGAGACTAGAAATTTTTTGAGAACCGTGCGAGCTTAGCTCTTCTCATCTCGCTAGCTAGATGGATTCTCTATTTCTCTTTCTACGTGATTGGTCAGGCATTCCTCCTAGCTAGCATATTGTCAACGTCGGTCGGCTTCAAAGTACGAGGAGCCATGGAGGATTAGACAAAGTTATACTACTTGCTGTACCATTGGTTTCAGCTATTGTGTGAAACGTACCACTCCAATAGTCCGAGTTGCGTGCAGAGTACTCCCTCCCTCCCATCACTTTAATTTGAGTTTGAGGAGACAAATAATTTAAGTGTGACCAAATATATAAAAACGGTATTAATAATGTTATATGTATATGTTTTTTAATGTTGAACAGCACAGGGGGCAAACCGGCCCCTACTGAGAATGATACCGAATAGGTCTTATTAGGCTAATGATGTCATAAATTTTGTAGTAAATACATTTAGACAAACACACTACGACCAGAATCCAGATATTTCGTGAGAGGGAAAAGCAGTCATGAAATACGATTTTACTATCATGAAAATAATGCGTGAGGGTACACCGTTAAAGAGTAAATGATTTCAATAAAAAAATCATGAACATAAAAAGTGTACAAGTCATCAAAATCTATAATTTTTATTTTGGTCACTTTTTCCATCTGACAAAGTCATAGTATCATTGTTCACAAATTTAAGATATCTATAAGAGATATCTGAAATTTGTAAACAATGTTACTATGACTTTGTCGATGGAAAATGATCAACATAAAAATTCTATATGTTGATGAGATGCACAATTTTTGTATTCATGACTTTTTCAACTAAAATCTTTTTCTCCTTCAAAATGTTGCTTGGATTTGTCATTTTTTGAAATCAAATATGAAATTGGTAGATCAAAGTCACCTAAAAAAATAACAAAAAGTAATAGCTGTAAGAACACAATAAATTGATAGAGCAAGATTTTAGAAAACATTTAGGAAAAGGAATCACCGCATTTGGAGTTAGCATGAGGGAGAAAAGACTAGTTATAAAATTTTGTTGTAGATTAAAATGGAAAAACTTGTGTTCGGTTTCTTAAATTTTAAGTATTTAGGCAATTACTTTTCAGTGGAAAAACATCAACCCATATTTCGTGAGAGTCCATGACGGCTACCCTCTCATGAAAATAAGGTTGCCACCAAGTTTGTATCGGTGTTTTCATGATCTTGTTTGTTGCGGTATGTTGCGAGAGTATACCTTCGCGAATGAATTTCATGTTAGTTTGGTATTTTTGTGAGAGGTGACCTTCACAAATGGATTTCATGGCTGTGGAATTTGACTCTCTTGAAAATGATCACTTTCATAAAAATGAGTTTTTGAGGGGGTATTTAAATACTCTCACGAAGCAACTAATTTTCATGACGGTGTGTGGAGACTCTTATGAAAATACATTTTCGTGGTTGGATTTGTGTCACTCTTGTGAACACATGGTTGATTATAATCATTTGTGTTTAGATTTTATGATGAGTCATTGTCAACTCTCAACATTTTTATTCTATTTTCACTTTCTTTCTACCTCGGTTACATTCAGCCGGCAATCACGGTGTGTCGGAAGGCGTTGTTTGTTGGCTTGTGTTGTGCATGTGTTGAGCTCGAGACGGTGGTCAATGGCAAGGTGAAGATCAAGGAGGGCGTGCCGTGCCGATGGACTGGGAGCGGTGAAGGGCGGACGTGAGGCTTGGATCGAGGGACCGGAGCGCCGGGTGGCCAGCCGTGGTGGCTGACACTTGGGACATCGACAAGTGCAAGGACGCGTGGAGTGACCGTGTCGATCGGGTCAACACAGCGAGCGGCGGGGGAGCTCGGATGACTTGGCGACTTCGGGCGGTCAAGAGGGGCGATGACACGTGTCGAGGAAGTTTGGTGGTTTGTCCTCAAAACCATCGGCACGGGTTTCGTGGTTTGGGCCTCAAAACCACGGGCGCGGGTTTGGTGGTTTGGGCCTCAAAACCATCGGCGACAGGTTTCACGGGTTTGGGCCTCAAAACCCGGGCTGAGGTTCCGATGGCGGAAGGGCGACACGTGGCGGCATCGGGAGTTCGCGTCGGCGAAGCTACCGGTGAGAAGGCACGGTGGCCGTCGAATCAAGTTTATCGAGTCGGACCATATCGCCCATGGCTATTTTTGGTTTGGCTCTAATTAGGCTTAGGGATAAAATGGGGAGTGAAATAAACCTGTTAAATAGGCAGAGGGAGTCCCCAACCTCCGTTATTTTTTTTTTCTATTTGCGTTTTATTTTTGCCGTAGCTTTTTCCCTTTCCGTAGTGTTGTTGAGAGAGAGAGGTCCACAACTGAAATTGATGATTGTATAATTTTGAGATGTTTTTGTGTGGGAAGAGGTGACCCTAATCCGCCTCATGCCCTTTGGGATTTTTGAATCGGAGCTGTGATTTTGTTTCCACATGATCTAGTCTTTCTCCCCAATTTTTCGTTTTTTGTCTGTGATATGAAATTCTTGAATTTCAAGTTGGGTTCGAGAGCCATGATTTGTTTGGAATATCTCGTCAATTCTCTGGTGAATTTCAGTGTAAATTTAGGGATTAAATCATGGTATATTTGATTGGATTTGTTTGATTCCTGGATCGGGCGTTTTCTTTTCCTTGCGCATGCGTGCTAGTCGTGGTGTCCTGACACCACGGTGAAATCCTGAGTAGCGCTTGCCCTGCGGTGCTCTCGCCGATCGTTTTTAGCGGGAAGGCAATCTCTTATGTTCGATTTTCTCTCTGCCTGTTCGTGTCGTGCAGATCAGCGCCAAGTGCTCACCATCTTCGAGCAACTGTTTTGTTCGTGGGAATCCAGGTCGGTCGATCTCTAGAGCTGAGCCCGTCAGGCAGCTTGCAGCGAGTTGTCAGGTTGAAACTCAGGCGTCCACCCATCTTGGTTGATCGGCAAGGTAAACAAGTCTGGTGCAGTACGTAACTTCCCTCTCTTGCATCTATAAATTCCTACTTCTAGCAATCATTAGCCTATCATTGGAGCATTAATTCATATATATTATTTTGGGTAGAATTATATCAACGATGTGCAAATTTTCCTGCTTTGCCGTTAGTTCTTTTCTGCAGGTTCAGAGTTTGCTGATCCTATGTATGCTGACCACCAAGGCCCTTCAGTTTGCATGTGTCTTTTTATTCAGCTGGGCACTAGATATGTTTGAGTTTGAGAGAATATCTTTCCTGCAGCAGCTTGTTATTTCATATTTGATCTGATTCACAAGAGTTGTAGGATTCCAGGTCTCAATAGTTGGCGGTTCTTTTTGTTTCGCTAGTGTCCTGTGCTTCTTCCGATTTCTTCTGGAATGTGTCGGTTTGAGCTCCGATTTAAGATCCGATTTTTGGCAATGAATTTCTACTGAACCGTGTATTTTATCTGAATGCTCCTGTCACTAGTTGACTTGGGTATTCTAATTTCGGGAACCAGCTTCTTCTCAAAAGGAGTTGAGTGTCTCATTTTCGTGCATCGGTTCGAGTAGTTCGTATATCGAGGATTTTCTTTCCGTGTGAGATCGTTTGAGGTGTCCCGCTGTGTTCCTAGGGAACATCCACCCTATCATTTGGGTCGTGGACATCTCGTGCTTGTTTCGGTGTTTGGCGGTGAACTTGGGACAGTGGCCTAAATATTTTTGAAAGAAAAATTACGGCTCCCATTCACCCCCTCTGGTCGCCGTTTCGGTCCTACAACTCTCATAAAACATTATTTTCTATTTTTCACTCTCACGAAAAATCATCCCTCACGAAATATCAAGTTTCAGTAGTGACAAAATGTTAATACTATTTTCTATATATCTTGTAAACTAAAAGATTATTGTCTCCTCGAAGTATGAGAAGAATATCTATTTTGGAATGGAGCGGTTAGCTCTTGACCTGGGCACTCAGGGTCGGGTGGGTATGTGAAGTAACATTTTTTTGGCACCCTAAAAGAGAAGCAAGAACCACTGCAGGTATACTTATTTGTGATTCTCGAGGTACACATAGGCTGCACGTACCCACCCACGCATGATAAGCTTTCTACAAGTTGAATGTTTCATGGTTGTTGCTAGTAAAATTCATACTTCGATTCTAATGAGAGAAGTATTTAGCATATGGAACATCTTATATGTACCAGCAGTACCTACCATCAACATTTTGATAAATATTAAAGATCAAATAGTGACATGGCCTTGTATACACCACACATACTTCAGGATTGCACTCGAGTTTAATGTTCTGTGAGTAGCCACACAACTAGTAGTAACACCTCTGTATTTAGATGATAGATATTTAAACAGGGACATGTTTCAGGAACAGGGAGGTCATGAGACTTTGGTTGTTGCCGCTGTATGTGAAGGCATCATCGTCGTTGCAGTAGACGACTTCACAAGTCCTGGCGTAGTTGAGCACTGTGGACTGCACAATCGGCAGCAGCTCTCGGTCTATCTCCATGCACGCGCGGTTCATCCTCTTCCATGCTTCGTCTGCCATTACTCTGAGAGCTGTTGCAGCCTCGTCGCCTGTAGTGCAATGCTCCTTCATATAGCAGTCCAAAGAACTGACAGCATCCATCTTTCTTTTCCCTCTCTGCACACACAAATGCGTTTACATTAATCCAAGCCCTATTGAAGTGTCAAGTATCTTGATCTAGCAAGCTAAGCCTTACAAATACAGAACTTATGACATTATATGTATCTTCTAGAAAATAGACGTACTACATACCTTGTAAGCAGCAATATCATTGAGGAAACGTCCTATCTCTGCAAGGTCACGGCGGACCAAATCGGGAACGTCTCTCGCCCACTCGAATGCTTCATTTGTTGCCTCGTGACCAGAAGCCATTAGTGCCGCCAGGGTTGTGAGGGATGGAGCTATGGTCTGTGTAGAAAGGGCTACCTGGTCTCTGAAACTCGGCACATAATTCTCATGACACCATTTGGCCTCCTCGAGGTAATATTTTGACAAAGATACATACTGTAACAACAAAGACATAATTGGACCTCGATCTTAAATGAATTAAAATGCATGAAACACACTTCACGTTATTCTAAGCTTTGAGTAAAAACATATGTTTGTCCAGGTGTGAGACTCACTTCTTTTCGGACATAAGGCAAACGGTACTTTTCATCCGGCTCCAGTGCATCCTCAAACTCAGTAAAAGTACTCAATATTTTCATGTACAACGCTTGCAGATATTCAGGTACAATGGAAACTGCACTCTCGTCCCATCTGCAAATTAAGATACAAACACGCACACATATTCTTCGTTAAGCTATGTGTACTGTAACACACAATCATGGTTCTGAACGAAAGACAATGGATTCTTAGGCAGAGTAGGTAGACAAAAACATAAAATTAAACTGAATATTGGTAAAACTTTAGAAAGCAAACTACCTTTCCAGGGCTTGATTAAATTTTTTGCTTTCATCGATGGTGGCATGGACATCAAAGGTATCATCCATTAAGACCGCCAATGCCATTAGCTTGGAAAATATTATACGTGCGCTTTCCTCCCCGTTCAACATTGCGAAAGCCCAAAAGTACAAATCAACCCCACGGTTCCGTGCATAGGTTAACTTGACATTCTCGTAGAGCTCTTTCCACCAGCTTATTTAGGTAATAAATCCACATCAGTAAGAAAACTGTAGAAACAGATACAATAATAAAAGGATGCATATCTTTACTAACACATTAACAATCAGAAATTTTTGATAGGCCACTGGTCCATTGTGAAACTGACAAAATATATATAAGTTCTGCTACTCCCTCGGTCCTGAAATGTAAGCATTTATTGACTTTAACAATTCATGTTATTTAACCATTCATCTTATTCAAAAAAATTTAAAAATATTATTTAATTTGTTATGATATATTTTATCATTAGATTATTTTTAATATAATTTATATATATATATATATATTTTTCAGTAAGATGAATGATAAAACATGAACTTTTAAAGTCAACAAAACGCTTTACATTTTTGGGTAGAGGTAGTATTATTCAATGGTAGTTGTATTTCCGCGTATAAAACTACATCAATAGCTATGTCCAATGTAATTACATGAAATAGAATTTGGAATATGCCATGAAAAGTCAAAAGAAAATTATATAACTTTATTGCCTCTCCTAAAATTCGATGACTAAGATTAATTTCTTATCTCACACCCTATGGTAGAGTTTAAGAGGAATGATTTGAGACTAAGTACAAAAGAACATATATAGTTCAACCTGATATTCTTCACAGCAACACTATCTGGTTAATGCTGCACGATTGGAATAAAATATTACATGTAGAGTGCAGTTTGTGGAGCACCTCTTTAGGTGCTCTCACAACTCCACATTTTTTTCTCGAATTGTGTGTGGAGCTAAAACCATTTGGCATAAAAACATGGAGTATATCTGAAAAACGTGGAGCGAAGGATTCCCAAACACCCCCTTAGTCGTATCTTAGGCCTTGTTTGGATCCAGACGGTAAATCTGGTTTATGATACAGTTTATAAAAACTGGTTACAAAGAAAAACTAGATAGGGATGCATGGAGACCAGTTTTTCTCTTTTCTAATGACATGTCTGCCCTTTACCTCTAATTAGGGATGAAAATGATAATTTCTGATTTTCTGAAGTCGTTTTTGAGATTTTTCTAATTTTCATGCCTAAACGAAAATGGTACTGGTAAACAAAAAAATGAAAATGATAATGGTAAAAATAAGCGGGAAATGAAAGCGGAAACAATTTTATCCTCTTCCGATCATTTCGAAGATTCCGTATTTAACCGGTACTTTACCGTTGGTAGTTACCGAATCAAAGGCGCACACAAGCAATATGCACACAAGGCAAATAGTTTTTGAAACCATCAAGAACAGCCTAACACTTGAGATTATTTCTCCTTGTTTCTTCTATCCTTTACCCGCGACACGTATGAGCCTTATATATATATGTCTTCGTAGATTAATGTGGTGTTGGTTGTTAGCTCGTCTACTGCTACCTTGTGCGAGAACTAACACATGTATGTATTCATTAAAAACTATGTTGGATGAATTATTAGAATATGAATGGGAAGATGTGGCGGTTACGACGATGACATGTTTGGGGTTCATCTTTTGGAAACCTACAACCTCTACTAGAGAAGTAACCCTAATAATTCATGTTTTTATCAATATGCTATGTCAAGACAACTTAGAACTTGATCGTTTATTTGTGTCATTGTCAAGAACTGTGGTGATGTTATGAGTTATATGGTTCTTCTCATTTTTCTATAGTTTGGTGTGTTTAGCATTTTGTAGATACAGTTATCATACATTTAATCGTTATCGCTGTATTTTCCGACGGACTATAACATTTTCAAAATTACCGGAATACTGGCGCCGTATTCATTTTTGAAAACATCGTATCGTTTCATTTTCAAGAAAAAAATGAAAGGGATTTGACCTCCTTCTGATCTTTTTCAACCGTTTTCATCCCTACGTCTAATTACCTAGTACAATGGCAAAGCCTCATAAATATCCAAAAACTTTGAAGGGCAACATATGTTTTACCGGACATAAACTAGTTTTAGCTAGTAGAGACTAGATTATAGGTTTTAAGGATGTCTAGTTTTCAGAATCTAGAAACATATATGTTGGGCTTGTTTGGTTCAAGCCAGCGGTCACCACGCCTAACCTGCATCGAGTTGTAGTTGCGGCAGGGGTTTTCGACGCCACACTCTGTGGCGTGATTTGTACTAAGAACCGTGGCGGCGTCATTGAAGTCAGCAATTAACCACACATAGTCGTGATCCTCGTGACAAGCCACCCTTTGTGGCATGGTGGGCTGTGGCCGGAACCAAACACCCCCTAATGCAAAGGTCGTCATGTAGATGTATGTTTTTTTTCATGTGTCCTTTTCTTACCTTAGTTAATTAGTGTCCTTATTACTCTAACAATGATTTAGTAAGTCATAATTAACCATCAACATGAGATTCTTTTTTCTACAGTCCTTCAATTAACCAAACACCCTCCACTTGTTTTATCTGCCACTTTTTAGCCTTCAATTTTTTAAAGTAGCTATCATTCTCATTTCTCGATACAGCTTTCCCGGCCTCTTCCATATATACACATGTCCATAATCTCTTTCTTGTTTTCAACGCGCCAACGTTTGTCATCTTTTCTTAGTTCTCATGTCCATATCTAAAGTCATAGTTAAATTCAAATGGAGAGAGTACGAGTTTAGACTTACATGCAGAATTCCTGTAGTTCTTTGAGGTGGATTAACCTATTGATGTTATAGCTCAGCCTTGAAAGCTCCAGCAGCGTAGTGTTGTGCGGCTCTTCCTGCTCGTACTCGCTGATGTAGTGCATGGCCTCCACTGGACGCGGGTAACGGGGGAGTGGAATGTTGAGCGCACGGGAGATCTGATCCGCCAGAGGAGACTTTAGGCGGCTTTTCATGGCCTCGAGGTGGCACCGGGTGAATTTGATTGCATCGTCAAGAGCATTCTCGCCAGGCACTGCCATATAAGCCGCATTGTACAGGCTGAGCATCCCCCTCGGGTCGCTGGTCAAAGCAAGGATGAAATTACCGGTGCCATCTCTAAATTTGTCAAACACATCTGAAAGCAAATTAGAGAAAAACTTCTGTAAAATGCAGCTCATCATTTGTGATTCATACATTTTTCAAGAAAGGTATCGGAAGTTGCATGCAGCCGCAGATGGAAAATTATGGTTTACCTGGGGAAACCCAAAATCCATGTTGCCGAAGCAGACGAAACCGAAGGGCAACCATGTGAAGTTCTTTTGAGTTCTCAAATTCTTGCTCCTGACAGTGGACACGTCGTAGCGCCACCTCAATCTCCTCTGGGAAGTGATTGTCTATGCCGAGGCGTTCGAGTGTGTCCACCAAAGTTATTGTCTCGGCAGCACTCATGTCATTACCGTCCTCAAACATACACCGTACGTCCTCCTTGAGATGCTCTGCTTTCTCTCTCATGCTCTCATCGGACATCTGTATGAACAGATATATAAACCACAACTGTTCTATTTTTCCCCTTTGTTGGGACAAGCAAGCTAGTATAAATTTGCACTAGCAAATTTATCCCAACGATACAAAAAAAAAGAATAGAAGGAGTAGCTCTTTGGAACAATGAATGAAGATAAATGCATGCCTGCAAGGTGGGAGGGGTGTA
The DNA here is from genome assembly GCA_015847255.1 of Hyparrhenia diplandra. Classification (NCBI taxonomy): domain Eukaryota; kingdom Viridiplantae; phylum Streptophyta; class Magnoliopsida; order Poales; family Poaceae; genus Hyparrhenia; species Hyparrhenia diplandra. The sequence continues at coordinate 284,487 of JADLZK010008254.1, forward strand.
CGTGATAAAGAAGTCACCCCACACGCATGGTTCAAAGGGGCTATCTTCGGCACTGACAGTCTCGTTCATTGGGCCACGGATATCCTCCTGGTAGCTGCAGTTTTCCTTGTATACCCTCTTGGCAGCCGCAGTTTTTCTTACAATACTTAGAGTAGTGTTTCTAACGGGGAGCCTAAGAGCAAGTTGATATGAGTTTGTAATTTTGTATGGCGAAACGAGGTGTAGGGGATGTAATTAATACCGAGATTGGCACGCCATCAGGGGCACCGCAGCACGCCCCTGGAATCGCTGCCATCGAGCTCCACCGCGTTGGGTTCATAGTCATAGAAGGAAGCTGTGTTCTTGTGTTGCAATGATGCATCTTGCTCTGACAGTATAAGCCTCCATTTATAGAGCTTTGATTAGTACAGGAACCAGAATCAGTAGATGACAAATCAGAGTGACTACGGATTAGTTAATTACTAGTTCACCAACCCGTGCTCTCGCACGGGTTTGAATCTCATAGGCAGACAATAATAATTACCTATATTTATTTAAATGTTTGTCTCAACCACATTCATATGTTTTTTTCTTTATATAGCTTAAACTATGATAGTTTTAACTGCCATATCTATTTTGTGGACATAAACCTAAATTTTGATGCATTTCCCCAAATTTAAGCTTATTAATTCCTCGAGATATAATAGTTACAATTTAGAATGCTGAGTATATAGTCAACCAATTTCATTGCAAAAGTTTTTAGATTTTTACAATAATTTTACAATGTACCCTATTCTACCATTTTTGTGAGTAAAACATTATACAATTAATCTTTTAGGGCGATATATATTTAGCTAAAACATAAATAAACTTAAAATGTATGAAATCTTATTCCATATACGTGATATTTTAAAAATCTATATTTTATCCTTTAGCTTTTGATCTAGTTGTTTTAATATTTTTACATGTATTAATTTGAAATTCTAATTCTTATTCTATCATTTTCTCAAAAAAATTATGTTCTTTTTTAATAAAAAGAATATTCTAGGTCCTAGTCTACTCTCTCCTTTTAAAAGCAAATATACTCATTATGATTGTTTCTATGCTTAAGGGTTTGTTTGGTAGGGCTCGACTGTTTATGCGGAGCAACTTCATGATAGAGTTGAAGCTGTTTTTCTAAAACACTTGGCCAAAAAAGACTGTAGTAAATATTATAATAATTTGTCCTAGATTTTTGAGGAGGAACAGGTAGAGGCCATGATTTCGTGGCTCCGACTTTCCTCTCTACAAAAGCGCTTGGGCTCTTCTTAACTCCATGCAAGAGTCCGGCTCGAAGCTCCTAGTCGCCTAGATCCGGATCTACGGTCTCCCCTCTGTCTCCGGTGGCCTTGCCGTAGCGGGAGAGGAGGGGGTCCCATCGTCGTCGTCCACAGTAGTTTTAGGTACTTTCTTTGCCTTTGTGCTTGGCCGTTATGGCATTCTCCGTCTCTTCGTCGCCTCCGTCGCCGGTGGCCTGGTCGCCGTGGTTTTCCTCGGGCTCTTCTCGCCCATTTGTCATCATCGGCGAAAAGTTATGTAGTACTAAAATAAATCTTCCCTTCCCTTCCACCAAAGCGAATCCCTCTCCTCCTCCCCTCCCACCCATCCTCCGCCGCCACGGGATTTGCTTTCCCCACGGCTCAATCGGTCGCCCTGGCTGTGAATCGGGTCGCCGGAGTTTCGATTTCGGTCCACGGTGTTGGAGATCTGTCTCTGCTCATCGATTCCTCGCCCGGCACCGACTTGATTTTTCATTCCCATCTCCGCCTCCGCTTCCGTTCCACCACCAAGCAGCGGCAGCTTTGAATCTTGCAAGTCATCCACGCGTTCTCGAGTTACGCCCGCGCCATCGCCCCTAGAGTTCGTCGCTGGCCACCCGCAGGGATTCCACGAGCCGACTCCTCACTCTCGGGCGCTTCAGTTCATCAAGACCCACCTCCTCGGAGATGCGCGACGCTTGCGGTCTCGGTAACCCCTCCTCAACCTCAGCTCTCGGAAGTTGGAGGCCCTTCCCGCCCGATGTTTTCAACATCGGTCGGCGACGACGTCCTCACTAGCGTTCGCGTCGGCATCTGAAGGTTCAACATGGCGACCGCGATTTGGTCTTCCCCCACCTCTATGCAACACGTGTTCGGGTTCGTTGAAGATGTATGCGTACATGTCCTTTGGGACCACACTTGTATAATCACCTCTGCGTGATCTTGTAATGCTGCTCTTTATATATAGAAAAGAGTTTTCCAGTCAAAAAATGTCATAAATAGTTGTTTTAGCATGCACCATGCCACCTACAATTTTCAATTTATTGTGTCATATGACTATTGTTTAACTAAATAATGTTTTTTAAAAAATCAAAGTTATTAATAATCATATTATGACATAATATTTTGATCAAAATGTTTAAACTTTTTTTGTAGACAACGACATACAAATTTTATCATCAAGAGTATTTACATAACTTAAAGTGGCCTATAAGTGCCACTACTATGTGGTCTACTAAGGATATATTTCAAGGCTCCTATAAAAATAATTATTATTCATACTAATGTAAGTTTTGACTTACAAATGTTTATTTACTGTTTGTAATTGCTTATATTAGCATTTATATGTAGATTTAAGAGACTTTTTGTTAACTTTTTATAATGGTTGACACGTGGATAAATTAGGTACAAATTATATATGTCATAATGCCATTATGAATAATTTGAATGCAAATTTAGGCATCAAAGCATTATCTTTTATAATGATAGAGATAGATGATTTATACAAAATACTATTGGATTGGCTTAATTATCTTTTAAAATTGCAATGGATTAAAATTTTGCATAGAGCATGCAATTCAAGTAATTTGGTGAAATTATTTCTAAGTTGCAAAACCGGTCTCTATGACCCACTACGGGGGACGATTTTTTTGGGTTGGGTTTAGAAAATATAAAAATAGACAGGGACTTATTATAGCGGATGCTAAATAACTATTATGTCAACACCTATTTGTGTGAACAAATCCATGTTCACTGAAATTTAAATCAAAATTATGACTAATAGTCAATAAATATCATATCATATACGTCGTGGGAGACAAATAAAATTGTAATTATAGGATCTAGTAAGATGGTCATACACTCATACCTTTAGCCTACAGGTGCGGTAGGTGCAGCTAGTGGCTTTGATGCTCCCAAATTCCCTTTCTTGACATAGATCTTCATGTCATCCCCATGATCTGGCACACGCGCCCGGTCCTACCGTCATTCCCTCCCTGCACCCGGCCGGGTTGAGATCCCGTGAAACAAAAAAAACATTATTATTATGTTAGCAAAAAAATATTATACCTGTTGCTCGCTCAGTAAGGATTATTATAGATTTTATTTAAAGTAATCCAAGAACAAAATAAGTAAAACCATACATTGCCGGAGACAACAGTGATCAAAATAAGTAGCAAAAAGCCTTTAGCCGTCTGACGAGAACATTGAGGCTAATGCTGCAAACAATTTGCATACATGTACACACCGTATTAATCAGCTTCAAATATTCATTATGTTGCACTATGACCCTACATGCCCTCAAAAATTCATTCGTGTTGACCAATAAGTCCACTGATCACCACAATACAACTTCATTACCGCATGCGGCAAAGCCCGACACAGGCTAACACACCACGAAGGACTCCCTGTCCCACTGAGATATCCGCAAGGAATTCAACAAAGATTTTGGGAGTGTTGGGTGTGGACCTTGTGCTGGTTACACGTTGAGGACATCGAGCACCTCAATGTCCAAGGAGTCGACGTGCTGACGCCGGTGTAGATGATGTACGCATGCCTGCGCTGTATTGGCTCCCTCCTTGCTTGCTTGGCTGGCCGGCCACATAAGTTAATTAGCTGCCCGGTAGCGCCAATGGAAACCATGGTACCGCACGTGCTAATTAATAACATGAAGAAATGTAAGCATTTGAATTTTTTATAAAAAATTTAGGTTCCTCAACTTTGCATTCTCTCATATATGCTAACACAATATTCATATAGATACTTTATAATATGAATATTTTTAGTTGTGACAGACATTAGTTAATGATTTGATATAAATATTCTTTCCAACTTTGCTATCTGTGTAAGTGTTTTAATACGAAACTGGTTAATTTTTAAATTCAGCTTCTTGTGTTAATTTATATATATACAATTACCTTATCCACATTTCCATATCCATTTAGATTTCACCACAACTCCTGACCTTCAAACGTGTTTGTTTAGTTGATCTTTCTCATGTGTTCGCATTATTACATAATACTTGTATAAATATTTTCTTATTAATATTCGGTACCTTTTCTAAAAACTACAGATTTTAATTTCTTACCAATTACTCTGTTATGCTCTTCCAAACTTTTGCACATAGTTTTGACATTTGCACTGTACCTTCATATGTGGTCAACCTGTATTTATTTGATGAAACTTTAATTATGTATTTGTGATGGAAATCAACATACTTGTATTTAGTGTACATAGGTATATGTACAGCGACACACGCCATGGATGCGCTAGTTTTTATAACCTAATTAAACAAAGACCTGTGAATAATGTGGAATGATTATAATAGTATTTTAGAACTTTTTATAATAATATGAATGATATATGTAGATAATTTAGACATAGTGATTACTTTACATTACTTATATTTATTGTTTAATAACATAATGTAGGTGGGTAATCTATAGATGCAAATTTAGGGCTTATACGTCCTTTGAATAAATCGACATCTCTTTCTAAATTTGACCAAATTTCTAGATAAAAATATTAATATTTATGGTATCAAATTAGTATCATTAGATTAGATTTACCATCAAATATATTTTTATAAGGTGTTCACTTTATTTCATAGATGTTATATTTTTTAAACATTTGATTGGCACCAATTCTTGGAATTGATTTGTTCAGGACTGAGGGAGTATTATTCTTTTTCCTAGTCACCTAATCCCTACACCCTAAAATAAATTTCCATCCCTCGTTTTGATGAGTCAATCAATCTCAACTTTTAATCAGATATATATAGAAAAGTATTAATATTTATGTTTACAAATATTCAAATGAATATTAAAGGGAACTATTTTTGGCTACAACATTACATAAAGGCAGTGCTGAACACTTGGATCAAGTTTAGACTACTTTATAATTACACAAGTTTATAGCTTTTAAGGAAAAAAAGCATGGGCGAAGCTACGTTGGACTGCTGGATGCCCAGGCACCCACGTCAAATTGCTAATCACGTGATGAGGTGCAAATTCTTACCATTTGTGCACCCCCTCGGTCCAAATGCATGATTGCAGCTGCAGGCCCAAAAGTGCACCTCACCCGACTCTTGTTTTAGTCATAAGCACACGTAGGAACTAGGAAGGGTGTCCATTACGTTGAATGTGCACCTCCCACAGCCCAAGCCCATGTTGCAGCATGAACGTAGGTGCAGGCCAATCGCACACGCACAAACCATCAATATCGCATGATTTTTTTCCTGTGGCGTTACGCATGCCTGACGGCTCCGCGAGGGCGAGATGGTCGCGGCTTTTCGACTGACGCGGCGTCAACCATACCTGCGATTCGCAAGGGCGATTTGGCCGTGGCTTTTCGACTGACGCGGCGTCGATGATACCTGCGTGGCGGCGGCTGCGTCCACGGGCCGACGGCGCCAGCGCAATCTCTTCTCCGATTCAATCAGGATTCAGGTTTATGTTTGCTTTTTGCTTCTTCCTTGCCTTGCTTCCGTGAGTTTCCAAAGAAATCTTTGTTTAATCATCGTGAAGAATTAACTTAATTTAATTTGTCTTGACTAGTATTCACGGACGGCAAAAGTTGTTTGTCAGTTTCGTTCTCACTTGCTGCAAGTTCTCTGTATCCAGTTAAAGAAGTCAGTTCAGCACGTAATTTCATTTTCTTGCAACCTTGAGCTAGTACTTTTAGAGAAAGAAGAAATGAAGAAAGTTAGCAATGAGGCGGTGGTTCGTCGTTTCGTGAACATGGAAGGAAAAGAGCGTAAATATGATCGTAATGCAATGTATCTACTTTTAATCGGTAATTCTACAATTCATTTGCTAAATAATTGACCTATGTGTTCTCTTTCCTTTTATTTAGGTTATGCGGGCACGTTTTCTCCTCGATCAAAGATTTTGCTATATGGGGCATGTTTTCTTCATGATTTTGGCATTCTATGAATGAATACACTTTTTTGTTAACCGGGGAGTGTTATGTTTTTGACCCAAATCTCATCTCTTTAGCTAGAAGTCAAATTGAACATTGTTGAGTTGTTACGCACATTAGTTATGCTATTTTCGACTGCACATTGGATCGTTCAGCGTAGTTGTGAACTAAGTGGTGCACCCTCCGTCATTTTACTCTAGCTTCACCACTGGAGAGAAGGAAGGGGCATGTGTGGTGCGGCGGTGGCGGTGGCGGGCGCGCGTGGCGTGATGCGGTGGCGGCAGGGCGGGGCGGCGGCGCTTCGTCTTGGCGTTGGGAGGAGGGGGCGGCAGGAGATTGAGAGGCAGGGGAAAATATTTTCTATTGCTTGCCCCAAAGGAGATTACATTCTCCCTATTTATGTGGCCCTCCTATGGAACTTGTAATCCAAGTAATCTCTAATAGGAGTTTCCTTATAGTTCGAAACCTCCCTTACAAGCAGTTCTATTTATTTCCTAATAAGAGTTTTCCTTATAAATTGGATAATCTCTTTCACACCAAATCGCCTATAGGTACCGTGTCCTTAATTTGACTCAACTTGACTCCTAAGCAAAGACGGACTTGATGGCGGCGACAGTAGGTGGCGGCAGCCCTGCCAGCGCCCCCCTTCCTTCCTGGGTCGGCTGGGCTCCTAGCCCATCCATGGCTGGCCCAGTTCCGGTGCGTGACATGATCTATTTTCCTTTCAAAATATGGTATATTTTTAGTGCCTCGACTATTAAAACCGTTCCATTTTGATTTCCGAACAGGATTTATTAAGTGGTTTTCAGATGGCTTAAATCCAAGTGGCATGTCCTCCCATCATCCTCTTTCTCACCAAAACAGGATTTCTAAAGAGTATCTATATTTTTTGGAATTTTTTATGAATGATGAGATATGCTCTCAGAAACTAGGCAAGCTAATGGAGAAAATCTAATAAAATCTTTAAGAAATTAGATCAAATCTATACTATAAAAAGAGCGAAGTAATTGGTAGGCACGTGTCACAATCTCATTTGTTGAATCTGTATGGATTTCTCATCCAACGGGTTATCCCGACCTTAGGTGACCGCATGTTTGAACGTATCTTGAAGGCAACCAACTAAGAGGCGTAGGCCCGTCCCACCGCCGCAAGGCCTGAACTGGCGGCGTCGCGTACACCTCCCGCCTCGCGACTCCCTCCCTCGCGAAAGCGGGACTCGTGGCGCCGCCCGATCGCGGCCGAACCAGGGACGGCGGTTGCTCGGCGATGTGCTGTTGCGGCCCCTCGCCACGCTGGCAAAAGAATCGCCTCCGGCGCCCTTGGCGTGCTGCGCCCGGTTCGGTCGGAGTCACGAGGCTGGCCGCCCGCGGAGTACCGCCATCCGATGATTCAGCGGCGGCCGCCGCGGCTACGCCGCGGCGAAGCTTCGTTGGACTGCTGGATGCCCAGGCACCCCGTCAAATTGCTAAGGGCAGGTACATTGCTACATGTAATCGGTCTCATACGTCGTCTCATGCATCGCCCGCGTAGGATTTTTGATGATGTGGAGGATAGAGAGATGTGAGAGAGAATCAGGTAGTTGCTTAGCGAAACAACGACCTCATGAGCTAAAATTTAGGACAATGAGACAACTATTTTACCATTGTATGAGTTGTTGTCCTGATGCACCTCACAATCCTATTTTTACTCTCTCCATAAATTAAGGAAATGCGAGTTGCTATGAGACAACTTAGAAAGACAACCTTTGTATATATAGTCTATTAAGTCATCTTAAATTACGTGGCACTATATGAGACTACCTATAAGACAACACTAATGTACTTGCCCTAATCACGTGATGAGGTGCAAATTCTTACCGTTTTGTGCACCCCCTCGGTCCAAACACATGATTGCAGCTTGCAGGCCCAAAAGTGCACCTCACCCAAATCTTGTTTCAGTCATAAGCACACGTAGGAACTAGGAAGGATGTCCATTACGTTGAATGTGCACCTCCCACAGCCCAAGCCCATGTTGCAGCATGAACGTAGGTGCAGGCCAATCGCACACGCACAAACCATCAGTATCGCATGATTTTTTTCCCGTGGCGTTTCGCATGCCTGACGGCTCCGCGAGGGCGAGCTGGTCGCGGCTTTTCGACTGACGCGGCGTCAACCATACCTGCGATTCGCAAGGGCGATTTGGCCGTGGCTTTTCGACGGACGCGGCGTCGATGATACCTGCGTGGCGGCGGCTGCGTCCACGGGCCGACGGCGCAAGCGCAATCTCTTCTCCGATTCCAATCGGGATTCAGGTTTATGCTTGCTTTTTGCTTCTTCCTTGCCTTGCTTCCGTGAGTTTCAAAAGAAATCTTTGTTTAATCATCGTGAAGAATTAACTTAATTTAATTTGTCTTGACTAGTATTCACGGACAGCAAAAAGTTGTTTGTCAGTTTCGTTCTCACTTGCTGCAAGTTCTCTGTATCCAGTTAAAAGAAGTCAGTTCAGCACGTAATTTCATTTTCTTGCAACCTTGAGCTAGTACTTTTAGAGAAAGAAGAAATGAAGAAAGTTAGCAATGAGGCCGTGGTTCGTCGTTTCGTGAACATGAAAGGAAAAGAGCGTAAATATGATCGTAATGCAATATATCTACTTTTAATCGGTAATTCTACAATTCATTTGCTAAATAATTGACCTATGTGTTCTCTTTCCTTTTATTTAGGCTTTGGGGCACGTTTTTCTCCTGGACCAAAGATTTTGCTATATGGGGCATGTTTTCTTCATGATTTTGGCATTCTACGAATGAATACACTTTTTTTTTTTGTTAACCGGTGAGTGTTATGTTTTGACCAAAATCTCATCTCTTTAGCTAGAAGTCAAATTGAACATTGTTGAGTTGTTCTGCACATTAGTTATGCTATTTTCGACTGCACATCGGATCGTTCAGCGTAGTTGTGAACTAAGTGGTGCACCCCACCATCATTTTGCTCTAGCTTCGCCACTGCTGTGGCGGCCTGTGACACTGCTGGCAAAGGATTGTCCCCAACGACACCCTCGACGTGCGTATAGGTCAACGGGAAACAGACACGCTAGGGGTGGAGGAAGGAGCGGACGCAGAGGCCGGCCCATCGGGTACCAACACACGTGGAGTGGAGACCAACCCTGCATGCCCAGGGCTTCTTCCTCTCACTATTTTGTCCTCCCATGAATTCTGCATGTTATTCCACCAACATCCCCCCCTCTGATTGTACATTAAAGTGACTTGTTTCTCTATCTTGATCCTTAAATAAGCACTGAATGGCTCATTCTTTTTTTTTTGCGAGAAACTGCCATCATTTTTCCTCTTCTGTTCTGACACATGATAGTGATGGTATCTTTTACAACAAAAACGTGGCAGCGATGGTTGATATTTACTTTTTTAATTAATTCTCTTACTTCTTATCCTGATTAAGTCAATGCATTGTCCTTTAATTAGGCCCCAAGTGAGTGCTAAGTGCGGTTCACCTTGTCATCAGATATAAGGTACGTGGAGCCCACCAAGGCAAAGGTAGGAAAGGGATGGTGCCACAATGCATTATATAATTTGCAATGACATTTACTCCTTCATTTTCAAATTATAAAACATTTTGGCTTTTGCAAAAGCAAAAGAAGTTGTCTAGAAAAACCAAAACATCTGATAATTTGAAACTGAGAGAGTAGTTTATTACAATATACTAAGCATAATACTAAGAAAATTTAATTGATAATGATCAATTATATATGAAATTGTATCATATGCATTATCGTTCTTGCCTAAAATGTCATTTTTTATTTATCCTTTTGTAGAAGTTTTTGTTTTCGGACATTTAGTGTAATAATGCTGTCCAAAAAAAAAAAGAAGATTTGTTCAGTTGTTTCATATCTTTGTAGAATCTAGAAATTCATGTGTATACTCAGATGCATGTAAGAAATTTACTGTGAATAATACTCTCCAAAATGGCAAATCTTTATTTTCTTCGACTCTTATGCTGAAGAGATTCACTCAGGAGAATGAAAAGTTATAAACTGTAAAATGCCACTAAGAAAACTTGAGGGAAAGGTGTTTGCCAGTGATAAATATTTTTTGACTTTAGTGATGTGATCTGCCTGATGAAGCAGAGCATTCCTTGGCATCTTTTAAATGTTACTGGAATCACCACCAAATTGATCTCTTTCAAATGATAACTTCGTACTATTACAAGATGGTTATCCATGAGCATTCATCATAAGCGCCGCGGATCTATCATTGTAGCATTTCACCGGAGATATTCAGGGGTATCGTTATTTATATTTTCCCAAAGGAAGGCATGGTGGAAAAGGATCTAATAGAGACATGAACAAGATAACATGACCGTGTAATGGACCAATGCTTATAACAGGGATATAAGGGACCGATACAAGGATAACTTGACACACTCACTCAAGCCAAACTCAAGGATAAAGATAAATAAGGAATAAAGAAAGTCCTAAGTGGAGCATACATATTCTAGTCATGGCTATGCATAGAACCGGTTGATAATGGGCAACACTCATGAGTAGGAGGTGCGAGTGAGAGTGAAATGGGCGAGGAGACCTTCCGGTGCATACGCCCAATGAAAAGGTACTTTTAGACTCCTACACAACATACAAGCGTGGGGGGGATTACAAGGACGGGCGAGTTGTCACAACCCCATAAGCCCTACCCCTCGACCGTGGCATGCTGTCATATTCGAAGGATACCTAGCATCCAGGACACCACGCCGCATACAAGGACACTACTCATATCCCCATGGTCCCCACCCTACGGATGGACGAAATAGGTCATGAGCAAGCCCGAAGGACACAACGAACCGCCACTTTCGGCACAATCGACATTACTCAATTATATCGCATGAATGGTTTAAGCATAAAGTTCTATGACAATATCATAACATGGAAACTATAGACTAGTTCATATGTCATGATCATATCAAGAGAACAACATGTTAGATCATAAGATAAATCATGAAGTATAGAAATAACATGAAGACTCTAATTCTAATGCAAAACCTCAAGCCATTTCCACCAAGGAGGACTACACATCCTTCACAGAGGTACATGATCCCTACCATCAAACCAGGACTATACAGTGTAGTTCTTGTGCTTGATGTGGTTCATATGTTTGCCGGTGTTGTAGTCGTCTCAAACTTTTCTGAGCCTTTCACATGCAAATGGGGAAGCACCCACAAAGTTTGAGATTTTTCGAGTTGGTTTGGTACTTTTCGGTTTATTTGAATTTCTCAGCGGCGCCACCATGTAATTATAGTTTGAATCGAGCCTACCCACTAAAAAGAGCCGGAATCTTTGCTAAACTTTTCCATAGGGTCTCATGTGCCCTAGGAGGCAAATCACCATGGAGGTCCAAGACAAATTCTTGTGTTTCCATGGTACACGATCATGGAGGATTACACACATCCTTCACAAAGGTACATGATCATCCATGAAGTGGCAGCATTTCTATGTCACTGCCGGATGCAGGTAATAATCGGCAGTGAATAGGATTGGGGTGACATTTTCCTAATCTATCTAAACCTCCCGCCATTTTGTTCCCCACCGCGCCCAAACCAGTCTTGACTATATATATAGGTGAGTGGCTCGGAGCGAAATTTTAGAAGTCATTTGAACATCACGCCATTCTCATTCCCCACCCGCCCGAAAGAGCACCGGTCGCGCCCGACGAGCACCACCAACTCCAACGCCGCGTTGCCGTGCGTCCCCTACGCCTTTCGGGCCGTCCGTTTGCGCGATCCCTAGTCGATTCGCTCCAGCCGAAATCGAGGCTTGATGGCGTTCTCTCCCACGCCACGCTCCCTCCACTCCGGCGTCCCCAAGGCGCGCCAAGATCCTCCTCGCCCTTCGGCCCCTTCCATGGTGAGAACTAATTATCCCTTTAGGTGTACGAAGTTTTTACCTATGAGAATGAGAACTAATTCGCTGCTGTCCTAGCCTCGCATCGCCCGCTTGGTCTTCCTCCACGCCGACGGAGGACCGCCGCCACACCTCTCTCGCCATCCGGGCGGCCTCACGCCATCTTCCTCTTCACCGCCCGGACGCCCGTACCGTCTGCGGCCTTGTCCTCCTCAAATCCTCCAAGACAAGATAGGAGCGCCGAGACGCCTAAAGCTTGGTGAGTGTGTCGGTCACTGCCCTTGAGGTGTTCGTTGAAATGCCCGCCTCGGTCCACTTTGCAACCCGTGCTCGAATTGTGAATGAAATTCATGAGTTAGTGTTGTTCGAAATCCAGTTTGGATATTTTAAATATATGTTTGTGCTTATTGTACAACATTTATGAATAACATAGCATTATGGTCCTATTTTGGTTACATGTATAGGCAAGCATGGCGTGGTACGTAGTGTTTGTTGGTCGCCTACCAGGGATCTATCTAACCTGGGAAGATTGCTATGCTCAAGTCCAAGGCTACGCTAATTGCTGCTTAATTGAAGAGAAGCCACCCCACATACTTGTGAAGATTGAAGAGAAGCCACTCCACATACTTATAAAGATTGCGAGAATTGCTGCTTAATTGTTTTGGAAAGATGTCATGCTTGACTCTATGGGCATTGGTCTTTTTATTTTAGAAGTTGATGTAGGCTTAGTTTCTAGAATATTAGGTGGATTTTGTTGTATGTAACCATTAAATCCTGTAATGTTTTGACGATATTAATGTACGATGATTTTTTCAGATTTAAAAAAGAGCTGAATTCCACGAATAAATTCAAAAATTTAAACAAAAACGTCGTGTGGCATGGGCCCGGCGGTGAATGACATACAAACCGTAGTGTAACTACACGAACACTATCGGTTTGAATTACAAACCGTCTTCTATGAGCGAAACATCACCGTCGGTTGCATTAATCAACCAATAGTCTCCACTCTAATAACGCTTTTCGGGTTGAAATCAGCCGGTAGTGATCACGTAAAGTTCATTGATGGTCCAAAGTAAGCCGCCATTGTTAGCTCTTCGATACACTTTGTCGGCTCAATCTAACCCGATAGTGTTATCCTTACAGTTACGTCGGTTCGTTAAAGCCCGGCGGTGCTCCCAATATCAACTCTGCCGGGCTGACTTCGAACCTGCATTGCTTGGATAAAAATGTTGCGGTCCGTGGAACACCCGGCGGTGTTCGGTGACGATCTTGCGCCTGCGGTTCGATATCAAACCGGGCAGTCTCTCCTCGCATCACCGCCGGTGTTTTGACCCTGACCAGTGTTTCAAACCGGTAGTGTTTCAAACCCCACATCACTACCGCTATGGTTCGCGGTTCAGTTTTTCGGCAAATGAAGGGGGTTGGAGCCCGGCAAGTGATGGACAATTCTGTTGTAGTGCTACCTAGTGGGGCTGGGTCGTCTTCTTGGCGGTCGGGACTGTTGCCGGAGAGTCGGAGACTGGAGGTGAGCGGCTTTGCGGCGGCATGCCCGTGGTCCGACGGCGGCTCCCGCCGGCAGGAGGTTTTTTTTTGTTTTTGGTTTTGTTTTTGGCTTTTTTTTGGCGTATCAAAATTTGTTCTCTATCTTTTTGTTTTGGCCTTTATTTGTTTCTTCAAAATTCAGGTGGAATTGGGGGTTTTTGCCACCCGATTTCTGTTTTGGCAAAATTTGGGTGGTTTTGGATGAAAATCCACACGGGTGGAAAAAAGGCCAAACCACCCAAGTTTAATATAGACGGACAATAAATTTTGGTGCTTGGTGCTTGCACACAACCAAAACCGTGGGATTAAAAAACTCGTCCTTGGTGCTTGCACAACCAAAATCGACATATGTACTATGTGAATAAAATATACAAAGCATGCACTTAACTAAACGCCCACGTATACGGCAATACAACACAAAGGAGATAGTGATGAGACACCTGAATCAGTGATGTGGAATGATGTGTCAGCCAGTTAATATTAGTGATGCAACTAAACGAAACACGTCTATAGGAGCATACAAAAAATTTGGGGTAAAAAGTGTGTTATTATGAAGTGAAGGAATAATAATAAAACCTGTGCCAAACTGGCCATATAAGTATTGGCGAAACATATATAGTTCAGCATGAAGCTGGTTTCATCGTACACAAGACGAGTAAACAAATGACAATAGTAAACTAATAAAATGATAAACATCTGAGTGCACATATAGTTTTGATGCGAGCGACAGTCACAGTAGGAGACACACAAACATTATCAGTGTCCAACTCACACATCGGTAAGAACACAAACATATATCGCTGTCGGGCCTTCAAATTCCTGCGGGGAGCTCCTTGTACTGTGATGCCACTAGGCGCAGGTTGTTTCTCCTCCTGACGACCGAACCAAACATCGTGTCCATGTCGAGCTCATCAGGCCCCATCCCATCTGGCAGGCTCCAGTCGACGTAGTAGAGAAGTCGCACAACAAGGAGCTCAAGCATGGCGAGACCAAAGATGTTTCCGGGGCACATCCTCCTTCCACTGCCGAATGGCATGTACTCAAACTGCGAGCCCAAGTAGTCCGCCGCACTGCCGGTGCTCACGTCGAAGCGCTCAGGCCTGAACTTGTCCGGGTCCTGCCAGTGCTCAGGGCTCCTCGCTAGCGCCCACGCGTTGACGATGACCGTATTGCCCTTGGCCACCTCGAAGCCACCAATCTCGCAGGTCTCCCCGACACAGGCGAGGAAGGAGGAGCGGGAACAACGGGTACAGCCTCAAGCCCTCCTTGATCGCCATCCTCGTGTAGCTGAGTTTGCCGATATGTGCCTCGTGGTCTTGTGGGCTCTTGCTGTCCAGTGCTCCACGAACCTCGGCTTGTGCCTTGGCCATCGCCTCAGGGTTCCTCATCAGCTCCGACATGATCCACTCCACGGCCGACGACGTCGTCTCTGTCCCTCCGCCGAGCATGTCCTGAACGATCGATGAATGATCACGCAAGGATGGATTATATATTTTTTAACAGAAAACATGCATAACCACGAATACATTTCAGCAGCGCACTTACAACAATGATGGCTTTGATACTTGTCGTGTTGATGGATGTTTCTTGTTCCCCTCGTCTCTGATCCTAAGCAAGACACCTAGAAAGCCGAGGCCATCATCGTCTCCCTTGGCCGCCACGGTTGTCTTCCCTTGATGCCGCTGTGCTTCAGACTCGGCGATGATCCTGTCTAGTATGGCATCCAGCTGCCGGCGTGCTCGCCATAGCCGGCCTTTCAACCCCTGTGACCACGTCTACAAACCACAGAGACGGGAAGAGGTCCCCCAAAGCGAACCCGCTGCTATACTTCACCGACATCTCGAAGATCTCCTGGAGCTCGCCGAAATCGCACAGCCGGCCGAACGTTACCTTCCCGGCGATCGCCAGGGAGCACGACTCGACCAGCCTTCTAAGGTCGACCGGCTCACCGCCTCGGCTGGCGGCCCCGATCTCCCGAATCAACGAAAGCGTCTCACTGTCCCGTAGAGGCGCGAACTGCCGCACCCTGGATGAACTTAGGAGCTCGGTGATGCAGAGCTTGCGCGCTGTCCGCCAGTGCGCGCCGTACGGCGCGAAGCTGACGTCCATGGATCCGTAGAGGATGACCTCCGCCGCGAGCAATTTCGGCCTGGATGCGAACGTGAGGTCCTTGTCCCGAGCACCTCCTGCGCAGCCGCGGGCGAGGAGATCACGACGGCGTCGATCTGGCCCAGCCGCAGGTACATGACCGGGCCGTGCTTTCTTGCCAGGTCCCGTAGCGCGACATGCGGCTGTGACGTGATGAGGTGGAGGAGGTTTCCGACCAAGGGTAGACGCCGTGGACCTGGAGGCTGCTGCTTCTTGGAAGTTGCTGAAGGCTTAAGTGAGTACACGAGAGTCACTGCTGTAACGAGAGTGACGAAGAGGAGGCTAATTGCGTTTAGCTCCATTTAGGCTTAGTTTGGTTACCTGTTTTTGGCGTGAGACCAACCACACATGCATTGGCATTTTATAAGATGACCACTCAGCGTATATTAGTTTTTTTTTTTTTTTTAATCGGCGTCCTAAACAAATGAATTCATGAATGGATCGGGATAAGCTACGAGCCCGCGACTCAGTTCTGATCCGCTCCCAAGGCTCCCAGCCCACCGCTACTACAGAATAGTACATAACTGTTGTCGAAAAATGAATTGGCAGAATTAAAGCGGTAGTGTTGTGGGGTTCGAAAAAAAACTGCCGAGTTGAAACACCGGCGGTGATTTGAGAAGAGACTGCGGTTCGTTATCAAACCGGCAGCGCAATGTCATCGAACACCGCCGGGTGCTCCTTCGACCGGCAGCACTTTTGATCCAAGCAACGCCGGTTCGAAAGTCGACGGCAGCGTTAATATTGAAAAAAAAATTGTCGGGCTTGAACGAACCGATAGAATGGAGGAAAATAACACTATCGGGTTAGATTTTGCCGACAATGTAGTGATGAGACAACAATGCCGGTTGATTGTGGACCTGATAGTGATCTTTACGTGAAGACTGCCGGTTGATTCCTAACCCGATAGTGTTATTACATTGACACTATCAGCTGGTAAATGCAACCGACAGTGTTGTTTCTGTAATCAATGATGGTTTGTAATTCAAACCGATAGTGTTTAGTGTAGTCACACTACTGGTTAGTTTGTCATTCACTATCGGGCCCATGCTAACCGGCGTTTTTGTTTTATTTTTTAAATTTCAAATTTATTCATAAAATTCAGCTCCTTTTAAATCTGTAGATCCATCATACAATAATATCATCAAAAAATTATAGAATTTCATGGTTACATACAATAAAATCCACCTAATGTTCTAGAAACTAAGCCTACATCAGCTTCTAAAATAAGAAGACTAATGACCATAGACATAAATAAAAGCGTGACATATTTCAAAGACCAATTAAGCAGCAATTCTCGCAATCTTCATATCTATGTGGGGTGGCTTCTCTTCAATCTCCTCGGCAGGATAGTTTGCACCATTGCAGGCGATGACAGCTTCACCTTCGGTGTTGTATTTTCTGTGAGATCTTATTTGACCAATGGCCTCGATGAGAAGGCACAAGGCTACCTCAAAGCGCCGCAAGTCCAAGTTCAACAAGCCGCAAACCGAGGAGGCAAAGAAGAAGAGATCCCGGCGGTTACTATGGCAGAGCGTAGCGGATCGCTCGAACCTCGCAGAGAGGGGGGGCCAGCTAGCCGAGGCGCTGGGAGACCCCAAGCACCGCGGGTGCGCCCGTGGCATATCATTAAGAAAGAGCCGGAAGACTATGGAGTCCCCGGCATCCGACATGGCCTCATACCGAATGAGGCAAGCGCGCATAGGACATGCTCTTCCAGCAAGGTCGCGAGTAGGCTATGAAGAACTTTGTCATGGGAAAGATCTCGTGACGCATTCACGAGCATAGCCGCGAAAAGATTCCGGCGATGGATTTCGGGCGACCGACACGGCGGCGGCGAGATTCTTTGGAAGAACGACGGCGAGGGAGGGAAAGATAGCGGCGACGGTGGTGGTTAGGGCTGGGGTGGCGGCATTGGCGTGGGGAGGAGGAGGAGGGAAGGGGCGGCGGTGGTGATGGTGGCGTGGCGGTGAGGTGGCGTGGCGCGGTAAGTAGGGGGGGCGCTGCGGCGCACGTGGGGGAGGAGGGTGGCGGCATGTGAGTTGGAGAGTAGGGAAAATATTTTCTATTGCTTGCCCAAAAGAGATTACATCCTCCCTATTTATTTGCCCCTCCTATGGGGACTTGTAACGCAAAATGTCTGTAATAGGAGTTTCCTTATGGTTTCGGACCTCCCTTACATGCAGTCCTTAATTAATTCCTAATAAGAGATTTCCATATAGATTGGATAATCTATTGCACACCAAAAAGTCCCAAGATAATCCTATTCCAAACCGACAAGACTCTTTCCTAACTTGACTCGACTTGACTCGAAGCAAAAAGACGACTTGATGACGATGACGCGAGGTGGGGGCGGTGGCCCTACCCGCCCCCTCTCCGGGTCGACCGGGCCTCTAGCCCATCCATGGCTGACCCGGATCCGATATGTGAAATCTCCCCACCGTTCGGACGAGGCGGGCGCGGCCCGCGTCTTGCCGGCCAATCTCCTAGTCGAGACACTGTGGGAACATCTGCAGTACCTTGAGTGAGGAGCTCCACTTGAATGTCCACGCGGCCGCGCGATCGGATCCCCCGATGATGATGTTTTCCCCGGTGCGAAGTGGTGCAAACTCAAATTTATAGTGGAGGTTGCCGATGTAGCCGTGGTAGAAGTATTGGGAGATGACTTGCCCACGCTGAATCTGTCCTCGTAGATGTGTGGCGCGAAGCAATTCCTTTGGAACACCCGCCACAAGGTGCTGATGCAGCATTGCACGTGGGGGGTTTCCAAGAACATGCAGCATGTGTCCGGTGACGAAGAGAGGCATGAGGCGCAGCGAGGCTCAGCATTGTACCATAAATGAAGCTTCCAATTTCCAGTATTGACAGAGAGAGTTGGTGTGCACCGGCCACGTGATCAGATCGATGTGCACGTTGTCAACGCTGAAGAAGATGCGATCGTTCCCATCAAGGAACGCCACTCGTGCTAGTCCCCCGTTGTGGCGTCATAGCCACACACTCCCGCGAGAGTATGGCTGTTGGTGCCGCGGGTCATCAATGGCCATTTGTGTAGGTGCCTAGGGCGCAGGAAATTCATCCAAAGAAACTCCGTCATGAAGCAGGGCATCCAAAGATGTCCGGCTAAAAAGTGCAGAGGATGCCGGAGGTAGAAGCGCCCGTCAAGAGGAGGAAGCCGCCCTTCTAGTGTCCACGCCGGGCTGCATTGCCGCCGTGACATCCGCAGCAATCCGCCTCATGTGCTGCTCCGTTGTCGCTCGTCAGTAGCTCCGCCAAGACGCCGGCCCGATGTGTCGAAGATGTCCGTGGTAATCGTGTGCCTCGGTGCTTGCCGATCCGTGGAGTGAATTCACGAATGCGCCGCAAGAGGCCGGACCATAGGGGACCGACCTTGGGGCGCCGTGTCGACTTCGGGGGAGGCGCCCGCAGAACGTCTTGGCCTTTCCGCTGGGGGGTAGTACTCCAACTCGTTCGAGGCTTTAAGTCCCATGTCACCCCGCTCCGGGCTCGTCGGCCAAGGCATGCCAATGATGATGTTGACATCGTTCCGATGTGTGTAGGATACTTGGCGCCCGATGTCGAAGAAGTCGACATCATGCGCGACCGACGTCGAAGGTGGCTGCTTGGCATGCCGAGGTGGCACCATTACCAGCCATGATCATAACTCGGACTGGTTGTGTGCATAGTCCAGCGGTGGCCACCACCACGAGGAGCAATGTAGTTGTGCGTGGCACCGAATCAACGGCGATGCCGACTACGGTTCCCCGAAATCATGCCGACGAGGTAGAGAGTGAACACCATATACCGGGATGTGGGATCCCCGGATAGGACCCTCGAGGTGGGTGGCGCCTCCATGCTCAGAAATCGCCCACATCATCACCGTAGTCATTGAAGACCGTGATGTCGAAGAGGTGCTTGCACTTGTGACCCCGTGTGAACGGTTCATCACAGTTGAAGCATAGTCGCAGTTTTTGCGTCGTTTGGTCATCTCCTTCGTGTCACCGCTTGAACGGTCGAGAAGAAATTGGAGGTGAAGTCGCAGCCTAAGCCGCCTGTGGCGCCATTGGAGAGGGCGACACGACCGCTTGGACCGCTAGCGTGCCGACTTGCCGGGGGGTGTAGAGGATGGTGAGGCGTTGCTCGTATGCCCGAGCGAGAAACATGGTCGCGTCTCCATGTCATGGGGTTTCGAGCTCTACATCCGCCTTCGTGGTTCCCGGCTAGCCGTAGACGTTGAGTTGTTGTTGGTCGCCGAGGTTGCCGCCCACGCTATGTGCACCGAGGAACCGCCGTGTACTCATCAACATTGCCAGCCTTGCGCTGCGATGCCGATTCACCCAAACCCGGATTGCGCGTGTAGCTGGGCCAAAGCCGTTCGTTGACGTAATGGGTGAAGATTGCCCAATTTGTCAGAAATGCTTGTTGGTAAATCTAATGTCACTATAACTTAAGGTGGAGTTAATCTCACCTCAGGCTATATACCATCAAAAGATACTTCGGTGTGGTTCATCTCTTAACACTACTATGTGCTAGGTTGTCATCCCCAGTAAGAATGCTAGGAAATGCATATGTGATACTTGTGATATGTGTTGTTGTAATCTAATAAAATAAATATAAAAGGTCTATCGCAAGCGTTTACGGATATAAATACCATTGTAGCATTTCAGGGAGTAATCCAGGTTTTGTCATTTATATTCTACCCAGGGGGAGGAATAATCTAAGGTGGGAACAAACATAATTAATAAGTGGCATACTTATGAGAGGTTCTCATTACTAGTGCTAACTTTAGCGTGGGTTAAACCAATAATGATAAATATATGATAATGATAAATAAAGGCGAGAGGCATCACACACAGAGACAGAGAATAGCTACTAAGTTAGACTTAACATTGGACTACTTTAAGAGAGAGAATTCATCTATAGCATTTAATCTACTAAGTCATTACATCTACTCTAAGGCATATGTTATCATCTATAGCATAGTAGATTCTAGATCATGTATCAGGGCGACTATCAAGGAAAATCAAGAGTGAAACAAGATATTCCCCATAATCAATGTCCACGTGTCTTATAAACGGAGGGTGGATTCCAAAGGACTCAACAGATCTGTGTCACCCCGCGATCTACCACACGCCCGAATATAAGGTGCATTTGCGGTAAATCATATATAAGCACCACGCTTACATAAATATCTTTACCACCTAACCCACTCGAAAGTATTGAATTAGACGCTCTACAAATAGATACATATATCTATCATAAACTACATCTATATCAATCATACTATTAGAATAAAGTAAGAACATAGCAAACAAACACATATTATTAATAAAGTGCAAAGTCATAGATACAAGATAATTCATACCGTAATACTTGAAGATCGAGAATTTGCAGGTAGGCACACCCGGCTCTAATTGTATAAATGCGCTAATCAACTTGGATGAACTAGAACTAGATGAACTAAAACTAGAACTAGTAGCTAACTCTAATCTACGGTGGAGAACTCTCTTCTACTTACGCCGCGACTTTGGTTTACAATGGATTGATAATGAACTAGTATGAGTTAGGGTTTCACCACGAGGGGACAGATGGTCTTCTTATATAGGCCTTGGCGATGAACGATGACCATTGGATCAAACCGACCTTCAACAGGGGCGTAGATACAACCACAAGGTTGGTAGTAAACCGACCTAGGAAGCTGAGGCTGACAGGTGGGACCCACCGGCGGCCGGCCAAATATGGATTGGCGGCCGCCCGGTGGCCTTCCTCCTCTCGACTTTGGTTCCATCCGGTGTCTTCTCGGTGTCTTCTAGATTGTTTTAGTTCAGTTTTCGGATTGAGTTGCTTCACAGTCAAGTCTTGTCATCATATGTCTTGTATATTCGGAACTTTCTCCATCTTTCTCTGCATTTACCTGTTAAGTCCCCGGAAATACATAATTCACCAAAACTCGTGGAATTTATTAGTTTAAACCTCTATTCTAAGTGTATATTCAATTTATGTCCTTATTTCATCTCTTGTTGACATATAAAAGTATAGGATAACAAAGGCCAACAAGCTCCCCAAGCTTAACCTTTGCTAGTCTCTTAGCAAAGCTTTTTGACGAGAGTGGATCAGGAGTTGCTACAATGAATTATTCTCTCACAAATACACATGTCATCAATTTAAAATTCTCCCTCAAAGATAGGTGAAACATTCTGATCTTTCAACTTTCTTTTTATTATAAAAACAACGTGGGGCTTTTGCATGTACTTAAATCTTGAATAATTGAAAGATAGAACAATCAAGTCAAGCACTATGTCTCAAACTCTTCATTTCACCTCTATTCTGGAGTTTTTATAAATTTTCAAAATAAAACTTCGAGTTTTCATTGTATGACTCTTTCAAATCTCTCATGTATTATTATTATTATTTTTTAGATCCTTACCAAGGCAATGATGTAATGCCTTCTCTCATGATATATAGCAATTTTGAAACATGGCAAATGTATTATGTCTTCTCTCAACCTATCTACTAAGGCTTATATCCGAGCTCATAGGTGGGAGACAGTATATGCATACTTGCAAAGCATATATTGTAAAGTCAAACAACGGATCCAAAAGAACAAGTCATACAATGTGAGTGTATGGAATGTATTTGTGAGGTGGATATATGGTAGTATGGGATATAATAATTCTAATTCTACTATGCTCCTTTTTGAAGAATTTGATCTCTCTTTTTGAAATTTCAATAAGACTTCGTAAGAGAACTTGGGCTAGCTTTTCTTCTTTTTTTTTTTTTTTTTTTTTTTTTTCTTAGAGAGGTGGGTCCTACTCACCCTCGAACTTTTGTCCATTTTTCTCTCTCTTTTATCTTTTTCTTTCTTTTGGAGAGATGGGTCCTACTCACCCTCGGACTTGTGTCCATTTTTCTCTCTCCTTTATTATTTTACCGATGTGGGCTCTACTTCGCCCTCGAACTTGTGTTCATTTTTTCATCTCTTTTAGGGAGGTAGGCTCTACTCTCCCGTAGGACACTTGTCCATTTTTGATCTCCCTCTTTTCTTTTTCTTTTTAAGCATAGCCCAAAGTTTCTTCTTTTTGTCAAGCAGATATTTGAGAGATAAATGAATTTTTATGGAGCATAACTGGGGTTTAGAGAATAAATATAGAGATGAGAAATATTTTTGGTGTTTACTCGGGATAGGAGTGAAACATTTTTTTATGGCTAGCAAATGGATGAAGGGTATGTGGAGTGCATATGATGGAAATGTGTAAGTGGAATTGTATGACAAGTTCCCAAAGGGTCTCAATGGTTGACTAAACTCAACACTAAGCAAATAATGAATGATAAAAAAGAGTTTTCCTATTCATGTATATGGCTGTGGTAGGAATTTCAGAACTCTCTGTCATATAGGAAACTCATCATGCAGTTTTTTAGGGTTTTTCGCAAATCAAATCTCCGTAATTTAGTGCAACTAGGAGTAAGATAAATAGCAGCTCGGACTATCTCATATCATATCCATCAAGTACCTAGATTAGCTTAGATGTACGTTCCCACAAAATTTCAAGCTCAAAATTTATTTCTCAAGTTTTAAACAATTTTATTCATAGCATGGGAGAATTCTAAACCAATGATAGATACTTGTAAGAAAACAAAAGCAGATCAACTATTCATCATCTCCAAGAGACAACGGCTACTAAATTATTCAAACAAACTTTAAAATAAGATAATTATACACACTCTTTTTACTTGGTTTTCTTGGTTATTTACCCCTTTTTTTTAGCAAACAAAGCAAAGCAAATTTAAACAAACAAAACAAATAAAATAAAATAAAAAAGAATAAAAATATAAAATATAAAAATAGATAAGCGCTAGGTCATAGAGACTTACCCGGCCAAGTGGGGCAACTCCCCCAAGCTGGTGTTGGTTCAGGGGTTCAGCGACGCCCGCCGGGCGGCGGCCCATGCAAAACATTCATTTCTTCGATTCGATGCTCGATGGAATCTCGATGTCGGTGATGTTTTGATTTGTGCGGGCATTCCACTCTTTCGGTAGTTGTAATAGTTGACACGATCATACCTCATTCCCTGGATGGTGTTGTACATCCCTTGGAACGTGTACGCATCATATCCTGCAAAAGAGTTATGAGGTGGTTCAGGAGTTTGTTGTGAGTTACCCGAGTATCATAGAAGTAACCACTTCCACGATAAGGTTCTCGGCGAATATGAGCATCACCTCCACGCTCCTTTGGGGCTTCCTCGTTCAAATCACGGGTGACCGATCAACGCGAATCGTATGTCTGCTTGTGAAGGTGTGGGGTAGGTCCATGGTGATATGCTCCAAATCTTTGGTTCTTGTGGTCTTGGTCCGCTCTGCCCAAACTGGATCATGGGCACGATGTGTCGGACGAGTTGGCATGGGCCTTTGTACATTGACGGGCTATGCCTGCACATTCAACAAATAAGGCGCACCACCGATATATGGAGAGATCGGGGTTAGGCAACTGAATCTCCCTGATAGTATGATGGGTCATGACATAGGTGCTTCCCACTTTCTTCAAGATATGTCCCTTACTAAAGAAATCAAAACCTATGACAGGTCTATCATCCCTTAAGAAAGCAACATGAGCGTTGTCATCCAAAAGTCCTAAGTGGTTGGCAATTCTAGTGATAAGTGACGTGCAATTGACATTTCCTAGGAGATGGTACGGCTATCCAGTGTTGGACTAACATGTATATCGGTGAAATTTGTCTTCTCTTTATAGCTGCATAGATCAGCTGTAACTCTCCTACTCTAACATTGTGACCATCCTTTCTAGGCAAAAGAGTAAAAAGTATACACTTATGGAAGAAACGGAAGGTGGGTAAATGTAAATCTCGCTTTGGCATCTAAAAATGCATCTACATTGGTCAAGTCTTTCCAAACAATGGCTTGGTTGAAATCATCTAGAGCTACGTCCAAGTCAATGACACAAGAGTGTAAGAAACCTAGTGCATCACTCAACTCTCTCCAAGTGAGAGAATCTTGTGTTTGGAAAAATCTAAATGTGACTCCTTCATCGATTGCAACAAAGGGTGCAAAGAAATTACGTGATCAAATACTTAGAACCTTCTTACGTGATTTTTTTAAAAAGTTTCCCAAAAAGCGAAAAAAATATGAGCAAATTCAACATCCATACACATGCGATCTAGGAGATCAGGGTCGATCACAGGGGTGTGAGTAAACTTACGGCCCTTCAACTGATTGTACCTTTCTCTCTCGTGTTGTCCATGAAATTTGAGATGTGAGTCAGAGGTTAACCTTCTTACTGTAGCAGGGGCTGGATGTGGTGGCACATCTTGCTCGGCTCGTAGCTCATCTCGATGGAGCTCACGGAAGAAGACTCTCCAAGTCCTTGAAGACGTCTCGATCTTCTTCCACTAAATGATTTTAAACTCATTACGCAAAATGTTAGTACACAAACAAACAAGAGACTAATGGAGGGGTTAGAATAAAAAGTTAGAAATCAGCCGTCCAAAGTTAGTCATCCAGGGGTTAGTCATCCAAAAGATAAATCAAGAAGTTGTTTATTCTGACAGAACTTCCCCTAGCAAATTTTTATCTTGATTACTCCATTAGGACAGCACCTCCACTAATCACTCTTGATTATTCTAATACTCTCAAGATCTTCTCCTCTCTCAAGAAATTTTTTCTATTGCTACTAAGCACTTCCTTCCTCCTCCTCACTTCTCTTTCTCTCTACTACAAAGCCCAAAGCTTTCTGGATACTAGAACTTCGAACCGTAAGCTGAAATATTGAGCAAAGCAATGTTGGTGTCTGAAGAAGTGAGGGATGAGGGCCTTTTATAGAGGCTTCGAGGCTGGCGGCCGCCGGTGGTGATGGCGCCCGCCGCCATGGTGGTGGGTCCTCTCCCACTTACCTTCATGCAAGCATATTGCTCCTCCCAATGCCATGGTTTTAAGTGGTTTTTAGGTGGAAAAGTTTGGCGAGGGAGTGGTGCATGGTGGTAGGTGAGGTTTGAGTGGTATATGTCTTGTCCAAGTTAGGTGAAATATAGCATCTAGTGTATGACATGTAGGACCCATCACATAGTGACTCTATTTTTGTATTTTTAATATAAATGCAGGAGTAAAAATAATAATGCAATAAGAAATATTTTGAGCCTCCACAATAAATA
Organism: Hyparrhenia diplandra; assembly: GCA_015847255.1. Classification (NCBI taxonomy): domain Eukaryota; kingdom Viridiplantae; phylum Streptophyta; class Magnoliopsida; order Poales; family Poaceae; genus Hyparrhenia; species Hyparrhenia diplandra. Next base: position 310,405 of record JADLZK010008254.1, read on the forward strand.
TTTTCACGGGTTGTGACACACCGCAAAATTATTTATATGGGGCATAGATTTTCTGTAAGTAAATTCTTAATATAAATGTATATAAATAATTCTTGACTTACCTTGTGATAGATGTCCGTAGTTAATGTCCTCGAACTGGGACTTCCCATAATTTATTAATTATCGGGTGAATTCTCGGTTAGGAGATGGTTCCGATGATGGTTCTTCTTCAATTTCTGATTCAATCTTATTTCTTTGTCAAGCTAAGCTCGATTTGGGTTTGAATGCGAAATTCTCTTTCTTTCCATTTAAGTTGAATGTAATTTCTCCACTGTGACATTGATATGTGCATTAGCTGTGTGCTAAGGAAAGGTCGTCCAAGAATGATTGATACTCTACGGAGTCTGCGGTGGCATGTTGAAAACTACAAAATCCACAGGTATAAAGAATCCTCGATATTAACCGTACGTTTTTACGCAATTCCCGAGGGGTATCGATGGATTGATCTCGCCGGTTGTAATGATATTGAAGTTGGTTCCGGGGTTGTAAGCTTAAGTTTGTCAAAGAGCAGGTCTTGGGCATTACACTAACACTTGCTCCAAGGTCACAAAGTGTTGTAAAGTCTTTGATCTCCAATTAAGCAATTGATTCTTTGGATATCCCGGATCCGTCATCTTATGTGGTAATATATTAAGAATTGCTGCACTTGCATTCTTACATTGTTAGCTTGATCACCTCCGTAGTGGGTAATGGTCTTTTCTTATTCAAGATATCTCTCGAGATACTTGGCATAGGTTGGAACTTGAATAGCGTCTAGTAGAGGGATGTTGATATATAATTTCCGGATTACCTCTACAAACTTTGTAAACCCGATCATCCACTTGAGGTCCACGATCTCTTCTTGGATATGGTAAGAGATTTGTATCATGAAAGTCTTGAGTCATCGAGAGGTTCTTGAGTCAAGTCTTCTATGTCATCACTTTCTTCTTCTCTAGTTGGGCGTACCCACGTGTCTTCTTTATTCTTTGGTCTTTGCGGAGGTGTAAGAATTGGTTTCCGACCGCTTTGTTTCTATTATTCTTCTCGAGTCAACAGGATCACGTGTAGATTTACCTCTTCTTGTAGTAACATTATTTACCCGCTCAAGGTTAGTGGCAACAGATTTTTTGCAAACAAACAACCTTGCTATTTGACTTTCTATCCTTTTTTATTTAAAAGATGTTGATCTTTAAAAGCAACGAGAGAAATTATCTATCTTAAGAGTTATATCTTCTAAGACTTTTTCATTAGCAAACAAGCTTCTTAAGAAGAACATTATTTAACTTATCTTGTTCCTCAATTAGCTCTCTTAAAAAATGGGTTTCTAGGAATATTACCTTTATACTTACGGGTTGTTACGTAGTTTATTTGTAACCTTTGTTCTTGTGATTGAGTTGATATTGAATTATCAACGACCATGCTTGAATTTGATGCGAGAATCAATATAGTCTTGTAAATCTTGTCTTTCCTGCCTATCTTTGGCACATTGTTCAAGCCAATTCAATAACACATCCATCTAGGTTGATATTGCTTTTACTTCTTACGGAACTTCTTCAATCGATGGTAGTATTGAGTGTCTTGATTCGGCTTTGATTTTTCGATATCTTATTCATGAGGGCTTGGCTTTGTCAAGAGTGAGTGATAAAAATGATCCTTCCAGCGAGTTGCATCAAGTTGTTCTCGTGCTCTTTGTGTTAATCCATGATAAAATCCTTGCATAAGCAACCAATCTTCTATTCCATGATGAGGACAATGATATGTATTCTTTAAACGTTCCCAAGCACCGGAATTGATTCTCCTTTCGCTGTTGGAAATTGGTAATTTTTTCCTCGTAGGGCATTAGTTTTACCCGTGGGAAAGAATTTTGATAGAAAAGCTGTAGAACATTCATCCCATGTCTTGATTTCTTCTTTGTTGGCATAGAACCATGATTTCGCTTTATCCTTCAATGAGAATGGAAATAAGCGGAGTAGTATGATATCTTGGGGAACATCCTTAGGTGAGAAGGTGTTGGCAATCTCCAGAAAATTCTGTAGATGTAAGCGCGCATCTTCGTGAATCTTTCCGAATTGAGTAGCTTGTATCATGTTGATGAGGCTTGGCTTGAGCTCAAACTCAAGATCTTTAAGTTGAAGTGTTGGTCTGTACGAATGTTCTCGGTGCTTGGAGCAGAGAACTCGTAGGGATTTTCGACCATAGCTTCGAGGAACTGATATATGCTCTCTTGATTGATTTGATTACGATGAATGAAGTGGAGTGAATCACAATAAATTTCCAATTTGATAAACCCGTATAAAATAATCAAAAGAAAAAAAACAAGGGTAAGCTGCTAAAGCGGCTACCTAGTTTAGATTCTCATCATAAGTTTCCATTTATTAATATGTCTAGCTAACTTTTATTTCCTCCCAACAACGGCGCTTTAAATGCTTGTTGGTAAATCCAATGTCACTATAACTTAAGGTGGAGTTAATCTCACCTCGGGTTATATGCCATCAAAAGATACTCGGTGTGGTTCATCTCTTAACACTACTGTGTGCTAGGTTGTCATCCCAAGCAAATAATGCTAGGAAATACATATGTGATACTTGTGATATGTGTTGTTGCAATCTAATAATATATATATAAAAGGTCTATCCATAGCAGTTTACGATATAAATACCACTTTGTAGCATTTCAAGGGAGTAATCAGATTTTGTCATTTATATTCTACCACGGGGAGGAATAATCTAAGGTGGGAACAAACATAATTAATAAGTGGCATACTTATGAGAGGTTACATTACTAGTGCTAACTTTAGCGGGAGCTAAACCAATAATGATAAATATATGATAATGATAAATAAAGGCAGAGGCATCACACACAGAGAGAGAGAATAGCTACTAAGTTAGACTTAACATTGGACTACTTTAAGAGACGTAATTCATCTATAGCATTTAATATACTAAGTCATTACATCTACTCTAAGGCATATGTTATCATCTATAGCATAGTAGATTCTAGATCATGTATGGGGCGACTATCAAGGAAAATCAAGAGTGAAACAAGATATTCCCCATAATCAATGTCCACGTGTGTTATAAGCGGAGGGTGGATTCCAAAGGACTCAATAGGATTTGTCACTCCCTTGATCTACCACACGGCCCGGAATATAAGGTGCATTTGTGGGTAAATCATATATAAGCACCACGCTTACATAAATATCTTTACCACCTAACCCACTCGAGTATTGAATTAGCGCTCTACAAATAGATACATATATCTATCATAAACTACATCTATATCAATCATACTATTAGAATAAAGTAAGAACATAGCAAACAAACACATATTATTAATAAAGTGCAAAGTCATAGATACAAGATAATTCATACCGTAATACTTGAAGATCGAGAATTGCGGGTAGGCACACCCGGCTCTAATTGTATCCATACGCTAATCAACTTGGATGAACTAGAACTAGATGAACTAGAACTAGAACTAGTATAGCTAACTCTAATCTCGGTGGAGAACTCTCTTCTACTTTACGCGACTTTGGTTTACAATGGATTGATAATGAACTAGTATGAGTTAGGGTTTCACCACGAGGGGACAGATGGTCTTCTTATATAGGCCTTGGCGATGAACGATGACCATTGGATCAAACCGACCTTCAACAACAGCGTAGATACAACCACAAGGTCGGTAGTAAACCGACCTAGGAAGCTGAGGCTGACTGGTGGGACCCACCTGGCGGCCGGCCAAATATGGATGGCGGCGCCCGGTGGCCTTCCTTCTAGATTGTTTTAGTTCACTTTTCGGATTGAGTTGCTTCACGGTCAAGTCTTATCATCATATGTCTTGTATATTCGAATTTTCTCCATCTTTTCTGCATTTTGTTAAGTCCCACGGAAATACATAATTCACCAAAACTCGTGGAATTTATTAGTTTAAACCTCTATTCTAAGTGTATATTCAATTTATGTCCTTATTTCATCTCTTGTTGACATATAAAAGTATAGGATAACGGGTGTCAACAGCCCTCTCTGGGACAAGCGCATATTGCCCCGCTGCTGTGCTACGCCTATAAGATGGTATGATGCATACCAAACTTGCTCAGATGCTGGTATACCTTGCCCCCTGAAGAACTGTTCGTAGCGATTCAGCCATGGGAGCGGGTCCTCCTTGTCATCGTATGTTGGGAATGATAGCTTGTGTAGACGAGGTGTGAGTCCCGAGAAGTGATCTGGGGGGGGGTGGAGGCGGCGGTGCCTGCGTCCCTTTGGGATGCTCGGCTCCCCGGAGGAGGCGGTTCGATCATCGCGTTCACCGCTTCTCGGTTCGGGCCTGATCTCCGATAGTGCAGATGTCTTGCCGTCATCCGTATGCGCCTTGATGAAGGTGCGGCCGGAGGACTCCATGGTCGCCCGCATCTCCTTCTCCACATTCTAGAATAGCTTGGTCTTGCGTTCCTCCTCAGGATCGGGTATGGGAGAGGAGTGCAACTTTGTCGGAGAGAGGGTGTCGAGGCGGGTAGCGAGCTCGGAGAACATGTCGGTCATGTTCTTGATCAGCTTCTTCGTGTCGGTGTCCATGGTGGTGGGTGGATCGTAGTGGCCTCCGGATACCAGCTGTCAGAACTCGCGATGGATTCCGGCGATCTGACACGTCAGCGGCGAGATTTGTTGGAAGAACGACGACGAGGGAGGGGAAGAGAGCAGCGGCGGCAGTTAGGGCCGGGGTGGCGGTGTTGGCGTGGGATGGAGGAAGAGGGGAAGGGGGCGTGGTGGTGATGGTGGCGTGGCGGTGGCGTGGCGGCGGGGCGGCGTGGCAAGAGTAGGGGGCGGCGCATGCACGCGTGGGGAAAAGGAGGAGGGGCGGCAGGGAGAGTTGGAGAGAGAGGGGAAAATATTTTCTATTGCTTGCCCCAAAAGAGATTAGTTCGGAACCTCCCTTACAAGTAGTCCTTAATTATTTCCTAATAAGACCTTTCCTTGTAGATTGGATAATCTCTTGGGCACCAAAAAGTCCTAAGATAATCATATTCCAAACCAACAAGACTTTTTCCTAACTTGACTCGACTTGACTCACGAAGCAAAGGCGACTTGATGGCGATGACGAGGTGGTGGCGGCGGCCCCGCCCCCCTCCCCCCTCCTCGGCGGGTTTGGGCCTCTAGCCCATCCATGGCTGACCGGATCCTATATGTGACACCCATCTTGGCGAGCCAGCGTGGGTGGTTGTTGTTGTTAGAGCAAGTTTAATAATACATCCCACCAAAGAGGTTGTATGACTTTGCCACATCATATTGTTGACACGAAAACGTTGTCTCATGCCAATCCACAGCGACAAGCCGGAAACGCTAGCTTCGGCCGGGATAGCGGAAGGTCAACTCCAAAGGCGTGCCAGTCAATTTGACCTGAAATTGACAAGGGAAACCATGAGAGCAGGAATGTGTGCGGTGTTACCAAGGTAGTTCCTCAATGTACGGCCCTGAAGCCACATACGACGACATACAACTATGGAAGTTGTGCGCCCAGCGAAGTTTATAGATCCATTTGGTAAGCATAAATGAAGGCATATGAATAAACCGCTACCGAATGAACATCAAAGAGACATGTTTGAACAAGTAAAAACTAATCATCAAGATATATCACGATAAAGCATAAAGCATTAGATCGATCTTACTATCGACATGAAAACCAAAGATAGGCAACTCATAAATATAAGCCTATCTAGATCACACATGCATAGATTATTCCAACTAGTCTACCGCACGTCTAGCCTTCCTAATTCGTCAAGCATAAACCCTAACAAGCTAATCCCTTTGCATGATACTGACTTGTTAACATCTACACCACTCCTCACAACTAGACCTGTCCACCGCATGATACAATCTAATCATAAGAAGCTAAAAGCATGTCTAAACCAAAAAAGATCTATAGATACTCATTACTCATTAAGGAACAAAATACGTAAACAGTAAAGTACATCATATGAGCTTGGTTTAGGGGTAGAGTCAGGGATTGACAGCAATCCACCGCATGATACACTAACAAGATTAGACTCTGTTGGAAGACAAACCCACACCACGTAAACTACATGTGTACGTATGACCGCATTCGGCAAGCTTGCCGAATCGGGGTCCATGAAGAAGGACACACATCACATAAAGCACAGACATAAACCCTTAAGGATCTGCACCTGCCACACGACACCCAATCCCGCTATGCGTAGCTTACACCTAACGTGGGTGAACCCGCAACATGTAACTACTTAGATTGAATCTGAGCCCGGCTATAAGTAAACACGAGATTTACCCCTCCTTCGGTGCTTTCATGTCGCCTTGCCATGTGAGTTAGATCTTGAGTGCAACAGATCTACCCTACACCGCAAGACAAACATAGAAGCACCGAAGAACGGATAAATCTATAAAAGATAAAAAAAATAAACAATAACAAATTCATTGCAACACATGGGTAACTTAATGAATTTGTTAGATCTCGCCAAATCTAACAAAGCCGATAACTATCCCCAAGCTAGATCTTAGCCTGTCGCATGACTCATTGTTAGTGTTTCTTAACACAAACAGAAAGGGTTCCGCAAGCGCACGGAAATGCCATTGTAGCTTTCACCGGAAGTATTGAGGTATCGTATTTCCACAGGGGAAGGCATGGTGTAAATGTCTCTAATAGGAACATGGACACAATAACATGACTATGTAATAGACCAAAGTTCATAACAGGGATGAAACAGAATATGTAAAGGATAACTTGACACACACACTTGCACCAATCTCAAGGATAAAGGAAAAAGAAACAAAAGAATAAACCTAACATGGAGCAGGCATATCCTATATAGCTATGTTAAGAGAGTAGATATACATACATGCTTTAATAAAGTTAGAGACTCTAAGTTAAGATAGCCATGGTCACTTTTGACTTACTTCGAGCACCAGCTTATACAGTGCGCGGTACCTCCGACTTACTGACTCTACTCCGAACCCGAACGTGGGGGATTACAAGGGATGGACAGGGCTATCACCACCTGCCGCCAACCTGTCGCCAATCACCTCAACTGTACGAGAACGATCCAAACGAAGGTAGCCTTAAACCTAGACACCATGTCTAAGCTTTGACTACTACTCTAGCATGCATGCAAGGCTCACGACCGGCGAGGTCCTTCTACTAGAGCATCCACCACAAGGGTGGACGACGATCCTGCAACCCAACAACGACCAAGACTAACTCAAAGTAGAACTCAACATCTCAACTTAGCTCTTGGTCTAAACATCACTATGTAAAAAAAAGGCCTCTGATGGGCGTTGAGGGCTTTTTATCTCAGCCTGCAGCGCCGCAGCAGACGTCTGCCCATTAGGGTCTCTAAGTGTCTGCCTTTACAGACCTATCCGTAGCGCTTTAATACAAACAGGATTTAGTGCGTCCCAAACTTTCCGTCTGTAGTGAGCCCTTGTTACACACGCGTCGTGGAACGTTTGTGTCCCAGCGTTTTGCGCGACCGTCAGGCTACTCTTTGTATCTCTGACGACATTATTACCTAAGAAGCGATCGTACCTTTTGGAAATGTCACATACCCGCGGCATCGATGTCGGCGCACAGCGCCCAAAAGTAGTGACGACGAGCCCGATATCGCGATCAGAATCGCTTTTGAACGTCTGAGACACATGTATAAGAAGGCGTCTGTGCCACTAACGCACACAACAGACGCTTGTATGCATCGCGCCCCTCTAACTGTTGTCCATTCACAGACACCCGGTCACTATAAGGGTGCGTAAACCGTTATTCAAATACGCACTGTGTGGAAGGGAGCGCATGCGATGATAGTTTCGTACTTTACACGCTGTGCTTCTGACGCAGATTAGATTGCTTTCGACCGTAAGTACACTCCAGTTCACAAACGCTTGTTTTGTATTACCGATTTGTGAAACTTAATTCACTTTCGGGACGCCACGTAGGTCGCTCGTAACTTTCGTCTGAGAACTACAAATCGCATGTTTAAAACGATCCTCCGCAATGTGTTCCATGTTCTGAGAGGGTTGTTCGCAACATGTCGAGGAAGCAACATACGAGCTTCATGACGCGTTTTAGTAAGCTCGTCCCCGCATCCTCCCGGCTTTTATAGGCGTCCTTCTATAGGCTGCGTCGTAGGATTTAGCCGCTTTCTGGGGCTAACCGTTTTGATTCTCGCACGATCAGTAAATGTATCGTATTCTCGAGGCACGCTTGTTCTATTGATTTAGACGTTTCTTGATTTACGACAGATATTTAGTACGAAACCTACAGTGCATCGGCAAAGAAATGTGGTCTATACATAGATAACATGCACCGTTTCGGCTACTTTCGAGAATTTGAAAATGGTACAGCGGCAAACACAAATAATCTGGATGCACAGGTCCGATCACAAACAAATGGCGACGCCAAAAAGCATTGCAAATTCAGGTGTATCTCAGATTGTTCACATAGATGTACCCGGTTCTTTGGGGCCCTGATTGTTCACAACACAAATAACACGGTTCACATGCATGTATCCGGCTTTTGATCGTCATGCGGCAAGGAAAACAAGATAACGTTCACATGCATGTATCCACCGATCATCATACGGCAAGGAAAAAAGAATCAACTCACGGTTTTTAAACGAAATGCTCGCCGCCGGGGCTGATGACATGCTCCATAAGAAACTTGGCCATCTTCTCTCTAATATCCTCCAAATTGATCGAATCTCCCGTCAAGTCAAAATCCTAATACAAAGAAAGGTAGGCGTAAGTGTTTGTGTACACATGGTCTATATTGCCAAACAAAGGTAGGCACAAGATGGAGCTGCACCGAGGTTACCTCATGGCGATCCAAAGCGAACTTGTTTCATCGCGCCCATCAAGTGGTGCACCGTGTAGAACCCACATGTCTTGTTATCGGTTTGCAAAGCCTTTGCAATCATATGAAGAAATTACGATAAATCTTAAAGGCCCAATATGCGCAAACATATAGTAGATCTAAAGTTTTTCTTCTTTTTAAGAGATGGGTTTATGGTAGTGTTGGAGTCCAATAAAGTAGTTATGTCTAAGCATGGACAATTTATTGGTGAAGGCTATGGTTCTGCGGAGATTTGTTTAGTCTAAGTTTGGCAGATTTTTGTAATAAATCAGATTTGTGACACAATTAATGATAATTCGAGTGTTTAGCATTCTCGTTTGTGTCATGTGAAGTTTGGTGTCACATCTATCTAGCTTGCAGTTAATTCTAGATTTCACCATTACCAAAGGTTCTAAGTGTCATAAGCGTGTGCAATCTAAGCAACCTCGAAAGCCTCACAAGGCGTGGAGGAGAGACTCTTGGCACCTCTAGAACTCATACATTCTCGATCTATATGAGATGAATGGTGTGTGGAAAGAGATATTTCATGACATTAATTGATGATGCTTCTAGATTTTGCTATATTTACTTCTTTGAAAACTAAAGATGAGGTATTATTAGACTACTTTAAAATCTTTAAGGCTGAAGTTGAAAATTAACTAGAAAGAAAGAAAAATCAACCAACGTGTCTCGTTATCACTTATCAATTTGCAACAAGCACTTTGCAAACATATGAAACACATGCTAGAATTTATATATGATGAATAGTTCCCCTAAAATTCATATGAAGAAATTACGATAAATCTCAAAGGCCCAATAGCCGCAAACACATACGGTAGATCTAAAGTTTACCTTCTTTTTAAGAGATGGGTTTAAGGTAGTGTTGGGGTCCAATAAAGTAGTTATGTCTAAGCATGGACAATTTATTGGTGAAGGCTATGGTTCGGAGGTTTGTTTTAAGCCTAAGTTTGGCAGATTTTTGTAATAAGTCGGTGAATCAGATTTGTGACACAATTAATGATTATTCGAAAGTGTTTGGCATTCTCGTTTGTGTCATGTGAAGTTTGGTGTCACATCTATCTAGCTTGCGTTAATTCTAGATGTGAATTTTGGTGAGCTTGCGGTTAATTCTTACCTTTATAAGATGTGTTATGAATTTGAGAAAATAATTATGGAATATGAGAAGGTAAAACTGGACTAAACCTTGACAGGGGGCGAGTGAAGGGTAATTCATTTGGTATGGATTACCTTGACAGGGTTCGCCTTTGTGTGGGTTCTGTTTGGGAGATACTCGCCTCGATCGCATAAGGACTGTTAAGTAGGCCATCTCGCCTAGTGAGATATTCCGTACAACCGCATGTCTATATGGGTAGATGTTGGTAAAAGTTAAGCCCACGTAAATATTTATGATTTGTATAATGCGCAAGCGCCGCGGATACTTAGGTGAGCACTTCACCCGGGAAATGGGTTTCAAATATCGAATCCACAAGGAGAAAGGTTAACGAATAGTGAAGATATAACTAAGGCGAGGAGAATCTCAACAAAGAAGGAAGTTGATAAATCTTTAAGGAGATGGCTATGGTCGCGTCTAATTATCCTTGTAAGGCTTGTGAATATTTCTTATGGGAACATTATTCAAGGAGAAAGACACTAGCAAAGAGTGCAAACTCTAGCAAAAGGTTCTACCGAGGCCTATCCAACGGGAGGTGGAATACAAAGAGTTAACGCAGCTATAAGTCACCTACGTTAGTTACCAAAATCAGGAAGGTAGGGTGCATCTACGAGCTATCTAGTCTAAGCACCACGCTCACACTAGGGGTAGCAACCTCAATCCAAGAGCGACAAGAATTGAAGTACTCTAAAAGAGTCGAAACCACAAGAATAATATAAACAAGTAAACTTACTCAAATAAGAAGTTGATCCACCGTAGTTGTCTTAGGAACAAGCTCCAATGGAGGCTTGATCCCGGAGGTACAAGTGAAGAGGAGACACCGAGCGGGTTCGAGCTTCCCCTTAACTTCTCCTTCCACTCAATCTCTATCTTTCAAACAAGCCTAGATTTAGCTACTCTCGCGGGGAGCTATGAACTAGTCTCTCAACTTGATAATCTTCTCTCTCAACTAGATCTAGAGCTCTTCTAATTAGAGGCTAGAGCATAGAACATTGATCGAGGTTGAGCCGATGGAGTAATGAACAAATGAACCATCATTTCCGGTGGGGCTAGGAGGCAAGCTTATATAGTCGGGTCGATGAACCGTAGCCCTTGGATGAAACCGACCTTGATGGATGGATAGGATTGATCCTCAATGGCGGTTGTGAACCGACCTTGAACAGGAGGGCTGGCGGGGGCCCACAAGGCGGCCACCGCCCGGGGCCCAAGGCGCCGCCGGCTTGTCCCCGGCAGGGTGGGCCCACCCTTGTCCCTAGCCCACGGAGTCTTCTAGGGTCTTCTTACATGGGTTTCAAGTTTGGTTACTTCACGGTCACGTCCTTCATCATATGGGGTGCAAACTCTGGCTTTTACCTGCTAATCCCTGAAAAATATATAATTCCCCAAAACTTGTGGAAATTGTTAATAAAGCCTGAAATTTTTGTTTGGTTTTTGATAATTGATGAAACCACTAGCGGACTAATCCTATGCTTTGAGTGTATGACATAAGATAGGATTATCTAACTGGAGAAAGGAGCATGGTGGACTATGGTGATGGACATCAAGCTCACTCGTTTGAAAAATAAAATGAGCTCAAGGCAAAGGTATTTTGATATGGTCATATTTATTTGCACTCAAGACATCTAGCGGATGTGAGTGATTTAGGTTTGATAACCGTACTATAAAGAGGAGAATATCATAATCGCTTTACTCACCTAGTGTCACCTATTTGAATTGCATATGCATATGGGTTAGTGACGTGGCGACTCGATGAGAAACCCCTTGAAAAAAAGGCTTGAGAAAATGTCATCTAATTATGCTCAATAGGTTGACATATTTTTTGGATTTGATGACATATTATTTGGATTGAGATTTATTGGAATTCTTGGAAAAGAAATTTGAGAGGAAAAGTATTAATGGAAAAGAATATACATATACATGTATATATGGATTGTTATTGCACGTGTACCACTCTTGGCCGACCGACGGTGTGCTTGCTAGCTTTGCTAGCTTGCTTAGTGCAAGTACTTGTGCACTTACATGTATACGTGACAAGCTTTTACATGTGTATGTATATGTGTATACATATATACACTTGAAATGCTCACGTACTCAACATTGTTAGCTAGCTGGCTTTCTAATTAGTTGACAGCAGTTTGATGGGCACCATTTGTTTGGTCGAGCATGTCAGATGTCCGAACTTGCTTAGCTACTGGCGCTGCTGCTGCCCCGCTTCGGATGTCCGAACCCTGCACGCTGGATCGGTCATCCTGGCCAAGCTGTTGCTGCTGTGCATCCTTTGCTGCCTTCCGAGCTGGGCCGGCCCAAGCCTCTGCTGCTTGCGTTGCCTGGCCGCTTGGCCCGCTTGCCGCTGGCCGCTCGCTGCTGCCTAAGCCAAGCTCTGCTGCCCGCATCGCTCTGGAGCTGCCGCACTCTGTTCCAGAAACACCCGTTGGCCACCAAAGCAACACAGAGCGCTGCGCTGCTTGCGAGTCGTCACCGCCTGCTCGTATCTCACCGACCGTTGGGCAGCGCTGGCCGGCAGTAGGTGTTGGGAGCTTCAGTTAGTGGAAATAAAGGTCCAGAGCACCCCTTCTTTCCTCTCTCTCTGCTAAAACTCGAAAATACACTGTGAGTTGCTTGCTCTTGCAAACCCTAAGTGAGCTCTTTTCTCCATCCCTCAAATCCATTGATTTGTGCTCCAATCAAGTGAGGGATTGTGCTCTAGAGATCAATTTGAGAGCTCCAAAAGGATTGCTTCCCTCTCCTCTCCGATTCGTTGGTGGATTTGTGTTTTTGAGAGGATTGAGGGAAACCCTAGTGCATTGCATATTGTGATTCAATTTCGTGGCACTAGGTGGAGATTGCGATTGTGATAATCTTGTTTCTCTTCGTGATTGCCGTCACCTAGACGGTTGGAGTTGGATTGATTGGTGAGGGGATTTGGTGATTGTGTCCGCCCCCAATCAAGGTGATATTGTGAGGGGTCGTTCCTTACCCCGCTGGAGATTCGTGAAAAGGAGCACTAGTGGATTGCTCGTGGCTTGTTGGACCCTCTCTTGTGATCGGTTGGCTTGAGCTTCCAAAGGGATTTGGCATCGGCCATTAAGCTTAGCAACCGTCAAGTGAGTGTGTCGCCACAACGGGGACTAGCTTGCCGGCAAGCACATGAACCTCGGTCAAAAATCATCGTGTCACTTGTTCTTGCTCGTTGGAGATTTCTCGGTGATCACGGTGATTGGATTCCACCTCTACACTCCACGGTGGTATTGTATTCTAGTCTCTTTGCATTACATTTGCTAGTATACTAGTGTAGCTTGTGTAGTTTAGTATCTCTTGCTAGACTTGTTTAGCTCCTAGTGGTAAAATTAGTTAGCATATTTTGTCCACCTAGAAGTAACTTAGCAACCTAGCCATTGCTTGTGTTTAGAGATATTAGAATTGACTTGTGGCTTGCTTAGCTAGTTCGTTCCACCGCTTATTTAGCCGTCATCTTATTTACTAATCCAGGTGCTTAGTGTTGTTGCAAGAAATTTTAATAGCCTATTCACCCCCCCTCTAGCCATTACGACCTTTCAAAGCCCCTAGTTCTACATAAATATTCATTTATACCCTTATTTCAGTTTTATTTGAGCTATAAAAATATACTATAAGATGTGTCAACAGTAGACTTGATCTCACACCCCGTTAGATAGAAGTATAATCCTTACTAAGGAGGCCGGTGTAGGCGGACTATCGGGAGAGGACATGGTTCTTTGAGTGATCTTCCGTGGTGCGGTCGGCATGGTTCTTTGAGTGGTCTTCCATGTAAAATATATTGTTGTGCCGTGTGCGAGCACCCTTTTTATTAAAATTGGTTGCTAAGTGATCATCCATGGATGCTAAGTGATCATCCAACCACTAGATGTTTTTGGGATGCTGTGTGATCATCCTAATCTTTGTGTGGGTCGACCCACGAGAAGCCATAGTAGGATTATATGGAAATCTAAGGTAGCGCCCTCTCGGGTGGTAACGAGGTCTCGTTAGGCTGTCTAAGCCATGACGATGGCGTAGGACTCTGCCTATCATGCGGGGAATTGTGTACACACTCTGCAGAGTGCTATTGAATCTATTCGAATAGCCACGTCCTTGGAATGGGCATACTAGGCTGAGGTCCCCTGTGATTAGACTTCCACAACTATGGTGATCCGGTAAGTTTTATTTATAAATTATGTAAATTATAATTAACCCGGGAACCGGCGAGGATGGTAATTCCCTCCCCGAGCCCAAACCTATATTATATACTTACTTTACCCTACTACCTACCACTTCATGCCAACACTAACCACTTCCACATATAGCCTCCATCTACTCCCTCCACCTTTACCCAAATTAGGGCTTGCCGATGCGTAAGTACTCGCCCCCCCCCCCCAATGAGAACCTTCCAAATTACGGGGGCCCACATGTACTAATTATCGGTACAACAACCTTTAATAGTTACATATGTGCACCCGTAACTTTGAAAAATACTATTAACTATTCCAACGAGGATCCGTTACGAGGTCATTCAATATTACAACTTGTTTTTCGTACATAATCGAGTAAAACAAACGGAAGACTTATATTACAATAATTTTACAACTATTTATTTAAAACAAGTTTTACAACATATAAGTAGGAATAGCGAGAAAGTTTATTACATATATTACGATGCGGACCACGCCCACGGGTCTCACTTCTCACTCATCATCACTATCCTCTTGATGGATCGTCATACAACAAGGTCCGGTCGGACATGACTACACGGTCCCGCAACATGGGTTAACAAACCACGAAAGTGCGGGAGTACTCAACAAGACTTACCCGACTAAAGAAAATAGGAGAAGACTCAGGAATCTTTGGTCTAATAGGATTCAAGGTAAGGCTTTTAGCAAGAATCAAGGACTCTTTTGCGAGGAAAAGCTTACTAGTAGTGAATCCTTACTTTCAATATTTTAATCCCAATTAAGTTTCTTACCTTCTCTAGGTGATCTTACACTAGAGCACACACTTCTTAGATATTCCATCACTTATTCCAACTCTTCCTTTGTTTCATAATTAAACTACGATATAAGTCGAAACCGAAGTCTCCATATCCGAGAAGCACGGCGATTTCAAAATCGATTAACCCGGTGGGGAGTTCTTTCCACACGACATATGTAGCACTTAAGCTTGCATATATCAACCCTTTCTTGGATACTCAAAACGGAACCGCGGCCCTCGCCACCCGTAAGCCGCAGTACACCTCACACCTTGGGAATCTAACCCACGGGCATCCGGGAATTTAACCCACGAGTGTACCTGCGCTGCTCCCGCCATCTCTCCACTCCCGGTCTTGCGGTTTATGCGTTTCGATTTGACACCCCGAGAAGCGGGCTTACCGGGTATGTGTCGAGAACTAGTTTTCGATTGCGGGGTGGCCTTGAACGAGGCGTGCCATTGGTCAAAAGACCTCGAGGGCGCGGTGCGTTCCAAAGTCTCGGTTGCCGCAGGCCTACACGCTTCAGGTCCTTAATCGACAAGCCGGAAATACTACACCGAGACTCCATTCTCAATGCAAATTACCCCGACCCGGTCTCAAATTAAACACCATATCCTAGTATGGTTTCATCATATAACATCCTTGTTCAATAAATGCCCATTCGGGCTATCATAAAGGACTTGTCACATTTGACTCAAAAGTCTAACTAAATTAGCATGGCTAAGCATTACTAAACATTTTACCAAAACGGGTTATCAAGGTAGATATTGAAATAATCAAGGATGGATAATGCATCAATTAGGTAATCACACAACTCCTATCACCTAATGCGGTGCAAGAAGTAAAGGTGATATAAAGCTTTGTAAAAATGCAAGGAATGTTTAAATGAGCGGGGCTTGCCTTGGTTGACGAAATATCCCGACTCGGCGATGGATCACAAAAATCGGAACTCGGGTCAACAAGATAGCCTTCTTCGGTGACTTGATCAACAACTTCACGATCACCTTCGTTCACTATACGAAAGAATAACACATGCTTAACATGATGCCGTACATATAAACATGATGTGCGAGAGTGCATGAAATGATAAACACGTGAGTACAACTTTTTCGATCACGATAAAGTTGCAACCCAACAAAACCAACTTGTTGAACTACTCTACGAGATATCATCACCATTGCCTAAGGAGTTCTCAAGGACCATCTGATAGTGGTATGGTTTAGGGTTCACAAAACAACCCAAAATCTACCCAAAACCTAAGTTATAAGACATTAAACATTTTGTTTACACATGAAATAATAGGACATGAAATAATAAATATTTTAACTTTCTTAAAATAAGCTCAAAATTTTTGTACAGGTAGATCATGTCATAAAAACAGTGTCAAAATAATTTTCATGATTTTTGGATAAATAAAATAATTATTAAAAATCAAGGAAGATGCATTTTTCAATTAAAATTTGTATTTTTAAATCATGTCAAAAGTATTCAAAATTCAAATTTCATATTTTTCATGGATAGATATACTCATGGGAAGGATACACAAAAATTTTCAGAATTTTTGAACTAGTATTTGAATTTATACAAAATTTGGAAAATCGGTCACTATTCAAATAAAAGAAATTGAATAAAACATTTCAAAATTGAAAAAGAGTTTCGGGTTGAATCTTGGCACATTACTGTGCACGGCCCGGGGACTGTACACGCCCACAATGAATAGTAATGGACCGGCCCCGGTGAAGCAAAGCGGCCGGCGTGATGAAAGTGGTGTTGGGCGGCGGTGGGCCTTCGGCCCGGCTAAGGTGTGATCGCCGGCGACGACGCGGCGCTCGCCGCAGGCGGGCGGCGCGACGGCGTTCGGCGTCGACCATGAACGAAATGGAAAACGAATTACATGGGCGTGGCGAGGGCTCACCGCGGGCTTAGAAGCGTGACTTGGTTCGGTCGGGGGGACGCGTCGGAGCTAGGTCGTCGACGACGATGGCGGGCGGCGGCGGCCGGACTCGACGTTCCCATACGTCGGGACTCTAGCTGAAAAACCGACGGGTTGTTCACGACCACGGTGTCAAGGCAAAGCGAAAACACTAGCTGGTTTGGCTCGAGGCTCCCGGAATCGGCTGGCGACGACGAGGTGGCGTCTTGTGGCCTTCCGGCCGGCGGTGAGGAAGACGGGTAGCGATGGCATTTCTGGCAAAGAAAAGGGCGCGGCCGGGTTCTAGAGAAAGGTAAGGAAGTTGCGGCTGCTGGAGTAGGTGGTTTAGTGAAAGATGGCACGACGGCGACCCGAACGACGGCGGCGGCGGGACGGGGACGAGTCGGCGGCGGTTTTCAAAAGAAAAAAACGGCGGCGCGTCGGCCTATTTATAGGCAAGGGGTCGGACAGGTGGCTAGGGGGTCGCGAAGGTCCTCGGCTGGCCGGCCGCGCAGGCTCGCCGGTGGGGCGGCGGCGCGAAGGTTGGCGCCGGTGGTGGCGCTGAGGTGAAGGGGTCGGGTTCTTTGTAGCTAACCCTAACTTTTCAGATTTTCTCAAATTACTCTCAAAATTTGAACTAAACTAAAAAATCTCCAAAAAGCAACTTGCCTTAATTTTTCAAGATCTACAATTTTCACAATTGGAAGATTTTCAAATTCAGCTTCTAAATATGACTTTTTAAAATGGGGTCAAAAATTTTGAAATTTGAATTCAAAATTACTTTTAAAATCATGTAAAAACTTGAAAAACTTTGTACATAACTTTTGTTCCTCTCAACAAGATCTACAAACTAGTTTCTGGAAGTTTTCTCAAATTTTGCTTAGATTTTGAAATATAGAAAAGGGGGTAGAAAGGGTTTTGTTGGAATTCAAAATTACTTTAAAATTTTGAACTAAATTTTGAAAACTCAAAATACCAACTTTGTTCAACTTTGAAAAATCTACCTTTTTGCTTTAATAACCATACCCACAATCTTGATAAATTTTGAATAAAAGAAAAGGGAACAAACTAGGGTTTAAGAATTAGGGTTTCCGACGAGGGGGTAACTTCAGGAATCTGATTCCTCTCGCGTCTTTTTGACCGACAATGCAACCAAACATAAAATAAACTTATTTTAGTTCAATGCAACTCAAGGTGGGCTAAACATGCATGCTTTGCAATGATCATGATGACATGTCATGTTTTTAGTGAAAGTAACACCGGGGTGTTCTGACCCTTCCTTAAAGAAATCTCGTCCCGAGATTTAAAGCCTAGGGTTTAGTAAGCGGCAAAGGAAATGTGTCAAGCAAACACATCTCGAACTATTTCATAAAACAAGAAAAGGTCTTACATTTACATGGATTAAGAGAGCGGCGGGGGAAAATTTTCCGTTAGAAAGTCTTCCGATTCCCAAGTAGCTTCTTCTTCCAGTGTTGACTCCATTGGATCTTGTACCATTTGGTAGTTCTGCGGGTAACTTCGAGCTTTTCGATCTAAGATCCGAATAGGATATTTGAGTAGGTCAGATCTGGTTTTAATTTAACGTCTTCGAAGTCAACCACACGATCCGGTACTTGTAGGCATTTCTTCAAGCGAGATACATGGAAGACATCATGCACTGCGATAATCTTTTCGGCAATCTAAGTTGATAGGCAATCGGTCCCTGTTTTTCCAAGATTTGAAATGGACCAATGTATCGAGGTGCGGTTACCTCCAATTCCTAAAGCGATTTACTCCTTTCATGGGTGACACTCTCAAGTACACATAATCCCCTACTTCAAATTCCAAAAATCTACGCCTTTTATCTGCATAACTCTTTTATCGAGATTGTGCTTCTTTTAATTTATCTTGCACAAATCTCACTTTCTCTTCGGCTTCATTCACTAGATCTACTCAGTAGAACCATCTTTCTCGAGGTTCGACCAATGTAATGGGGTTCTACATCTGCGACCATACTGAGCTTCAAGCGGTGTCATTTGAATACTTTCCTAATAACTATTATTATAGGCAAACTACGCTAATGGTAAACATTCATCCCATTTTTTCTGAATAATTGAGAACATATGCTCTCAACATATCTTCTAAAATCGATTAACTCTTTTCCGTACGTCCTGCCGATGCAGGGGATGATAACCCGAACTATGATTTAATTTGGTACCAAGTGACTTTTGCATCTGTTTCTAGAATTTGGACATAAACAAAGAACCTCTGTCTGTTACAATGTGCTTAGGTGCGCCATGTAGACTGAAGATTCGTTGGACATATAGCTTTGCATAATCTAGTGCTCTATATCCATCTTTTACTGGTAGGAAATGAGCTATCTTGGTAAGTCGATCAACTATAACCCAAATAGAGTTGAGCCCTTTTGCTGTTCGGGGTAACCCAACAATAAAGTCCATACTGATTTCTTCCCACTTCCAAGAAGGGACAGGCAAAGGATGCAATTGCCCTGCAGCTTTCATGTGCACAGCTTTTACTCGCTGACAAGTGTCACACTCGGCTACATATCGGGCAATCTCAATTTTCATTTTTGTCCACCAAACTTTTTCTTCCCCTGTCTATCCTTATTCTCATATTCTTGGAGAGCACGATACTTTTCCTCTGAAGAGATAGCCATATTTACTACCTCGTGATAAGTATCCGTGTCTCGCATATTCATCATGGCTTGCAGTCTAGGGTTGAGACCTCGAATGAACCAATTTTTCTTCTTTTCATCAGTATCTACATGGGCTGTAGCATATTGTGACAGATGATTGAACTTCCCAACATATTGCATTACTGATTCTTCTCCTTGTCTCAGGGCCAGAAATTCATCCAGCTTTCTAGCCATTATTCCTTAGGAATAAAATGAGCTCGAAAAGCATTCTTGAATTCAGTCCAAGTTATCTGATGATCTGCTGGCTGCTCAGCTTTAAAGTTCTTCCACCAAGCTCCAGCTGCATTGCGGAGTTGTTGGGCTGCAAAATATGGCTTTTGGTATTCGGTGCAAGTAATCAACTCAAATTTCTGGTCCATTGTGCAGAGCCAATCATCTGCCTCCAAGGGTTCATCAGCCTTGTTGAAAACCGAAGGTTTGGTGGCAATAAAGTCCGGATAGGAAGTTTCATCCCGATGATCATGTCTATCTCTGCCGCCACAATGATTATTCCGATTCTGTTGAGCTACTTCGTATCGACGAGAGTTCTCGATGGTGGCTTGAACCAAAGCCGCAATGGCATCGGCCAGGTTAGTTGGGACCGGTGGAGGGTTTGGAACGTCATCCCTATTGCGGAGGCTGGTATTGTTGTTGTGCGACATCCGCTTTTAAAACATAACTATATAACACCCAACCAGATTTATTGAACTTTAAAAGAAATACAAGCAGAAACAACACATATAACCTCTTCTTAAAACAAGGTTCTCATTCTACGTCTACCCAGGGCTCATCTAAGTAACTTACTATTAAAAAAAGCTATGTTACATATTCTACAAAAAACCTCACTCCTACTTTAAGGGTCATTCTCTGACTCATTGTCACTAACATGAGGCTCCACTTCTTCTGGATTCTCCTCTTCTTCCACATCTTCTTGGATTCTTGTACCCAAATCATCTTGTACTTGCCTGGGGTTGGTGATTTGGGTTGAGGAGATCATTCATATGCTGAATTTGCATATTCAGATTGACTTCTTGAGCTTCCAGTTGAATCGCATAAGCCAATAAATTCTGATTATCTTGAATTAGATGATCACACCGATTTGAAGCTGCTGTCTTCTCGTGGACCGTCTCAATCAAGGCTTGACTACATTTTCCATAGTTTTGAGCACGTCGCTCCAATTCGACTTGCGTCTTCCAATTTGAATTGCATCAAGGCGCCTATCTCTGGTGGCTTGATCCAATTCTTTGGTCGGGCGCTCAATCTCTTCTTGAAGATCTTTCTTGGACTTGCTACTTTGCTTTCTTCATGAATTTCAAGTATGACCGGTGCTTGCTTCAGGATCATTTCTTGTCTGCGAGCTGGTGATGAGGGACGCCTTTTGGTCTGTCTTCTTCCTAGGAGTCATTTTAGTACGGGCCATCT
Source organism: Hyparrhenia diplandra (assembly GCA_015847255.1). NCBI lineage: Eukaryota > Viridiplantae > Streptophyta > Magnoliopsida > Poales > Poaceae > Hyparrhenia > Hyparrhenia diplandra. Next base: position 331,424 of record JADLZK010008254.1, read on the forward strand.
GTAGAATAGTTATGATAAGATTACCAAGATTCGGGTAGGAGGATCTAAAGGTTAGCAAGAATAGGGTTGATACTACTTTACCCAAACCACATTAAAGGGAAGGTAAACATTAACAGATGATTTAAACATGATGCATGAATCGAACCGGCGTGACAATCAACAAAGACTTTTGCATTAAAAGATTGTATAAATAGGGCAATATATCATGCTACTCCACTTATATCCCTTTGAAATTGGATAAGAAAAAAATTTTCAATAGAATAAGATAAGAGGATAAGCAATTTGGACCAAAGTAAGAATGAAATTAATTTGACCCAAATCCTTTTGAAATTTTGTAAATTAATGCTCTGATAACACGGTAACGGAGGCTCGATGCGGTGTAATGAGAACCTTCCAAATTACAGGGCCCACATGTACTAATTATCGGTACAACAACCTTTAATAGTTACATATGTGCACCCGTAACCTGAAAAGTACTATTAACTATTCCAACCGGGATCCGTTACGAGGTCATTGCAAGTATTACAACGGTTTTCATACATAATCGAGTAAAACAGCGGAAGATTTATATTACAATAATTTTACAACCATTTATTTAAAACAAGTTTTACAACATATAAGTAGGAGTAGCGAGAAAGTTTATTACATATATTACATTATCGGACCCCACGGGTCTCACTTCTCACTCATCATCACTATCCTCTTGATGGATCGTCATACAACAAGGTCAGTCTGCGAGACATGACTACGGTCCCGCAACATGGGTTAACAAACCCGAAATACGGGAGTACTCAACAAGACTTACCCGACTAAAGAAAATAGGAGAAGACTCGGGAATCTTTGGTCTAATAGGATTCAAGGTAAGGCTTTTAGCAAGAATCAAGAACTCTTTTGCAAAAAAGCTTACTAGTAGTGAATCCTTACTTTCAATATTTTAATCCCAATTAAGTTTCTTACCTTCTCTAGGTGATCTTACACTAGAGCACACACTTCTTAGATATTCCATCACTTATTCCAACTCTTCCTTTGTTTCATAATTAAACTACGATATAAGTCAGAAACCGAGTCTCCATATCCGAGAAGCACGGCGATTTCGAAATCGATTAACCCGGTGGGGAGTTCTTTCCACACGACATATGTAGCACTTAAGCTTGCATATATCAACCCTTTCTTGGATACTCAAAACAGAACCGCATCCTACGCCACCCGAGAGCACAGTACACCTCACACCTTGGGAATCTAACCCACAGGCATCCGGGAATTTAACCCACGAGTATACACGCTAATCCCGCCATCTCTCCACTCCCGGTGGCGCGGTTTATGCGTTTCGATTTGACACCCCGAGATCGAGGCTTACCGCAGTATGTGTCCGAACTAGTTTCGCTGTTCGGGGCGACGCCGAACGAGGCGTGCCATTGGTCAAAAGACCTCGGCGCGGTGCGTTCCAAAGTCTCGGGTTGCAGGCCTACACGCCGGTCCTTAATCGACAAAGGAAATACTACACCGAGACTCCATTCTCAATGCAAATTACCCGACCAGGTCTCAAATTAAACACCATATCCCGGTATGGTTTCATCATATAACATCCTTGTTCAATAAATGCCCATTCGGGCTATCATAAGGGACTTGTCACATTTGACTCAAAAGTCTAACTAAATTAGCATGGCTAAGCATTACTAAACATTTTACCAAAAAGCAGTTATCAAGGTAGATATTGAAATAATCAAGGATGGATAATGCATCAATTAGGTTATCACACAACTCCTATCACCTAATGCAAAGTGCAAGAAGCAAAAGGTGATATAAAGCTTTGTAAAAATACAAGGAATGTTTAAATGAACCGGGGCTTGCCTTGGTTGACGAAATATCCCGACTCGACGATGGATCACAAAAATCGGAACTTCGGGTCAACAAGATAGCCTTCTTCGGTGACTTGATCAACAACTTCATGATCACCTTCGTTCACTATACGAAAGAATAACACATGCTTAACATGATGCCGTACATATAAACATGATGTGCGAGAGTGCATGAAATGATAAACACGTGAGTACAACTTTCCTTCACGATAAAGTTGCAACCCAACAAAACTAACTTGTTGAACTACTCTATGAGATATCATCACCATTGCCTAAGGAGTTCTCAAGGACCATCTGATAGTGGTATGGTTTAGGGTTCACAAAACAACCCAAAATCTACCTAAAACCTAAGTTATAAGACATTAAACATTTTGTTTACACATGAAATAATAGGACATGAAATAATAAATATTTTAACTTTCTTAAAACAAGCTCAAAATTTTTGTACAGGTAGATCATGTCATAAAACAGTGTCAAAATAATTTTCATGACTTTTGGATAAATAAAATAATTATTAAAAATCAAGGAAGATGCATTTTTAATTAAAATTTGTATTTTTAAATCATGTCAAAAGTATTCAAAATTCAAATTTCATATTTTTTTCATGGATAGACATACTCATGGGAAGGCTACACAAAAATTTTCAAAATTTTTGAACTAGTATTTGAATTTATACAAAATTTGGAAAATCGGTCACTATTCAAATAAAAGAAATTGAATAAAACATTTCAAAATTGAAAAAGAGTTTCGGGTTGAATCTTGGCCTGTTGCGTGCACGGCCCAGGACGTACACGGCCCACAATGAATAGTAATGGACCGGCCCGGTGAAGCAGTGTTGGGCGGCCTGGTGAATGCGATAACGGGCCGGGCGGCATGCGTGGACGCCTTCGCCCGGCTAAGGTGTGATCGCCGGCGATGGCGCGCGCGGCGCTCACAGGCGGCGGCGCGCGACGGCGTTCCGCCCGGCGTCGACCATGAACGAAATGGAAAACGAATTACATGGGCGTGGCTGGGGCTCACCGCGGGCTTAGAACGTGACTTGGTTCGGTCGGGGACGCGGCGGAGCTAGGTCGTCGACGACGATGGCGGGCGGCGGCTCGGACTCGACGTTCCCGTGACGTCGGGACTCTAATCGCGAGAACTGATGGGTCGTTCACGACCACGGCGTCAAGGCAAAGCGAAAAACACTAGCTGGTTTGGCTCGAGGCTCACCGGAATCGGCTGGCGACGACGAGGTGACGCGGGCGGTGGCGCTCCGACCGGCGGTGAGGAAGACGGGTCGCGGTGGCGTTCCGGCGGTAAAAGGGCGCGGCCGGGTTCTAGAGAAAGGTAAGGAAGTTGCGAAGCTGCTGGAGTAGGTGGTTTAGTGAAAGATGGCACGACGGCGACGAACGACGGCGGCGGGCGAGGACGAAACCGGCGGTTTTCGGAAAAGAAGAAAACGGCGACGACGCCGGCCTATTTATAGGCAAGGGGGTCGGACAGGTGGCCAGGGGTCGCGAAGGTCCTCGGCTGGCCGGCTTCATGCTGAGGCTCGCCGGTGGACGGTGGCGCGAAGGTTGGCGCCGGCGGTGGCGCTGAGGTGAGGGGTCGATTCTTATAGCTAACCCTAACTTTTCGGATTTTCTCAAATTACTCTCAAAATTTGAACTAAACTCAAAAAATCTCCAAAAAGCAACTTGCCTTAATTTTTCAAGATCTACAATTTTCACAATTGGAAGATTTTCAAATTCAGCCTCTAAATATGACTTTTTGAAATGGGGTCAAAAATTTTGAAATTTGAATTCAAAATTACTTTTAAAATCATGTAAAAACTTGAAAAACTTTGTACATAACTTTTGTTCCTCTCAACAAGATCTACAAACTAGTTTTTGGAAGTTTTCTCAAATTTTGCTTAAATTTTGAAATATAGAAAAAGGGGGTAGAAAGGGTTTTGTTGGAATTCAAAATTACTTTAAAATTTTGAACTAAACTTTGAAAACTCAAAATACCAACTTTGTTCAACTTTGAAAAATCTACCTTTCTTTAATAACCATACCCAAAATCTTGATAAATTTTGAATAAAAGAAAAGGGAACAAACTATGGTTTAGGAATTAGGGTTTCCGACGAGGGGGTAACTTAGAATCGATTCCTCTCGCGTCTTTTTGACCGACAATGCAACCAAATATAAAATAAACTTATTTTAGTTCAATACAACTCAAGGTGGGCTAAACATGCATGCTTTGCAATGATCATGATGACATGTCATGTTTTTAGTGAAAGTAACACCAGGGGTGTTACACCCCCCTCCCTCTATTCTATGTTTTTAGGTATAAAGCTATTGGAGTATATCCGAGGATGGAGCTAGCGAGGATGATGCAAGGACAACACCAAGAAGAGTACACATGAAGATGGAGTCGTTTGACTACACGGAGGAGCCACGTTAGGAACACACTTAAAGATGAAGTCTAGGGTTTTGTCTGCACTCCAAGTTGCCTGTAGGAATGGTGCCACGACATCCCATAGGACCGCTGTATTAGGAGCTCTCATATATGTAGGGCCTATGACCTGAGCTATGTAAATCCAAACTATGTAACATGTTTCCCCATTAGTAATAAAAGTATGGTTTTTTATATCAATTCTGTGTTAATTGGGCGTATTTGTGCGTGATCCTGGCGTAAATATGTGCGATTAAAGATCCTAAAAAAATGGGGGTCTGACAGTGTCACAACCTAGCCACCTACCCCCTCAACCGTGGTATGCACCACAAAAGATAGATAACCCCTAGCCTAGACACAATGTCTACACTAGTGATTATTACTCTGGTGTCTTAACAAGGCTTACCCGTCCCCGGGGTCCTTCTACTAGAGCAACGCCCCGAAGGACGACTATCGATCCCACAACCCAACATCAACCAAGTCTAACTCTACATAGAACTCATCATATCAATCTAGCTCTTGGTCTAAACATGTATGCATGATAGATTAAGCACGATGTTCTATATGACAAGATCATGATATACAAACTATAAACTAGTTCATCAATTAAGATTATATCACAAGAACTTTGCTCTAATTCAAGAACACAACTATATTGATAAAATGAGAGGAAGAACAAAATGGAACTCTTGATATTATTCATACCGAAAGACACAAGATGTCCAAGCTCTCCAAGATAGCTCATTGCCTTCAACAACAAGAAGGAGAAGGAGAAGGAGAAGGAGAAGGAGAAGGAGAAAGAGGAAGAGGAGGAGGAGGAGAAGGAGAAGAAGAAGAAGAAGAAGGAGAAGAAGAAGAGAGGCTCGACAAAGATGGGCCCGAACGGCGCAAAGTGGGTGCGGCGCACCTTGCGGTCGGCCGCACCCGTCTGCCCGGGGGCCTAAGGTTTGGTAGGTGGGTTGTTCCGGGCCACGAAAAGTTGTACCACACCGTTTGCTCGGTCCGGTTTGCAACATGTTGGGCTCATCTCCATTGGGGTGAAGGATGTTCTGAAGTACGCTTTCCCAGATGGCGCCTTTTGGTACATATTCCACTTGCTTTTTATATAAATCCTGTAAAACATTATTTCTGCACTACAAGTTGAATTATGTTTAATAATGTATATGTGTGTAGTAAGGTATAGTTTCAACCCCTTATTGGGAGAATGTTGACGTTAAAAATACGTTGTTAGTGGCCGTCACCAGTCACCATACGGACAGCTTCGTCGTTCCCTATCCAATAGGAGTCGGGGGAGCAGTTGGTCAACAAAGGAAAATTTGTGGTCTTCTTCAGTGCCAACTGTGCGACAAAATGCAAGGCTGAGGTACTTGACAGGCTGCAGACACCGACTGAGGCTCTTGGGGAACGGTACCTGGGCCTCCCGACCGTGGCAGAGCATGGGGCAGCTGATGCTTTCAACTATGTGCCAAATCAGGTAAGAGGCTTTTGTGTCAGGATGGGCTGAGAAAACTCTAAGTTATGCAGCTAGATAAGTACTTGATAAAAGCAAATTCTCAATCGGTACCAACGTATGCTATGTCATGCTTCAAGTCGCGATGGTGTGTGTGTAAATGGCGACCTCGGTGGTTTCAAACTACTGGTGGGGCAGCTCATTAGATTTCCACAAGATCGATTGGTTAAGATGGGAGAAACTTACCCGGTCCAAGAGACATGGGGGTATGGGATTCAGGGATTTCAGCTTGTTTAACCAAGCTATGCTAGGCAAACAATTTGGAGATTGATGACAAGGTCGGACTCGTTGTGTGCCAGGGTTTTGTAGGGGAAGTACTACCATTCATCGGACTTTCTCTCTGCAACCGAAAAGAAACGGAGTTCCGCTACATGGAGATCTATCTTGCATAGCCAAGAGGTGTTAAAACGGGGATTGATCCACCGGATTGGGCGTAAGACTTTGATGCATGGAAAGAGAACTGGATCCCAGGTGCCGGGTCGCTGAGACCGATGGTAAGATGAAGACAGCGTCTGGCTGGGACGAGTGTCCGATTTGTTCATCCCCGGCACAAGGATCTTACTACGAGAATCCTGAATTGCCTTGAGGGCCGAAAACCGCCAAGGAAAGGGGAAAACCGCCAAGGAAATGATCCTTGACCAAAAACCGTCAAGCAAATACACTCAAGAATAGAGGGCAAGGAAATTAGTTTCCTTGACGGTTTCGACACTCAAGGATAATTTCCTAGAGGTTAGCCGCCAAGGATATCATGACCGACTTAATTTGCCAAATGGTTAAGGAAATAGTAAAACCGCCAAGGAAAGGTGTTTACTTGAGGGCCAACAACCGCCAAGGAAATTATCTAGACCGCCAAGGTAATAGTTGTTTCCTTATCGACCATTGACCTCCAAGGAAATTGTAACTTTCCTTGACTACTATTGACCGCCAAGGTAATCATGATTTCCTTGACTGCTGGCCCTCAAGGAAATGCATACTAGAAACAAAAAAAAATTACAATAATAACTAAATTCAAAGATTATAGGAACTAAATTCAAGTGACGCATGCTTATATATATATACATTTATTTATTAATACATAGCACACATTATCCATTACAATGTTTCGTGATACATCCATACAAATCGATAAAAAAACAATATATAAAATAGCTTAGTGGCACAAGATATTACATACATAAATTCATTTTTGAGCAAAACAAAAAGATCAATAATGATTGCTAGTTGACCAGATCACCAGAATCTTTAACCTGTAGCCATAAACAATGACAGGAAAGTGCATTAGTTCCAGTGAGACAGTGACATCATATATGCATAATATAATTTATCAAGCACACAGGATCAAAAGGGGAACACAATAGGCCATGCATTCTAGACAACAGTTAGCCCACATGCCATACAAATTCATAATTGTTCCTTTGCTCACACCAGACAAGTGCAGACATTAGTTACAAACTGAATAATCTCGGCAAACACTATATAGGTATGCATATGCATCACACTAAATTGTTGGGAAGATATGATTTAAGACATGCACATGTCTAGATAAAGATGCAAGTTGAGATACCTTTGTTTATTTGTCTTTCTTCAATCTCTAGATCTTATTAGCCTTAACCTGTTCACTTATCTGTAATATTATTATATATAAAGAACGAACACCAAATCAGTTAATTAATTAATAACTTATAGTTGTACTTAAACATTGTAAGGCCTTGTTTAGATGGCTAAAAATTGAAACCGGATGTCACATCGGATCTTTGTAGACGTTTCGTTTGTTAGTGGTAAATATTATCCTATCATGAAAGTAACTAGGCTCAAAAGAATAATCTCTCAAGAATGTACATCTAAAACTGTGTAATTAGTTATTTTTTTACCTATATTTAATACTCCAAATATATGTCTTTTGGTGTATTTAATGTGATGTGATGGAGAGAAAGTGAGAAAAAGGTTAGAAACTTTAGCCATCTAAACAAGGCCTAAGTAAACCCAGGAACAATGGTAAACATTTAGATACTAGTCATTACTAAACTAAATTCCAAAGTGAAGAAATCAAGTAACAAGCAGCCATAGCATGGCACCTGATATACACTACTGCACTACTGCTCTATAGAATAAAAAGAATTAGAAGCCTCAGAGGTTAGCAAAGCATAGCAACCCACCTTACTGCTTCAGGAATCTATATCAATAATCTCAATTTGCTCTTTAGCTAAATATCCAAAAATATAACTTCAAGTAGTGAACGAATTGAGATGAAAAAAAAAAAACTATAGGAGGACATGAGTTACATGTCAATTAATTAACCAACGAACCAGTATCAATTTTAAATCGGGCAAGACATCCAATTTCCAACTCATTAGACATTTACCGGCAGGGGTAGAACGAGTTAGAACAGAGCTGTAAACTAAACCAAGCAGGCAAAGCAGCACCAGGCCTCACATCTATTCCTAGACACGACATCTGCAATTCGGGAAATAAAAAATGTGCTGATAAATAAGTGAAACAATCTTGCCGGCAACGAACCTGGTATGAGGAGGTGGCGATGGCAAATGGTAGCGAACCCGAGCTGATGCTGCCGTTTGCGCTGGTGCTGCATCTAGTGCCGGCATCGCTGCCTGCGTTGCCGCATCCAGTGCCGCCGCCGCCCGCCGTCACCCGTGCTGGGGCCGCACCCAGCGCCGCTGCCGTGGTCCGTGCTGGTGCTGAATCCAGCGCTGCCGCCCGTGCAGGTGCCGCATCCAGCGTCGCCACGGCCTCTCACGCTATTGCCGCATCCAGGGCCGCCATTGACGAGATCCAGAGAAGTACAGGCAGGGGAGAGAGGGCACGGCGTAGTGGGTGGGGGGATCTGGAGGATAGGGACGTCAGGATAGGGTTTCGGCGGCCGAAGAAGAGTGATGGGGTTTTATACGGCATTTCGGGTATCTCAACCGTCCACGAGATTGATCCAACGGCGATGAACGAAGCATGTATAAGATGGGCTGAGGTGGGCTGCATATATACATAAAATGGGCTTCAGTTTTAGACTGAATATTCTGAGATAGCCAAGTATATGTATAGTTATATAATTTTAAAAGAGGTATATGTAGTCAATTTATATAAGTAAGTAAACCTTCTAAAATAACACGCAATAAAGTGACTTATATACAGTCTAAAAAAACTGACTTGTATACCCAAATATATATTTAAAGGTGATATACTACATATAAATGGTTGCGGAGGAGTAAAAGTGTATGGATAGGGCTCGGTGAAAGGTTCCATATATCATTGTGAAGCATGTCTTCTCCGCCTATGTCCAAACTTCCTCAAAAAATTTTGTGGTCATTTACACCCAAAATATGACCCCGAGGCAAGATCTTAGATTTTTTAGTCATTTTTTTGAATTACTATATTTTTTCTTAGTGTCGCATGCGACCAAATATATTGAAATACACTTTGAAAACACAATAATTTCGCACCGGCCTCCACAAGTTTTGTCTCCTAGGGCACAAGAGACCTTGCAGAAAAGTTTGGCACCGTTTCAGGTCTTTTTCGGGGTGGTCGCGAGTTCAACGATATAATTACCGGGAGAAGTCGCGGTAATTAAAATAATTAGAGAAAATTACCAAACAATTCCAGAAATTTCTCAAACTTGGCGGTTCCTTCACACATGCCATGTAGAAGTCTCAGAAAAAGTTTGAGGCCGATAGCACATTGCAAAGCACACAGGCCACACAATCATGAGAAACCTAAGTGTATTGATAGGGTTCGGTGAAAGGTTCCATATACCATTGTAAAGCACGTCTGCTCCGCCTATGTCCAGGCATCCTCAAAAATTTTTGTGGTCATTTACACCCAAAATATGGACCCACGCAAGATCCTAGGTTTTTAGTCATTTTGGAATTACCGTATTTTTCTCTCCGTGCCATATGCGACCAAATATGGTGAATTACACTTTGAAAACACAATAATTTCTCATCGGCCTCCACAAGTTTTGCCTCCTAGGGTACAAGAGACCTTGTGAAAAAGTTTGGCACCATTTCCAGGTCTTTTCGGGGGTGGTCGCAGTTCAACGTATAATTAGGGAGAAGTCGTGCGGTAATTAAAATAATTAGAGAAAATTACCAAACAATTTCAGAAAATTCTCAAACTTGGCGGTGCCTTCACACATTCCATGTGGAAGTCTCAGAAAAGGTTTGAGGCCGTTAACACACCGCAAAGCGCACAGGCCATCATTCCCGCAAAGAACACGCGAGGAGTTGAACTAGTTGTTAACATATTTAAACCTTTTCGAAAAAAATTCTATGTATAATGTTTATATAAAAAATTCAAACAATTTCAACCAAATGTCGCTATATGTTGTTCACAAACGACTACATCACTCATATAGTTATGTAACTTTTGAACTATGTGAGTAATGTATCCATGTGTGAATAGTGTATAGCTAAACATCGTTAATATGATTTGAAAATTTTATGCCAAGGTAGTACAACCATATTATGATCTCATGCCAAATTTTAGGATTTACAGACACCATTAAGATATTATTATTTTTTTTAGTAGGAGACACCAAAAATGCTATTAAGCATTTCCTTTTATGCCAACCTCAAGAAAATTCAATGACACCCAAGGAAATGCTAATTTACTTGACGGTTTAGAATAACACCCAAGGAAATAGATATTTTCCTTGGCGGCTATTAATAACACCCAAGGAAATAGTAGTTTCCTTGACTTTTTATAATTATAGTCAAGGAAATGAGTTATTTGCTTGGAGGTTACTTGAAACCGCCAAGGAAACTCCCATATTCCTTGGCGGTTTACTTAAACCTTCAAGGATATATACTTCCTTGAGTGCAGAGTAGCACTGCCAAGGAAACTTGGCGGTTTGATTTTGGCACTCAAGAAAAATGCTGGCCGCCAAGGCAATTCCATTTTCTGGTAGTCTGGGACGTCAGACAGCTAAGGAAGTCAATGGTGATGTTGGATGTGATAGAGGTACTAAAGATCAAGCCGAGTATGAGATTGGACTCTGATATAGTAGCATGTGCCTTCGAGAAGCATGGCTCCTACTCAGTCCGCTTGATGTACAACTTGCTGAAAGATGACCAAATGCCATCAGCCATGGCAGTATCGGGTGAAACCAGATCCTCTCAAGGTAATTATGCATGGAGAGCGACCTGGAAGTTGAATGTTCCGCCAAAAGTACGAGTCTTCTGGTGGCGAGTACTCACTATCACTGCCATCCGGCTGAACTGAAACGGCGACATGTTGATAAAGAGAGCCACTGTGAAGTGTGCGGAGACCCATGTGAATCAGTATTTCATGTGGTTTCTGAATGCACAGTGGCGAGAAGATTTTGGGAAGAAGTCAAGAACCTACTAAGTATCAAGGTGCCACGCCTGCACCCATGCTCATGGGATACAAATATTTTGAAGCATGACATCTGTTCGAGTGAGGTGGCTGCTATCAGAAGAGAATGTGGTGCTTGGGCGCTCTGGACAGGTCACAATGCTCGATGGCATGACAGAAGAGAATGGGAACCAGGAGCGATGGCGAGGTATATAGCTAAACTAATGGAAGAGCTGGCGTCACTTAAAATGGCTAGCAACCCACCAGCAAAATTAAAGAAGAAGAAGATGTGGAAGAAGCCGGTGGAAGACTGGCTCAAGGTCAATACTGATGGGGGCTTTGATCCGTTGTCTTACGATGGGAGGGCTGGGGTGGTCATCAGAGATCACTCAGGGACAGTGGTGGTCGCTGTTGCACGGTGGCTTGACGACGTTCCTAATGCCCTGACTGCTGAACCGATGGCGGGGAAGGAAGGACTTGAATTGGCTCTGGAGGTTGGCTGTGAGCGTACGTGTTACTCTGGAGGTGGATAGTCTTCAGCTACAAAGCCTCTTGAAGGGTAATACAGGGTTTAGGACCACGATCGGTGGCCTATGTTTCCATATCATAGAGCTTGGTAAAAACTTTAGAAATTTTAATATTGTTTGGGTGAGCAGGGATGCTAACTCAGTGGCTGATCATTATGCTCAATTTGTCTCGACCACTAGTGCTCCTTTTTTTGGCTCGACGAAATTCCCCATGGTTGGTGGAATTAGCCGCTGCCGATTGTATTTCTGTTCTGATGAATGAGAAGCTATGTGATACTAAAAAAAAAGAGCGTAGCTTCTCTTGTGTTTTATTCTTGATTATATACACAAATTACAAAGGCAACGCTCAGCTTTTTTTTTTTTTTTGAGAATGACACAGTACAACGCAGACGCTCACAACACGCACGCACACTCACCCCTATGAACACACGTACGCCAACCCTACCCCTATGAGCACCTCTCGAAGGACTGAGCACCCGGCAGATCTGGAGATTCTCGAAGTCACCATTGGCGCCTCGTCGTCGACGGGAACGTCGCTTACCACTTAATGCATGACGCCGGAAATCCTGGGAAAATCCCAAGAAAAGGTGCAAGCACCAGGATTTGAACCCTGGTGGGTAGCGTCCCACTGGACCGTCCTACCATTGGACTACAAGCCAATTCGCAACGCTCGGCTGTTTGCCGCACCTCGTGTGCCCACGAGGCCTAAGACGTCTCTCGCTGCCGATCTCTCAGGTCCGTGGTGAGCTATTCTCGGCCACGACATCCTGTGCGCACGGCAACCACAGAAATGGGCCCTCGTGCGCATGCAAAACAATCGAAATATAAGATGCAATCCTAACGTACTCATTGGCGCAAGGTTTAGTCAACATTGTGTCATCGATCAACGGAACAATGGCCTTCCTCATGTTATGCTTGACATCATCCCTTCTGCACCTGCTCATCGCTTCTCCATTGCCAATCGACGCCTCGACCACATCCGCTGCCGGTCGACGGATGGTAGGCGAATGCAGCAGCGGCGGCAATCCGGTGGACGACTGCTGGCGCTGCGACAGCAGCTGGGCCGACAAACGGCAGCACCTCGCGGACTGCGCCGTCGGCTTCGGCCGCGGCACCATGGGCGGCAAGAACGGCAAGACGTACGTGGTGACCGACCCCAGCGGCGACACCGACCTGAGGAAGCCATCGCCGGGCACGCTCCGCTACGGCCTCGTCAGAAAGAGCCACTATGGATCACGTTCGCGCGCGACATGACCATAAGGCCGAAGCACGAACTGCTCGTCGCCTCGCGCAAGACCGTCGACGGCCGCGGCGCCAACGTGGTCGTCGGCGACGGTGGGACATGCTTCGTGGTGCGAGACGTCAGAGACGTCATCATCCATGGGATCACCATACGTGGCTGCAAGCCTGCGCAGGCGGCGACATCGTTGGAGTCGGGGACCACTCAGACGAGGGTGACGCCGTCGCCGTGTTCCACTCCACGAATGTGTGGGTGGATCATTGTACGCTCGAGGCATGCGCCGACGGCCTTATCGACGTCACGGGCGCCTCCACGAACGTGACCTTGTCCAATAACCTCCTCAGGAACCATAACAAGACGATACTGCTTGGGCACAGCGACGATTACACTGATGACAAGAACATGAAGGTCACTGTTGCATTTAACCGCTTCGGACCGGGTCTTGTCCAAAGAATGCCAAGGTGCCGGTTCGGACTGGTTCACGTCATCAACAACGACTACATAAAATGGGAGATGTATGCCATTGGTGGCAGTGCTTCACCAACAATTCTAAGCCATGGCAATCGATTCCTTGCCAACAAGGCGAAAGAGGTTTCTGTTTTATCATCTGTTCCATTCATCAGCAACTTCTGTTCTCATTTTTGTTTATTTGCAAAGCTGTGTGTTTCTGAAGAAAGCACCTATTCTGAAACTCTGTCCATGATCTTTCGTGACGATTCTAAACAATCCATTATTCTGGTACTCTAGTCACTACATAGAATTCCACAAAAACATTGCTATTTTCTATTCAAATGAGTATGTCGTGGCATGTTAGTTTCAGGTGATCAGAAGCAAACTTGTTTCTGAACTATGAAAATTTTCTTCAGGTGACCAAGCGTGAGATAGCACCACAGAGTGAGTGGAGTAAATGGACATATGGATATCTGAAGCTGATACGATGCTCAATGGCGCATTCTTCAGATCATCTGGTACTCCTAAACCTGACGTTAAGGCCCCTAGCTTTGCCAAGGCGGCCTCTTTTGTGCCGGCGATCACTGCCTCCGTAGGAGTTCTGTCATGCAAGAAGGGATCTCCGTGCTGAAAAGCTCGAGGCGCTGAGAATGTTTCAGTCCAGTCTCCTTGGTAAGCATATGAAGCAATGAACAGCTATTGTAAATGTCATTTTTAGTAGTTCAGCTAGGATCGGAGCAGGACATGATGGCAAGTGTTTTACTTGTATGACCTTGTTTTACCATTGTTGAGTTGTTGAAAAGCAAAATCTCCTTCAGTTATTCAATAGGCTCGGCACGGGTCATACAAATCCTAGAATCTCTATCCAGAAAGCATTAACATTTAGGGGCATGTGCATTCCTACCGCTGGTTTCATGTCCATATGTGATTTTTCTCTCGTTTTTTTTTTTTTTTTTTACTTTGTGATTTTACCCCTACTTTTTTGAAACGAGCAAAGATTTTACCCCTGGTTTGGTAACACCCTCTAACGGTGTTAACTTTTGGGAAAATGGACAACTTTGCCCACGTGTTTTTGCCCCTATTTTTTTATGATTCTTGTGCTTTTACCCCTACTTTTTGGACAGCAATCAAGCAATTTTTACACAGCAATTTTACAAAATTTTGACAATATATTTCTGAAATTTTGACAACATTTCACTTGACAATACACATAAACACAAACTGATATCATGCAAATAATATATATATGATCCATATCCATGCAACTTTTCATCACAGTACCACAACGAAGTCAACATAAAGGTCCAAATGACATGGCACACCATCACATCTTATCTTATTATTTCTAATTGGAAAAAGTCTAAATCACACCCCCACCTTTGGGGGAGGTGGTCTAAATCACCTCGACCTTTGAAATGGTTTAAATCACCCCTGAACTTTTGAAAACCGGTCAAATTACACCCTAAAGCAGTTTTGAAAAATCATATCATAAAATGGAAAATAAAGTTGTGCTAGACTCTAAATGAGTAGATCTATGCAATGAACATATAATATGGTACTCCCTCTATCATCTTTTATAGGGCGTACGTAGAATTTGTAGTTTTGATTTTTTTATTAGGCGTGAGGAGTAGGCATAGAGCAATTACTAAGCCCTCTAATAGTTGAGCCCTCTAACCGAAGCAGGCATGCACCCAATGGATGAGCAATTACTGGGCGTGATTAATGCATGCAAACATGCAAAATGGAACTAGCTAATCAATGGTGACAACATGGCCGAGGTGAGCACTAAGTTCGGCGTTTATTTACACAACCAGCTATCTCCACTAGGCTTCCTTGGTATTTGTAAAACTCCTCTATACGCTCTATAAAAGATAATGGAGGGAGTATACTTTAGTACATTTTTTTTACAACTACGAGGAAAAGCATAAATCTAAAGCTACAACAAAAAAAAATGTAGTAAAGCATACCATATTATATGTTTATTGCGTAGATCTACTCATTTGGAGTCTAGCACAATTTTATTTTCCATTTTATGATTTTTCTATAATTTTTATGATTTTTCAAAACTGCTTTGGGGGTAATTTGACCGGTTTTCAAAAAAGTTCAGGGGGTGATTTAGACCATTTCAAAAGGGGGGGGGTGATTTAGACCACCTCCCAAAGGTGGGGTGTGATTTAGACTTTTTCCTTTCTAATTGTAGGCTCCACATTAATCCTCACCAAGGCGCACTAAGAAAAAAGATAAAATGCTAGAAATTCCCACAATAATCAGAAACATCTAGCCATCAATTTATTAAGATTTAATCATCACGGGCAATAACAACCATTGGATCAATCGTTTGATTTTCGAAAAAATTACCCACTACTGCCATTATGTAAATTAATTAAACAACTGCATAAATCGTTTTCGTGTTTTACTTCTTTCTCGAAACCCATCTAAACTAACAGATGACGTTCCACGAGCTTCTCCCGTTCCTCTCCGTGGTATGTTCCAATTCACCGACCAGGGTCTAGCGAGATGGCTTCAGCTATGTTGATGGTGAAGTTGTTCCCGTAGGCATGAGAGTCTTGCCGTAGTTTGAGGATCCATGTGGAAAGACAAAGCATGATCAGATTCAATTGGGGGCATGAAACACAACCTGCATGTGCCTCTAACTCAAGTTTAACTGCGAGAATCAGCCGATCAGTAGTACGGGCGAGTCGGTGCGTCGGCGGCGCCTGCGACCGTCATAAAGCAGTGAGGCTTGACTGGCCTGTGATCTCCACAACTCTGCATGATATGATTGATCTGTCGTGTGCCTACGCTGGGGAGACTACACACGGCCACCGTGCCTTCATAATCGGCCAGATGAATCTCATTGGTGGTGTCGTGGTGGCAAACCTGCAACTGCAAGGTGCAGGATGTTGGGATATTAGGCAATTTCAGATTAATTCCAAAATATAAATCATGACAAATAGACCTACTAGATAAAAGCCGTCAAGCATACTAGCATGACGGTCGAGTATATCGCATATACTAGCGGGGACAGATCATGATATCACGTAGCATGATCATAGCAACAGTATAAACCCAACTAGCACACCGGATAGATTGGATCTCGAGAATACGGCGACGTTGAGGACAATGTAATGAAGAGGTTCGAAAGCGACAGCGAGATCCTCGGTAGCTGTCGTTGTCGTTGATCGGCGGTTGCTACTTATTCGCCTTAAAGCGACACCGAGGTCCTCAAGTCGCTGTAGCTGTCGTCGATTGGCAGCTGCTTTGAAGAAGTCGAAGAAGCTTTGTTGATGAAGACGGCGTTTGGGACGGTCCTCAGCGTGTCCTTCCTGGAAGACGAGCCGTGGCGAAGATCGAGAAGCGGTCGCGCGTGGCGCTTCCCAAAAACCTTATTCGCCTTCTCCGCTGCGGGATCACAAAGGCGAGGGTTTCGGAGACCTGCTCGCCCGGTTGCTAGTGCACGCAAGCAATCGGGCTGGAGTAGCTCGGCGCAACAACAACAAGAAGAGGTGAAAACTCTATTTCAAATCTCTAGAGTAGAGAGGTTGTCTATTCAAGAGACACCTCTCTAAACCAATATGAGATATCGATCTATGATCTTTGGCGTGGCGGTGAGGTCGCTTATATATCGAACATCGTGTCGCGATCCACGATCGGTTTAGGACTCTCTACTCGAGTCGATTCGAGGACTCTACAACTTGAGGGGCCAAGAAACCAAATATAGTATGGGCCTTTGAGATCTCTCTAGGAATTTCAGAATTTGTTATTGGGCCAAGCCCATCTAAAATTCAACAATCCCCACCGGATCTCAAATACCCATTTAGAGTTTTGCCAATTCTTCTTTGCTGTTTAATATACGGTATTTCGGCAGAGACTGTGAAGTTGAACTTACGCCTAGGTCCTTAAGCTACATTTATTCATAACTTGAACAATGGACTACGCCTTGAATTGCAAGTTTTGAACAAGTTTGCCTAAGTCTTTAAGCTACACTTATTCACAACTTGAACAATGGACTACGCCTTGAATTGCAAGTTTTGTGCGAACAAGCTTTACTTAAAAGCCACACTAGTTTTGGGCGCCGGTAGCCTTACCCGTGGGTGGAGCATATCACGTCATACTCCCTGGTCTCTTCATGAGCTTACTAGAGATCACCCAAGTCTCATAGGCTGCGGCGTTTAACGATCAAACTCATATAGGTATGTTCTTTCAAGAATGCTCTGTAGGATCGCATCTTTGCTTGTTAAAGCCAATAGAACATATTAAGGTATTAGCCAACCTGCCATCTGATTGCCTCAACGCATTTGAGAGTTATTGCATCTTCACTTAGAGAGGGTTATAAATATACTCTCCTCGGTTTACCAATAGCTTGTTTTTCCCGGATCCTTAGTCACGGGATCTCCGATCAAAAAGGTTGGGTTACTACTACTTTGTAAACTCATATGGGTCTCATACCCATCTCCCTCGATGCAACTTTCTATCACATTACGTGATAGCCCTTTAGTAAAGGGATGCGCGGGGTTTTTATCTGTTTGGACATAAGCCACGAGTTATTACTCGGAGTTTCTCAACTTCCGGCGGTCTTCAAAGCGTCTTTTAACGTGTCTTGTTGACTTCGCATTATCCTTAGCACTATTCACTTTAGTGATCTTTGTTTGATTATCACGGTTCATAAGGATAGCGGTACGGTTTTTCAACCCGCGGGCAAGTCGGACAAGAGCTCACGCGCGACCACTCGCCTCTGCGAGATCTTTGTTTCTAAAGCGATAAGTTACGCTTCCATGGTTGACTTAGTCAAAATAGTGCTGTTTACAAGACCTCCATGACAACTGCGCCACCTCAAGAGTAAATACATACCCACTAGTAGCGTAGATTTGATCAATATCGGAAATCGGTTCGCATCACTATATCCCTCTAGCACGGTTTGGGTACCCGGGAATAGTGTATGCCATAACTCATTGTACCTCTAAGATAGCACAAGACCCTCTCTAGTACATGCCAATGATCATCACCCGGGTTGGACATGTACCTACTCAACTTGCTCACGGCAAAGAGATATACGGTCTAGTTGCGCTAGCCAAATACATGAGTGAACCAACAATCGAGAATACTTCAAGCGATCTTTAGTACTCTTCTTATTTTTCGCAATGTCACACTAGGATCATAAGGTGTTGGAGAAGGCTTTCTATTCATAAAACCAAAGCGGTTCGGGACCTTCTCAACATAGTGAGATTGCGACAATGTAATCCCACTCTCTTCCTTAATTAGCTTGATGTTTAGAATTACATCAGCCTCTCCTAGATCTTTCATGTCAAAACTCTTAGACAAGAAAGACTTGACTTCATTGATCACATCAATGTTGGAACCAAAGATTAGAATATCATCAACATATAAACATAATATACAGATTAAGCCCCCACCATGTCGATAATACACACACCTATCGGCTTCATTGACAACATAGCAGGCACTAGTTAACGTAGTGTCAAACTTCTCATGCCATTGTTTAGGTGCTTGTTTCAAGCCATACAAAGATTTCAATAGCTTGCACACCTTTTGCTCTTCACCTTTTACTACAAATCCATCGAGGTGATCCATGTAAATCTCCTCATCCAACTCTCCATCTGAGAAAATTTTGTCTTTACATCCATTTGATGAATGATCAGACCATATGAGGTAGCCAAGGATAGTAGTGTTGAATAGTGGTCATTCTAGCCTTGGGTGAGTAAGTATCAAAGAAATCCTCGCCCTCCTTTTGAGTATAACCCTTTGCCACAAGCCGAGCCTTATACTTGTCAATAGTACCATCGGTCTAAGCTTCTTCTTGAACACCCACTTACATCCAATTGATTTACAACCGAATGGTAGATCGGATAGCTCCCAAGTTCCATTAGAAAGAATCGAGTCCATCTCACTCTGAGCGGCTTCTTTCCAATCATCTACATCAC
The DNA here is from genome assembly GCA_015847255.1 of Hyparrhenia diplandra. NCBI lineage: Eukaryota > Viridiplantae > Streptophyta > Magnoliopsida > Poales > Poaceae > Hyparrhenia > Hyparrhenia diplandra. The sequence goes on from JADLZK010008254.1 coordinate 350,692, forward strand.
GGAGATGCATATGCCTCTAATATAGAGGTGGGAGTATCATCCACAAGGTACACAATGAAATCATCACCAAAAGATTTTTCAATCCTTTGTCTCTTGTTCCTCACGGGAACTTCATTGTCATCCTTCTCAAGTGGTTGTTCAAATGCCTCAACGAGGGGTATTCGATAGATATAGTATCATCGGGGAGCTAATTCGGTAGAGAATCTAACATTGCTACGCATATATTTCAAAGGAAATATATTCTCAAAAAATGTAGCATCACAAGATTCAAAGATAGTATCTACAAGCATATCGAAACTTCAGATCTTACTACTAAAAATCGATAGGCAATCTTTGTTGTGAGCATATCCAAGAAAGATACAATCTACCGTCTTTGGTCCAAGCTTACGCTTCTTATTAATTGGAATATTGACTTTTCGCCAAGCATCCCCACGTGCGCAAGTATGAAAGTGATGGTTTTCTACCAACCCATATCTCATATGGCGTTGTCTCTTTATTTCTGTTTGGAACTCTATTCAGGACATGACTCATGATCAATATAGCTTCCCCACCATGCCTTAGATAAACCGGCGCAGTGTCTAACATGGCGTTAACCAAGTCGGTCGGCGTCGCGGTTTTTCCTCTCGGCAATTCCGTTGGATTCGGGCGAATAGGGAGGCGTCCTCTCGTGAATAATACCATGTTCCGCACAAAACTCATCAAATATTATAGGAAAATATTCACCACCACGATCGACCTTAGGCGTTTAATCTTTCTCTCTAATTGATTTTCAACTTCAGCCTTAAAGATTTTTTAAAGTAGTCTAATGCCTCATCTTTAGTTTTCAGCAAGTAAATATAGCAATATCTAGAAGCATCATCAATCAATGTCATGAAATATCTCTTTCCACCTTTAGTCAACACACCATTCATCTCGCATAAATCGAGAATGTATGAGCTCTAGAGGTGCCAAGTGTCTCTCCTCATTTGCCTTGTGAGGCTTTCGAGGTTGCTTAGATTGCACACAACTATGGCACTTAGAACCTTTGGCAATAGTGAAATCTGGAATTAACTTCAAGCTAGATAAATGTGACATCAAACCAAAGTTCACATGACATAAGCGAGAATGCCAAACACTTGAACTATCATTTATTGTGCCACAAATATGATTCAGCGACTTATTGCATAAATCTGCCAAACTTAGGCGGGAACAAGCCACCACGATCGTAACCCTTACCAATAAATTGTCCATGCTTAGACATAACTACTTTATTGGACTCTATCACTACCTTAAACCCATCTCTTAAAAGAAGGGAAACACTAACAAGGTTCTTGCGAATAGTAGGGACATGTTGTGCGTTTTTCGGTTATTGCGATTTTACCCAGTAAACTTCGGATCTACCGTGCCAACACCTTGAGCGAAGCATGTGACCCATTCCCCATTAGAACGAGAAGAACCTTGTAGCTCTTTATAAGAAGAAAACAAAGAGATGTCGCACACACACATGAATATTAGCTTTTTGTATCAACCCACCAACTTGGTGATTGAAATCTTGATAGTGCGGTAGGAACATGGTTTGTACTCTTCATCGGCATTGCTAATAGTCACGAGGTTGACATTCTTATTATTCTCATTTGAAAAAAAGTGACCAAGCTGTCCATAAGTGAAGCAAGGCACCTCATCATTATTTTTCTTCTTCTCAAAGGTAGTTTCTAACTTGGCATTGGAAGATTTATTCCCTTTGTTCTTGCCATGTGGGTTTTCTTGCACAATATTAGTGCTAGAATGGCTCTTGTTCCCCTTCTCAATAGTATTCTTTACCCGAATCTTTTCCTCAACATCAAGAGATGCTATCGAGGGTTTACAAGCGATATTTTTACGTCTCTTGTGTTTTAGAATTGTGCCAAAGCTCTTCCATGAATAAGGCACCCTAGCAATAATGCATCCGGCTATAAATTCATCGGGTATGACATACTTAAGGAGTTCAAGTTCTCTTGCCATGTGTTCAACTTCATGCGCTTGCTTGACTATAGATCGGTTAGCAACCATCTTGTAGTCATGAAAGCTTTCCATAATGTACAACTTCGGATGTACCAATGATTGCATTGAGTTGATCCCACAATGCCCTCTCATCTTGGAAGTGCAAGTTTGCATCTTCTAGATGACTAACAAGACTATTTAGGATTGTTCTTCTAAGGATAGTGTTGTCTCCACGGAATCTTCTCTTATCTCTAGAGATATTTCCACGAGGCGATCCAACGGTAACCCGAGAACATCTTAGCTTCTAGCGAGCATGGCCTTAACTTCGCCACCTCTTTTTATATGTGCACTAGAAAACTTTTCTAGTCTCGGCCACGTCGATGAAAACAGCCATAGTTAAATCAAGAAAAAGCCTATGATAAAGGTTTTTGGATTGTTGGGATATTAGGCAATTTCAGTTAATTCCAAAATATAAATCATGACAAATAGACCTACTAGATAAAAGCACGTCAAGCATACTAGCATGACGGTCGGTATATCGCATATACTAGCGGGGCCGGATCATGATATCACGTAGCATGATCATAGCAGCAGTATAAACCCAACTAGCACACCGGATAGATTGGATCTCGAGAATACTGGGCGGCGTTGAGGACAATGTAATGAAGAGGTTCTAAAAGCGGCAGCGAGATCCTCAGGTAAGTCGTCGTTGTCGTTGATGATGGCGGCCGCTACTTATTCCGCCTTAAAGCGACACCGGAGGTCCTCAAGTCATTTGTAGTCGTCGTCGATTGGCGATTGCTTCGCCGAAAGAAGTCGAAGAAATTTGTTGAAGCAGGCGCGGGAGGGCGGTCCCTCGCGTGTCCTTCCTGGGAAGGCGAGCCGTGGCTTGAAGATCGAGAGCGATCGCGAAGAGCGCTTCCCAAAAGTCCCTTATTCGCCTTCTCCATTTGCGGGATCACAAAGACGAGGGTTTCGGGAGACCTGCTCGCCCGGTTGCTAGTGCACGCAAGCAATCGGGCTGGAGTAGCATGGCGGCGCAACAACAAGAAGAGGTGAAAACTCTATTTCAAATCTCTAGAGTAGAGAGGTTGTCTATTCAAGAGACACCTCTCTAAACCAATATGAGATATCGATCTATGATCTTTGGCGTGGCGGTAGGCTGCTTATATATCGAACATCGTGTCGCGATCCACGATCGGTTTAGGACTCTCTACTCGAGTCGGATTCGAGGACTCTACAACTTGAGGGCCAAGAAACCAAATATAGTATGGGCCTTTGAGATCTCTCTAGGAATTTCAGAATTTGTTATTGGGCCAAGCCCATCTAAAATTCAACACAGGATATATCTCTGCATGCATCCTGTGTGGCCCCTGAATGACTGACTTTCCATTGATTGCCTCTTGCGGTTTATGGTTACAACCGTAACTGAGATGCTTGATCTGAAGATTGCATCATCCTTAGATATGTATTATTGACCTTCAAGATGGGCAAGATGCACTAATGGCAAATTGTGACCACGGTTACGTTAGACCGAGAAATATTGAGTGTACAAGTACAAGGTTTCAGTAGTGAAGGTACGTAATGCATACATGCATCTTGATCTATGTGAACAACGTAAGTATATTTAATTTTCTACTTCTTTACTTTTTGGGAAAAGAAACATGTTGTACCTATGAGGTTTTTTTTGAAATTACATAAGTGTAACACAACGCTCAACACACACGCACAGTCAGCGCAATGATCAAATACGCATACACAAACCCTATCTCGATCTATGAACACCTTTGAAAGAAACCATGAGTTAGGGTCTGTTTGGACCACAAATGAATTATTATAACCTGATGAATCATGCAAAAGAATTATCAGGATTATGGATCATAGTAATTAGAGTGTTTGGGTCAATGGATTATTGTGATTGATTATCGTTGGTTAAAAAAAAAAAATATCACCTTATCCTTTGTAGTTTGGTAGGTTGGAGGAAGCCGGTGTCCACTTTGCTCCAAGCACCAACATCTAACCCACCGACCAAAATGTTCGATCCATCAAGGAGACCAGCATAACCAGGGACAATATTAGGTGATACACATCAAGAAAAGGAAGGTGCGAGCTCATAGGCCTGACGTTCATGGCATCTACAGCAACGCTGGCATTGGTCGCATGTGTTGACTAAAGGTATGGCCATGTTGCTAGGTCCTGTAATTAAAATTTACTTCACCACTAGGTATAATTTTCATTTTAATTTTAATGTCTTTGGAATACTTCGTGCAAATAAGTTTTGATATATTTGTTGACCATCTGATACAAGAATGTTTTCATATAAACTTCATAATAATGTCACCTAATTACTTCAAATTAGGTGCTAATGTAAACTGAAAAATTAAGGGACTATGATGCATGGAGTTATCAATAAAGCCTATATGGAAAACTCAATCCTCCATAATTATAAAAGTTAATTATATTAATCCAATAATATTAATTTATAAATTATATTGATCCTAAGTTTGAGTTAAGATAATCCTTTGACCCCACCTATGTTTACATTCAAATTACACATACATGACACTATGAAAGATAATGTATAAAGTAATAGACACTTATGAAATTTCTACTTCAGCTATCCATCTCAATCATTATAAAACAAATTAACAAAATATCTCAAATTTAGATGTAAATGCTAATATAAGCTATTTTGAACAGTAATTCTACGTCCATATGTTCAATGGAACATTAGTATAGATACTTATTTTGTGAAACTTATCAAGCATGTAAATATATCCTTAGCAAACCACGTAGTAATGGTACTTACCATTCACTTTAAGTTATATTAACATTTATGACTAAAAAAATTATATGAATATTAGTTTATTAATAGATATTTATTCAATACGATACTAATACAATACAACAAATTCAACATTTTCAGTTCAGTGCCATGGTGCATGTTGAGACAACTATTTATGGCATTATCCAAACTAGAAGAGGGTAGCTTGGGACCTAAAATATTCTTTTTAAAAAATAAAATTTGAAAATTTTGAATGAATGATAAAATAACATTATAATCTGAAATTAATACATGTATACTATATTTCAATAACTAGATCAAAAGCTAAAGGTTAAAGTATATATTTTCATGACATCACAAAAAGGAATAAAATAAGTGTTTATACACTTTAAGTTTATATGTTTGAACTGTATGCATATGGTGCAAAACAAGTTTAATCATAGAAACTATAACTCTTGAAATCGAGTCGATTTAAAAAGATAGATCCGAACGTTCTTACAAAAATTTAAAACCTTTTGTCATCAAAATTGGTAGATGATAATCACTATTGTAAATAATAGCTCTTTGTGTAATTAATAAGCTTAAAATTTAAGAAAAAGTATCAATGGTTCTTAAAGGTTAAGCAAATGTTTTCAAATAAATGTATATTGGAATTACATAGATGTGCCATATGTAAGGAAAAAAAGAATCTATGGATATGGGACGAAGAAAATATGAATCAATATTTGAGAGATTATCACAATTAAATATGAACTATGGAGAGTAAGTATTATATAGTTACTCCCTACGTCCCCAAAATAAAAGACCTTCTCGCTTCGAGAAAACAAAGTGTTTTAAAATGCCGGCAATTATATTTTAAAATATATAAATATGTATGTTATATAATTAGTATCATCGGAAAGATCTTTAAGTCTAGTTTTTTAACAAATTTATTTGAAGATTTAAATGTTATGCGTATTTTCTACAAACTTGGTCAAAGTTAAAAAAGTTTGACCGGCACGCTTCCCATAGCGTCGTTTATTCTGGGACGGAGGGAGTATTACTTTAGGACATTAGGGAAGAGAAGAACATATTTGATATAAAGTATTTTCTATTAGTTGTCTCACAAAAGATTCTAACCCGTGTGAGAGCACGGGTTGGTGAACTAGTAGGTCTAAATGACATGTCAAACAAAAGTGAGAGCTACTAGTGAGTTATCTAGGCAAGGAGCTTGTATTCAAGCATCAAAAACCTAACAGACCTAGCAAGCCTCCCAAATAGTAGCTCCTCTTCCACTCCCTCTTCATGCACTTGCACTGTATATGAAAAAAAGAAGTACTATGTTAGTAAATTTCATAAAATATGTAGTAAAAAAAGAAGTAATGTTGGATTGTCTCACTTTATCTCATTGTTCCCCCTCCACTCCCTTCCCTTCCCCTTCCTCTTCCTCTTGGAGTACCACTTGCAGTTGTACTTGCACTAGGACATGGGTTATTGCTTCCTTCACCGATCCATCTTGTGGTGTTATTTGCCTCCTCTTTTGACTAGTCATAGGACCACCTTGGCTTGTTTTGGTCGTATGTCCTAGTTCATTGCACTCAGGACACACCTTCCTTTTCTTGCTAGTGCCAACTTCATCATGTGCCTTGATCCTAGTTTTTCTCGACCTCCCAAGTTTCCTTCTCAATTTGGGCTTCTTGATTTTGTAGCCTAAATCAACTAGAGGCCATTGATCTTTAGATGTAATTGGGTTGAATGTACTTGCATATGCCATTCTCAACCTATCAACAGAGAAGTATTCATGGACAAATTCATCCATCCGCACCTCCCTACTAATCTTTGCGATGAAAGCCAAAGCATGGCTGCATGGTTTTCTAGTCACTTGTCAAGCTCGATAGGTACATGTCCTTTCATCCAAGTTTTCGCATCTTTGAATCTATTTCTGATTATTTCAGCTTTTGTAGGCCCACAAATTAGAACCTCAAGGTCTTTGATAACCCTGGATTTAGCATTCAAATCAGTGATAATAGTTGGGATTATAATGTCGACATGTTAGTAGCCATCTTGGACCTCAAAACAAACTTCTCTATGATCATTTGTCTAATATGGTCAAACATTTCTATAATTGGAAAGTCCTTAGTTTTTTATACCCAACTATTAAAAGATTCGAGAAAAGTTATTGTTGATATAATCTACCTTGCACTATTCACCAAAGTGGCTTCGCTCCACACATAAGTTTGTCTTTTGGCCTGCCCTCTTTTTTTTTTTTTTTTTATTTTTTAGCACTTTAATAAGACCCGTCCATAGTGTGTTGAGTAGGGGTAAGCAGGAGCTTCACTTCAAAAAGTGAGGGCAAAATCACAAAGTTAAAAAAAAAACAGAGGCAAATCACATTTAGAGTCTAAAATAGGGCAGAAACACTAAAACTCCTAACATTTACTAGCGCTATTTGGAGAACACGGGGATACAAATCTCAGCTAGTCGAGAAAGACTCAAAATAATTCGTCAAAAACAGAGACTCCAGTTAATGTTTGGTCATAATGGAACTTAGGGCCTTAAGTTTATCCTAAGGAAATATGATGTTTCAAAAAAATCATTTACTACACATAATAGATAACATGTGACTAAAGGGAAATATATAGACAAATATAACGACCATAATAAATTTTCATGCATACAGCAAATAACAAGGAACAAGACTCATTTTTTATAAAAATATTTTTCAAAAGGAACAAGAATGAAAACCAATTTTGTGCCAGGTCAAGCGCAACTCAATAGCCATCAAAACTCCTAAACTGTGGTGTAGGCCAAGAACCAAGTGAGCAATCCGTGCAACAACAAAAGTGTATCTATGCCAGGGCATCACTCCCAGGCTTTGACATGGCCTTATCTTCGTCAACATTCTTCTCATGTCTTCTATGCGATAAGAGCAACTCCAAAAGACTAGCTATTTGTGTTATAATTTCCAATTTAGAATATTTTTAAAAAAGAAACATGGATCCCCAATAACATATATGGATACCCATTTCACGTACTCTTTTAAAGTTTTAAAATATTAACCATTAATATTTGTATAAAATAATTCTTATGTTTATCTTCAAATTTCCCATTATGGCATACCTTTTTTTGGTGGCAAGACAAACCATCTGTCGAATTTTGAAGGCATATCCAGCTACTACCAGTATATTATTGAGCTAGACAATTCTTACACCCAAATTGGCAACAGTTTAGTACAGTTGCCCTGTAAGAACGCCATGTATAATAGTTTGTGAATATAGAAACCTTAATCTAAAGCGAATAAGGTAATTCGAGTCAATAGTTATACCCTTAATAAATAGGAATACATTCTGTCCCAGTTAGTTATGGAAAAAAAATACTGGTGGCCTTATTTTCACTATCTACTATATATCTATATAAAGTTTACTTTTTGAAACTATATATATATATGAAGTTTACGGATGAACAACTGCTGTAAGGAAATAGAATTCGATTGATTAGGCAATGTAGGAAGTAGATGATTTGTTTGTTCGGAAATTTTACCTAATATTCTCTTGACTATCTTTTTAGGGAATTCTTGACTATCTTTTCCTATAAAATCAAGCTAGGAACCAATCAAACCGATATAAATATTCAGGGAACGATGATGCAATTACAGATGAACAACTGCTGTAATTTCTTATTGTCATCAACAACAATGGCCTTTCTTATGTTATGTTTCTCATCCGTTTTGCTCTTTCCATGGCTTGGCCATTGCAAATTGACGCCTCGATGGCATCTGGGCAAGACCCTGAGCAGGTCGTGCAAGATGTAGTCAGGTAACGAAATCAGATTCAGGCAATGCTGCACGCCTTAATTTTTTTGCTTACAGTTTAACACGATCAAAATACAGAATATAATGAGCCTTAATCCTTTGATCGTGTCCCTTGCAACAATGCAGAAGAAGCCTGAGCATGCCGGCGCTGCACCGGCGACGGATGGTAGCCGAATGCAGCAACAGCGGCAACCCAGTGGACGACTGCTGGCGCTGCGACCCCAGCTGGGCCGACAACCGGCAGCGCCTCGCGGACTGCGGAGTCGGCTTCGGCCGCGACTCCATCGGCGGCAAGAACGGCAAGGCCTACGTGGTGACCGACCCCAGCGACGACGCCGACCCGGCGAGCCCGGCGCCAGGCACCCTCCGCTATGGCCTCGTGCAGCAGGACCCGCTGTGGATCACGTTCGCGCGCGACATGACCATCAGGCCGAAGCAGGACCTGCTGGTCGCCTCCTACAAGACGGTGGACGGCCGCGGCGCCGACGTGGTCGTCGTCGGTGACGGCGGTGCCTGCTTCGTGCTGGAAAACGTCAGCAACGTCATCATCCATGGGCTCACCATACGCGACTGTAGGCCGGCACCGGCGCAATCGTCGGAGTCGCAGGGTGACGGTATCACCGTGCACCGCTCCACCAACGTGTGGGTGGATCACTGCACGCTGGAGGCCTGCGCCGACGGCCTCATCGACGTCACAGACGGCTCCACGAACGTGACCCTGTCAACAACGTCCTCAGAAACCATGACAAGACGATGCTGCTTGGCCACAGCGACGATTTCACTGAAGACAAGAACATGAAGGTTACTGTTGTGCTTAACCGCTTCGGACCAGGTCTTATCCAGAGAATGCCAAGGTGCATTTTGCATTTTATTTTGTTTAATAAGGTATAATCATCAAGCAATATAATGACTGTATGTACTCTACTTGATATACATATAGGTGCCGGTTTGGACTGTTCCACGTCATCAACAACGACTACATAAACTGGGAGATGTATGCCATTGGTGGCAGTGCTTCACCAACAATTCTGAGCCATGGCAATCGATTCCTTGCCGACAAGGCCAAAGAGGTTTTGTGTTTTATCATCTGTTCCCTTCATCAGCAACTTGTGCTCTCATTTTTGTTTGTTCCCAAAGCTGTGTTTTGAAGAAGACCCCTAGTCTGAAACTCATTATTATTCTGCTACTCTAGTCATTACATATACATTCAGAAGCAAAACTAGTCTGAACTGTGAATATTTTCTTCAGGTGACCAAGCGTGAGGCAGCACCAGAGAATGAGTGGAGTAAGTGGACCTGGATATCTGAAGATGATACCATGCTCAACGGCGCATTCTTCACATCATCTGGTACTCCTGGACCTGAAGTTAAAGCCCCTAGCTTTGCCAAACCGTCCTCTTCTATGGCAGCGATCACTGCCTCCGTAGGGGGTTCTACCATGCAAGGAGGGGTCTTTGTGCTGAAAAACTGGATGTGCCGTTAATTTTTCTGTCCAGCTGCTTGCAAGCAGATGAGAAGTAGTGATAAACAGCTATTGTATATGACATTTTAAGTTGTTTAGTGGGGAACAGGATACGATAAATATAGAGATAATACTTGAGACAATGGATCAACCTTTATTATTGATAAGAGCACTCTTTATTCATTACAAGCAAACCAAAATATAAAACTGAATTGCTAAGCAAACTAACTTTAAACTAAGCAAACCAAACGACTAACTAACAAGTGCTCTTATAGATCGAGTTTATTAGAATTTCCCAATAAGCCTATCTACATTCTTTTTGAGAGTATTAACTCTCTTGACTAACTCCGCATTCCTTCTTTCTAAGTCGCCTAAGCCCCTAGTTGTAGCACTCCAATTCTCATGCTCAGTGTTGAGGAAACACTTCATATGAGAATACTCGGTGCGTAGCTCGGTCATGGTCATCCTGCCATCTCGTGGCTTAGCCATGCGCTGAGCTGCCTCCTTGGGTTGAATAAATCTGACTTGTTCCGGCTTAGCACGCACACCATCAATGGAGACGCAAGGATCAGTGTAGTTGAGTCGCCGGATGTAGCCAAACTTGTCCTTCTGGATACTTGCAATCTTCTCGTTAGGACCCGGAGGAAGGAGTTCAGTACCCTCCAGCACCTGGATCTTCTTCTTCATGGTCTCCTCATGGCAGGCAGCAAGGAAACGTCGAGCAAGGAGAGCGGCTTGTGAAGGCTTAGCTGGAGGTGGTGGTGGTGTAACAATGGCAAGAGGCTTGGGTTCATATGGGACTAGAGCTTGGGAGTTTCTTCATATGAACACAAATATTGGGCATTTGAGATTTATAAGAATTTCTTCATATGAATTTTAGGGGAACTATTCATATATAAATTCTAACAGCCGGTGACCGATGCGTAATAAGAGATACTAAAAGAGTAGGAGGTGACCGAATCTCAACAATAAGAGCTCACGCACGCTGCAGCCAGCCTGGCCCAGAAGACAAGGACATAAATCTCGTTTCCTGGGAGCCACCCATTTCGGTGTTTTGAGCAGCGTGCGGTCTAGACAGTAAAATAGTACAAGCAAATCGAACACCTGAACTTGCAGTCCATGGGCGCAGGCCACCTCTTGGCCCTATATAAAACAGGCTCAAGAAGAACCAAACATGCACGATATAGTTCATCTGAGGTGGAGTGTCAGCTAGCAAAGTGTGTTTGGGCCCTAGAAGATGAGGAGCTTGTAGAACACATGTGCGAGCTGCAAGAAGAGGATCCTCGAATTTGGCTATCAAGACTGTTTGAAACATTGTCCCACAACAAAGTTGTCTGTGTATCGGTGGTGTTGTGGGCAATATGGTATGCGAGGAGGAAGGTAATCCATGAAAATATTTTCCAGAGCCCGTTGTCGACTCATGCTTTCGTCAACATATATTGTGAAGAGTTGAAGGAATCCACACCAAGGCAGGACCAGCTGCCTGGTGGGCGCGATCGAGTAAACCAGCCCCGACGCAGGTGGATACCGCCTCCTCAAGGATGTGTTAAGCTTAATGTTGATGCTGCCATCTCAAAGAACTCGAAGATGGCAGCAGTGGTGGCTATAGCCAGTGATCAAGATGGCGAGTTCCTGGGAGCTTCAGGGTTGGTACTGACAGGGATCACTGAGTCAGAGATAGCAGAAGTTTTCTATTGCAGGGAAGGCTTGGATCTCGCAATTGACCTGAACCAGTCATCGATCAGGTTGGCTTGTGATTGTGAAAACATGATTAGAAGCCTGCAAGGGCCGGGGCTGGGACCGTATGGTCAAATCAGCAAGGAGTTGAATGAGAGAACAGGGGGCTTTTTGTAGCTTTTGAGTTTGTCCTTGAAAATAGAAGATCAAATGTAGATGCCCACTTGATAGCTAGAGCTTAATTTCAGCTAAACCAGGAGGCATGTCTGGTTTGTATCGCCACCTTTTGGTGTCAATGATTCTATAAACCACCTTATATGAATAAATAAAGTGGTTTCGCCTCAAAAAAAGAGTTCATCTGAGGAATAAAAAAATGATGTAAAATCAATTTCATGTTAACCATGGAAACTGTCTGCAGTGCCCGAAACAAGGAAAAACAAAAAGCGTCGAGCAAAACATGGTAAAATAATTGTAACAATATGTGCGGTTTTTCTAACTTTTCAAGTGGCGAAATGATGAAATATTTATTCATTTATATATGTTATTTTTTTCATACAAAATTTATGTGACATGTGTAATTTAATTTACATCATTAATATTCTCAATCATAAAAAATATAACTAGTTCGTGCAATATTTTTTTCTCAAAAGGTTTATTGCAATCAACTACGATACCTACTCGCACGTTTAATGTTTTTACAAATTGTCAAGAGAGCCCACCCGTCTCCGGGTAAGCAGACGGGTACTTCAGTTGTGTTATTCCGGCCAATATAGTGACATCTCAAGTTGAAGAGGTGTGTTTTCTCGTCTTCATCTCATCTCGAATCTGAACTTCTTCGGGTTCTTTAGGGTTTGGGATCGAGATTATGAGGGTCAGGTGATTATCTCTAGGGTGGGTGTTGGGGGAGATGGTGGCGTCCACGGTGGAGGGTGGTGGGTGCGGATGCCCTCCACTACTACTAAAATGAACTTCCGTGGCGGTCTTTTTTGATTTTTCGTGGCGGTTTTAGAACCGCCATGCAGCTAGGGTCACGGTTAATCAGCGGATTAGCGTGGCGGTCATTTTGTTGCTCAAAACCGCCATGGAAAATATTAATCGTGGCGGTTATTTAACAAAACCGTCCACGGTTAATAAGAAAAAAATAAAAAAATAAAAAAGAAAAGAAAAGGCCCAACCCTAACCCTAACGGGCGGGATGCGGGCTCGCGCCGCCAGGATCCGCCCCGCGGCCCGTTAGGGTTGGGAGGACCCATCGCGCTAGCCAAGCCGCCGTCCGCGTCGAGATCAGTGGCGGCCGCCGCCCCGCGCCGGATCCAGCTGCGGCCGCCGGGAAGGTGGGGAACCGCGCCCTTGGTCGAATCGGCCGGTCGTCGAGGAAGCCGGGGAGCAGCGCCGCCGCCGGGAGGGAGGGCCGCCCGTCCGCCCGATCCTTTCCCGCGTCGCTGAACTGCTGCCTGCCGTGCGCCCGCCGCGCGCCGCCGCCCACGCCGCTGGCCCGTGCACCACCGAAGCTTCAAGGCCTTGTGCGGCGCCAGCCGGAGAGGGGGGGGACCGCCCCCCGCCTCCGGGCCCCCGTCTTGGCCGTCGGGGAGCCGCGGCCCTTGCTCGCGCCGCCCGTCATCGCCATCGGAGGGAGGTGGAGGGAGGTAGATCTAGGGAGGGGAGAGAGTGGCCGAGTGGAGGGAGGTGGTGTTGTGCATCGGCCCGGATCAATTTGGAGACCGGGAGAGAGAGAGAATGGAGTGGAGGGATTAGGGTTTGTGATATTGTATATATATGGGAGTTGTCGGTGGGCTGGGCTGGGCCGTTGAATTGGGCCTGATTAACCGTGGCGGTTATTTTACAAAAACCGCCACGGTAAATCGATTTTCCGTGGCGGTTTTTCCCCTGGCGGGGGTGCCGCGCCACCTATTTTCCGTGGCGGTTTCTCAAATGTCCGCCACGTAAAATAAAATCCAAACACCACGCAAAAATCAATCCGGTAGTAGTGCTCCTCACTCCCACGCTGCCATGAGATCATCAACGAGGATCATGAGGAAGCCCATGACACCTTTCTCATCGACGCCAATGACTTTCGTGTCGGGTTCTCCGACAAGTGCCGATCAGCCATTGCGATCTGAGAAAGGCGACACCGAGAAGCTGATATCCCTCGACGCCAACATTACGATTACCCGGGATCATGGCTATGTGGAGGTGGGAAGAGGAGGTCACTGATGATGAGGATTAGGAAAGGATCAAGAAAGCAAGCAAGCAATATCTAATGGATCTAGCTAACCTAAGTTGCATAGGATTAAACCAACAAAAGGTTGTGAGTTAAATGCAAAGGCAAAAATCTTGTGGCTAGAGATAAAATTAAGCTCTTAGATTTTATATTTTCAAAGCATGCCCTATTATTATTTGTATATTAGAAATTTGATCTACTAAAATATAGATTAAAATTTCACTCATGTGCGGGTCTGAACTCAAATGACTCTTGACTCTGGCTACACCTAAGAGTAAACAACCTAGAGGTATGGAAACTAATAGTAGAAGAAGGCTGCATTAGGTAGCCTTCCCACTTATTAATACATCCACCTTATACATTTGAAGCCCCCCTTAAGATATTTTGCTTGAACCACTTAACCTTAGGGGTATAACTGTCCAAGTTGAGATCCGTGTATGCGACAGCCACGACCTTCACGAGAATGTTTCACCTCGATACAAGCTTCCCGATGACACCATGTTCCACCTCATCCGCTAGTGGTTTTGAAGCCCAAACCACCAAACCTAGCTAGATAAGTGTATCCTCTATAAATGCCTCCTCCACAATCTTGATGTTGGGCACTATGGACCTTGCACTATGAGCATGGTGGCCCATAGTGTGCGTGTCAACCTTAGCCCGTCATGCCAGACCACGCCTAGCTATTGCTACTGCAGAATGTTTGAGACAACCGTCGTATGTACCACCTTCGCCCAACATGTCGTTGCTATGTAGCACATCCCATCACATGGTATGCCACCTCTAACCCTCACATGCCACCTCGTTGTGCGTCACCACAAAGCCACGCATGAACATGTTGTCATTGCATGCAAGAGAGACCGGCGAGAGGGAGAAGAATCTCAGGAGGAAAGAAGGCACTGAAAGGTTCTAAATGGCTAGAAGGGGGTGAAAAGCCTATAAAAATTTCTACAATAACACGTAAAGAACTTGGTTAGACAATAAGATGGCAAAGTGAACGTTATGATGCTCACAAGGGTTGCAAGCCACCTATACAACAATTACAGTACAACTATGATCTCCAGGTTCACACACACAATTCTAGGCCACTACTTTACTCCTAGATGAACAAACTAAGCAACTAGATAGCTAGAAGCTAAACAAGATACACAAGATATATCTATTGCAATGTAAATGCAGAGAGAAGGTGATGTATTTTATACCACCGGTCTCGAGTAAAGGAATGAACCAAACAATCACAATATCAATATCAATATGAAATCCTTGCCAAGGGATTGACACAAGAATCACGTAGTGCCACAACTATGAATCACAAATGCATGAGCACTAGGGTTTCCCCAACTCCTCTAACCAAAGAGTACCAACCATGGAACGGAGAGGAGAGGGAGGGGATCCTCTTGGAGCTCTTAAATTGATCTCTAGAGCTTTTTCGCTCACTTGATTGGGTCACACAAGCTTGGCAGTGAGAGAGGAGAGGATGAGAGCTTTGTTCTTCTCTTTTTTCACGAGATGCAAGAATAAGCAAGCAAAGAAGAGTCTGAGTCAGAGGGAAGAAAGGGAAAAGGGGAGGGTTTGCCTAACCCCCAGCTAGCCAGCTCTCCACGACACTAGGCCAGGCTAGTCCACCAACAGCTCCTCATAGCAGCGGCACAGAGCAACGGCAGGATACAGCAACGTGTTGGTCAACCAACAGTCCAAAACGGAGCAACCAACAAGAGGGTGACAACACACACGGGAGGAAACAACATGGCGGACTCCTTTCACATGCCCACGCAGTCCACTTCCTCAGCTGAAAAAGCACAAGCATCAGTGCTCACTCCACTCCTACAACTACCTGTGTGTTCGCCCCATACGGCAGTGGCACACGCTCAAGAACTACCTGTGTGTTCGCCCTTCTCTCTCTCTCTGTCTTTGACACAAATACACCATATACACAAACCTGAACAGGAAATTCTGGTTGAGAGAGCTGAATTGTTGACAATGGATCAACCCATGAGCTCCTCCCAGTCATCCATTCCTTTCTCTCATTCACTAGAAATTCTCATTGAGGTGAGTGAATTGCTCATAAATGTTTCCCTCAAGACCGTGCATAGCCCGTAGGCAATTCAGCTGGGTGCATGAGAAATTATTGGACAACAGCAAGCACTCCTCCCATTCTTTTTCCTTTCTACTCATTTAAGTGATAACTTCACAAATATATTCCAAAATAAATTGGACACTTAAGTTAGCTTTTCAAAAAAAAAATTCTCTAGGGTTTTCTGATGCATCTCACCACATCATTAAGCATATCAACTATATGCAAATGAGACTCACACTTAGTGATACTAGATAACAACTGTACTTAAATATTTTCCCTCTTTATAGTATGATTATCTATCCTAAACTGATCACGCACTCTATTGTGTCTTGACCAGCAAAACAAACATTCTATTTTTATACCTTTGTCTTGAGCCCATTGGATTTTGTTTTCTCTTTCTTCTTTTCAAACGGAGCTCTAGGCTCACCAACATATGTCCATCTCCATCCATCTAACTCCATCCAAGGTGTAACATATCTCATATATTTCTCATGACAATAGTTAGCACCCTTGGTTTCATCTATTACCCAAAACCAAATAAAGGCTTTCAGGCACCAAGGCAAGATTAGAGAGGAAGAGAGGGTTTCAGAGGGAGTTGTCTTTATATGGTATTCTTTGTTGGCCACCTTCCATTAAAAAGGACTAGGGCCCAAAAGGTTTGAGGATCATTGTATACTTTGTAAACCAAAGGGGTACAAAGGAAGATTGTCCCCTCCCATCTACCTTATAAATAGATCCATGGGTAAGGTCAAGGGGTTCTACACTCCTCCAAACTCTCTTCTTTTGTGTGTCCCTTGTTCCCTTATTCATGTACATGACTTATCTCAGACTAGCACTCACTTCGGTGAGGGGAGAATAAAAGGTTCACATACCAATAATAGTTTTATTCTATGAATCGAAGTGAGGATGTTTAAAGCAAAACTTGAGTAGTGGAGAAAAATAATGTTAAATGCCTCTTTATCCCAAGAAAACTTAACATGCGACAGGTCCACATCTTGATCGATAACCAAATTCTTGTTAACATTCTATCCAACATGAACTACGACTCTGTTGTCAAAAGAAAAAAAAGAAAAAGAAAAACTATGACTCCAATCATGACCGGAGGATTCGAGCGGCGAGGGCGTTGCGGTACTCACCATTGGGTTCTTGGCGGCGGGGTGGCGGTGTAGGGCGAGGTGACACCGTGGTGAGCCGGGGCCGTGCAGTGCCGAGATGCTCCGTCTATGTCGTCGATCGGGCGGCGCTCCCCGCTCCGGCAAATTCGACGGCGCCGTCAACTCGACGAACGGGCGGCGTTCCTCTTCCCCCTCTTTCTTGGGTTTCTCTTCCTCCCACTTCCTTGTCTCGGCTCGGCAAGTAAACAAAGCAAGTCGATCTGAGAAGAATCAAGATCCAAAAAGAACGCAAGGCGAACCTCCCTCTTCTCGTCGAGGGGCGGGGTCTTGCCGGATCGCTCTGCTTGCGCGTCTCGCCCTGCGTATCCGATCGCTAGCGCCACCGTCTCGCCACGGAGCCTCCTCTCGTCCTCTGCGTCTCCGGCCCCAGCGCCTCCGTCGCTGGCCGGTCTTGGCCGGATCCTCGTGCGGGCGTCTCCGTCGCGGCGCTTTGTCGCGGGCGCGCGAGAGGCGGTGGAGGGCCGTTGAACTGAAATCAAATTGGTCTTTGTCGGGGGGGCCGGGGGACGGGGATGCGTTATATTGTGGGGCCGGGACCTATCCATCACGCCCCACTTTTAATGGGACTTTTAATCACGCGTATTGGCGCCGGGATCACGCTACCAATACGTTTAGCGATCCACAAGTAGTGAAAATCAGTTATATGAATGATACCGAGCAAGAAATGTATAGGATAGAAGATCTTCTGTGTGGTGACGGTGGCACCTAGCCGGGTTTTGAATATCGGAGTAGCCAACCGTGAAGCGTTGGTATATCGTCTGGGCACTTCTCCTTATTCCACGTGCATCTTGATAGTGGATAGGAATTGGGTTCAGCCTTACTCCTACTCGATCGTCTTACGGCTCCTACGCACGCCGCGTATCCTTTACCTTGGCGACTTTACCTTCTTACTCGCCGATATACGTAAAAATAGAGGGGTGAGTACAAA
Source organism: Hyparrhenia diplandra (assembly GCA_015847255.1). NCBI lineage: Eukaryota > Viridiplantae > Streptophyta > Magnoliopsida > Poales > Poaceae > Hyparrhenia > Hyparrhenia diplandra. The sequence goes on from JADLZK010008254.1 coordinate 368,761, forward strand.
GGTACTCGGCAAGTCCAAACCAAGGGTGGTTTGGTAAATTAGGGGTGGGCCCTAGCGAGTCTCTAAAACTACTCTTACTAGTTCCCGGGGTTATCTCATCTTACCATCACCTTCACATATCACAAAAAGGTTAGTTATATCTAATCATAGATGTTCTTGCCTAGCATCCGCCCATTCCAAGGGCGTGGCTATTGAATAGATTTAAATAACTCTGCGAGAGGTTGTACAAATTTCCCCACACGATAGGTGTTGCCCCTCGCCACCGCCGCGGGCTTCCACTTGAGACCTAACGAGATCCGTACCCGCTTGAGTGCTACTCTAGGTATGTTGGTATAATCTTCACCACGACTTTCGGGGGTTGGAAGGATAACACGTCACCCTAAGATGACGCATCACCCTAGACAATATGGTGATACCAAATCACCCACGGCTTTACGAGTAATACCTTATTACCCAACCTATACCGTCAACATCACTCTCAATCTCAAATCATCAATATGTGCCTCTAGCACCGCGCCCATCGCGCCCAAACACTTACGTGGAAGACCACTCGGCATCCACGCCAACAGGACCATGGGGCCACTCTCCCCATGTCCGCTCCTAATAGATCGTTTGCCCGCTCCTAGGCCACCTTGGATCCCAATTATACCTCAACCCAACGGGTGTGAATCAAAGCCACCCCATATGTGGCGTGTGGTGGCATCTGAAATATCTCACTAGGTAGAAGGTCTATGAACCGGTCCTTAGGGAGGCGAGCATCTCTCCATGGGATTCATCCCCGATTGTGATTAGTCCACCTCCATGTAGACAATCACCACTCACCTTTTGTTGGAGGGTTCACATTATTACTCGGGTTACATCGATCTTACTTAATCATATTATATCATCATTCATCATTATTTTAAGGTCATGATTAGGGGGCAAGGACTTGCACAGGAGGTTCTTACGAATCGGCATCGGCGTTGAACATCTCTCGCTTGATCCGGGATGAAGCTCCTAATCCCGGTCGCCGAAAAGGCTACTTAGCGATTGACGATAACCTAGCTTGAACTACAACATACAAAACAAACATAGAACATTATGGTGATAATGGGTTAGATGCGAGCTAGATTTTAGATAAATTATGGAAGTCGTTTCACGCTTAAACGGAGTTAAATTGCATGAGATATGGATTTTTACAATATTAATCCCTAATTAAATCATTAGGGTAATATTATATTATAATTTTATCATGTAATAATATTGGAACTAATTACATGATAAAATTACGTAAATCAAATAATGAATTTACAAATTTTTCGGGAATTTTTCCGACACGGGAAGGTCTACTTTTACAACACCGTGGTACCATAGCAGGGTGGATCTAGCATTTAAAAGCGCGGTACACGAGAACCACATCCATACGCGTGGGACGCCACGTGGGTGGGTGTGGACGCCACGGTGGGCGCCACGTAGGTGCCACGTGTGTTATGGAGTTGCCGTGACGGTTGGGACGGCATCGGACGGAAAAAGGCGGCGTGGCTCATCCTCATTGGGCGGGCGTGGTGACGGCGTTACGTCTAGGAACTGGGCGACGATCGAGGGGCTCGCCCGGTGTCGTGCCTCCACGGCGCGCCTTGCGGAGAGCTGGCCGGAGTAGCCGGTCTTGACGACCTCGCCGTGAGGGGCTCGGCACCCTTACGTCGCCACGAAGCGGATGGTGTAGGTCTAGCGGCGGGGTGGCTCGCCCCTCCCTCGGCGGTGGCGGTGGTGCGGGGACGACGGCGGCGGCGCTCGGATACCGCATCCACGCCTAATAGGGTGAGTTGAGCATTGCGGGAATGAAGGGAGGTTGAGGGGGGTGTACCGGCCCGGGCAATTTGGCGAGGACAGCTACGACGGGGCGGCGGGCTCTTGACCTAGCGGCCGCGGCGGCGGAGCTCCACTTGGGGGCAATCGCGATTTCGCGAGGAGAGGGAGGGGAGGGATGGCCAAGGTGAGCACCGCCGCGTTCCACGCTGGGGCGGATCTCGTGAGGGGATTGGCGAGGTCGTCGGCGCCGGGGAGGCTGTTTATAGCCTCGCCACGGGTGCGCTCGATCGCGTGATGTTTCGCCTCGACGAAGTCTTTTTCCGACCACGGTCTGGCCATTCTTGGCATACGGTGGCTCCTCGGTTGTCCGTCTTTGGCGCCAGCGGCGTGGGCAACGTCTTTGGTGAGTTGGGCGTCGTCGGCGTCTCGTCACCTCTTTGCGGCGACTCGGTAGCGCAATGGCGGCGTGCTCGGCTCGTGGCGCGGGCGCGTAGTGGTTGACTAGAATTTTTGTGCGGCGTCGTCGTATGGTGTGTGCGGTTAGGGATGCTAGGGAGGGCGCTATGCCATCGTCGTCTCAACGGCTCAAGCATGGCGGCGTGTCGGGCGGCCATGGCGGACTCAGCGTGCGGCGCTCGGGGGAAACGCCGCGGGCACGGGTCAAGGCGAGGCGGCTGCGCTCCGCCCGTCGCCACATCGGCGAGGACTTCATGCCTTCTCTCGCGGCGCCGGTCTACTCTACCAGACGGCCGGGCGGCGGGGAAGCACGAGGACGTCTCCCCTCGTGCCGTGGTCGTCGCCGCGGGGAGAGGTAGAAGACGACGCGGGCGCCATGGGTCCCTGGCCGGCAGCGGGAAGGGAGAGGGAGAGAGCTGGGCCGCGGCGCTGGGCTGGTTGGGCCAACCGCCTGATTTAGATCATTGGGCGGCCGGCCTCGCTTGGCGGGGAAGGAAGGAAGGGAGGGAAAGGGATCGCTGAATTTGGGCCGGATAGAATGGAGAGGGAGGAAATGAGCCCGTTCCTGTTTTCTATTTTCCTTTTCCCTTTTCCTTTTTCATTCTTTCTCCTTACCTCTTCCCTTTGGAGAAATATTTATATATATATTTATATTCACTTGACGAGCACAATATTCTATATTCTCTCGACTTATATTCATGAGAATATCTATTCAATTGTACCCGTAATAATAAATATTCATATACATATATAGGGATGCACACTCTTTTCCCCAATTCTATTATTTCATGTGCGGTCTATAAATATTTTATGAACATTTTCACAAGCACATTTTATCCCCACGAATTTATTGTCGAGGACAATTATTTGTTGTGCTCGTAGAATATTCATATATTTTTGTGCACACGTGGTTCGGTGTTTTATTCCCGAGAGGTAATTGTAAATCATTACTCATGCAATATGTATTTCCATAATTTAAATCTAGTATTTACGGCATATTGGGTCACCATAAAGTTCGGCAAGCAACACGCAAAGGTTTCCTATTTTCTATATGGTGGGAGTTTGAAATGCAGGTTTTGAAAAACAGGATTTCGGTTTAGCGGAAAATAAATCAAGTTTTAGTTGTAATTTGAAAAAGTTTAAATTTTTAGTGAATTTTAAAATGATGCAAAAACACGGGTGTTACAAATCTACCCCACTTAGATGAATCTCGTCCCCGAGATTCCTAATCTCTGAGTGAAGGTCCTAATTAAGGTCTAACGGGGAAGGAAAGATATAGAGGGAGAGGAAACTTTCCATTGCTTACAGTCTTTGTCTTTACAAGCCTCTACTATTACCGTGCTACTCTATTCCTAGGGCGGCACGATAGTGTGGAGGGTATGCCTTTAGCCAATGATTATCGGGCTTTGTTGTTACCCAATTTTCCTTGGTCTTGCGTCTTCGTCTTCGTGGTCTTGAATCTTCAAATCTTCTTTCTTGGCTACCCCACTTAGAGAATTTATTCCTCTAAGGTTAGGGAAAATTCCCATCTTCTAGTCTTTGAGTTTGTCTTCTGGCCGGTTGTGCCACTTTTGGTCGAGATCGTTGCTTTGGTTCTTCGGGCAACAATTAACGTGAACTTGGGTGACCACTTCTCGTCGGGTAATCCCCAAGTTTTCCGTTGCATCTTTATCCGCTTACGCCAACCCGTTTTTATGTTTCTCTTCTTCCTTTGGATCTGGATCTACCCCACTTAGAAGAGTTTTACTTCTATCCATTTGCTCCATGGCTTCTTTCTTGGTGCCCGTAGGTTTCTCCGTTGGTGCCTTTCCTCACGAGCAACTCTTTTTCTTTTCATTTTTCCTCATTTCAATTTTTTTTTTTTTTTGGGAAAGGTTACAGATACATCTCCCTAGGGGGCGACTAGTCGACTTCGCCGAGGTTGATGACCCGGGGCGACGATGCCGTAGGTCCGTCGACGGTCCGGAGTGGGGGTCGATCTTCTGCCGGTGCCGGGAGGCCGAGTGAAGGAAGGATCCGCCGAGGCCAAGGGTGGTGGGGGTTACCGGGCGGTGTCGGCGATGCGGTGGCGTGCATCCTTTGCCCTCGGGAGGGTAGATGGGGATCCTTTCTGGATGGTGGGCTCGGCCCCCATCATGGCAAACGCTTCGCGTGCGGATGCCGTGACGTGGTAGGCGGTCGTCGGCTCTTGGGCGTGACGCGCTCTGGGTGGCCTTTCGGTGTCTCGGCTAGCGCGGTCTCGACGCCCTTGGCCGTGGCGACTTGTTTTCGAGCTTGGGCGAGCCCCATCGGGAGAGACCGGATGAGCCTCTCGCCTCGCTCGGCGTGGCGGATCCGGCTCCATACACACGCCTGCTTGTCGTAGTGCTCGCCGGGAGTAATAGGTAGGCCGCCCGGTTCCGATGACGGGACCAACCTCTCGGGCCTTCTAAGGCCCTCGCGCGAGCGATCCAGCGGGTCGTTCTTCTTCTCGGGCGGGAAGTACTTCATGGGGTGCGGATGATGGCTTCTCAGAGGTGTGGCGAGAGGCGTCGAAGGGCTTGGCGGGCGGCGGCTTGATAGGTGTCGGGAAAGCGAAACCGATCTCGGTCACGTTCCATGCGTCGGGCGATGTCGGGGTAGTCTCGGCCGGGCGATGTAGATGGTGACCTCGCGAGTGCAAGGTGCCGAGCTCCAGGTGTACTCGCGGCCTTCATACTCGGGGCCTTCGGAGATGCCAAGGTGTTGCATGGTGGTGTAAAGGAGTTGGGGAAATCCGGGGTGTTGATGCACTGGTTGTGAACCCAGTTGCCGGCCATCTTGGTGGGGGTTGGGTGAAAAGTCTCGGGGGTGGAGGGTGAGGGTTCCGGTGGTGAGGGGAGTGTCTGGAGGATAGCAATGGAATGGTTGGAGTGGGTTGAGGGTAACGGTGAGGGTGGTGTCCGTTTTATAGTGGTTGGAGGGTGGAAGCTTAACGGCTAAGTATGGATGGTTTGGTGCGGTGGTTCGGGTGTGTGGGAGAAGGAACGGAGTGGGTCTCTGTTCGCATTGACCTCTCGACGGCTGGTCCGCATTGGTGAGTGTGTGGCGGTGGCCTTGACCGGGGTGGGATTTCCCATGATGTGGGGCCTATGGCTCCGTCGTTGTCGGCATATGTCGCATGCTAACCTTTAGCATTAGCTGGCGTTTTCCGAGATTATTACGCCCTTATCTCGCTCAATTGCTCTTCATGGGTCTGAAATCTCCGTGTCTTCAGCTTCATCTTGTACATAATGGCAATTTGGTTGCCTCTCGAGTAGTGTCTTGTGCAGCTCCTCGGGTCTTGGTTCGGGGTCAATGGTACAGCAGATATCGGTAACTTTAGGCGCGAGGCTTACGGCTTGTCCGCAATGTTACACGCGGTCGTCGATGCGGTATCACCGGCGGCGGCGTCGCGCGGCCGTAGAGAGAACACTTTGGTGTGGTTCAACGGCTTCTGATCGTGGAGTCCTTGGTTGTCGTCATGTCTCCCAAGGGGTAATCTCCTATCTACTTGGACTAAAATAGACCGGGAGGGATAAGCACAAGGTACGATATGGATCTATCTAACTAAGATTAGAGGGAAAGCAAGCATTTTGGGTAGGGATAGACTTTTGGGGTATCCTTATAACACCGGTGTCAAACACAATACAAACTTACGGTGTGAAACGTATGAAAAGGTGTGTCACGGCAATCTAAGTTTATGGAGAACTTGTCTTTTTATTACTCGTGACACGAGAATTTTCCATAACGCTCCACAGATCCTATTGGCTCTTTTCTTCCATTATTTTCCATGATACGAAAATAATAGAGAAAATTTCCCATAGGTTTGAAAAGATTGGAACACATCGAGAATTTAAACAAACAAGCGCACAATATATTACATCACGGATCGGGTTCACAGATGATATAGAGTTACATCACCCATGGTGATTTGTCATGATGATTATTATGCGACTTTCGCAACTACTAAGGCTGGACTCATGGGTTACCACTAGAACTAAGAACAACTACTAAGGTTACTAGAAATCTAGCAACAAGGTCCATAGCTAGGTCAACATGCTCTTTGCGGTTTACTAACTTAAGGCAATGCTACTTATTTGGGACTCATCATGCACATAATGCTGACCGGGTGGGATGCGCTTTGGGTACTCTTGCGTATCACTAGGGGCATACTGAGGGACTTGCTTAGGTTCTTGCGGGTCTTGATAGTAGTGCTTCTGCGCTTCTTCCTCTTCTTCAACCTCTCCGGGGCTTCGTGCGGCTTACGTCGACTCTCTTCATTCTCCTTCTGGCCGGGCTTCAATGATGGCGTCTTCTCCTCTAGCTCCTTCTTGAGGGTTTCCATCCGGGCATCCTTGTTGTCCGGGTCTTCTTTTGCCTTGCGAGCTCTCGTCTCGCCTTTATCCACATAGACACGTAGATTATGGTGGCCTCTTCTTATGCTTTGGAGAGTTTGGCCGGTGCTATGAGGTATCTGGCGGTGGAGATCAAGGTGTAGTCGGGCCGGGTGAGGGTGGGTCGGCTCAACTCCTAAAGTTTCAATTTTGCCATATTGCTGCGGTCGTGTCCTTAATCGGGTAGTACTTGGCATGGGATTGATCAAGTAACACTTGAACTCTTTGCGGTATACTTGGAGTGCCTTCGTGCAACCTTCCGCAAGCGCCCCCCGGTTCACTTCCGATGCGGAAAGATTCTCGCGCCCATCGTGGTATGGAAGCTTTGAGATGTGTAAGCGCACATCACATAATGGTACTCTACCTATTGCGGACTCACGGTAGTAGTACAACCGCTTCCGAGTAAACCCTAGGCTTCGTAAAACTTCCCACGGGAGTTGTGAAAACTCGCAATAGTCAAACCATCCGTGCGTGTCCATCCTTCCATCCATTTGCATCAAAAGCGAGTTTTTTTATGTCGATGACATGTAAGCAACATATGGGTATCGAAATGGAACACTTAGGGTAACAAGTCCATAAGTAGAATTTCTTAGGTAATGTTTAGGAAATAAGTGCCAACCCATTTTTCTTATCCTATATCAAGCTCGGCTCTGATACCACTCTGTCACGCCCCACTTTTAATGGGACTTTTTAATCACGCGTATTGGCACCGGGATCACGCTACCAATACGTTTAGCGATCCACAGTAGTGAAAATCGAGTTATATGAATGATACCAGGAGCAAGAAATGTATAGGATAGAAGATCTTCTGATGGTGACGAAGTGGCACCTAATTTGGGTTTTGAATATCGGAGTAGCCAAGCGTGAAGCGTTGGTATATCGTCCAGGCACTTCTCCTTATTCCACGGGCATCTTGATAGTGGATAGGAATTGGGTTGACCTTACTCCTACTCGATCGTCTTACGGCTCCTACGTACGCGTATCCTTTACCTTGGCGACTTTACCTTCTTCTGTGCCGATGTCTGTAAAAATAGAGGGGTGAGTACAAAGGTACTCAGCAAGTCCAAACCAAGGGTGGTTTGGTAAATTAGGGGTGGGCCCTAGCAGAGTCTCTAAAACTACTCTTACTAGTTCCCGGGGTTATCTCATCTTACCATCACCTTCACATATCACAAAAGGTTAGTTATATCTAATCATAGATGTTCTTGCCTAGCATCCGCCCATTCCAAGGACGTGGCTATTCGAATAGATTTAAATAACTCTGCGAGAGGTTGTACAAATTTCCCCACACGATAGGTGTTGCCTCCGCCACCGTCGTGGCTTCGGTGAACCCTAACGAGATCCGTACCGGCTTGAGTGCTACTCTAGGTATGTTGGTATAATCTTCACCACGACTTCTCAGGGGTTGGAAGGATAACACGTCACCCTAAGATGACGCATCACCCTAGACAATATGGTGATACCAAATCACCCACGGCTTTACTGGTAATACCTTATTACCCAACCTATCTTGTCAACATCACTCTCAATCTCAAATCATCAATATGTGCCTCTAGCACTGCGCCCATCTAGCGCCCAAACACTTTACGTGGAAGACCACTCGGCATCCATGCCAACCCGGACCATGGGGCCACTCTCCCCATATGCGCTCCTAATAGATCGTTTGCCCGCTCAGGCCACCTTGGATCCCAATTATACCTCAACCCAAGGGGGTGTGAATCAAGCCACCCCATATGTGGCGTGTGGTACATCTGAAATATCTCACTAGGTAGAAGGTCTATGAACAGGTCCTTAGGGAGGCGAGCATCTCTCCGCGGGATTCATCCCCGATTGTGATTAGTCCACCTCCATGTAGACAATCACCACTCACCTTTTGTTGGAGGGTTCACATTATTACTTTCGGGTTACATCGATCTTACTTAATCATATTATATCATCATTCATCATTATTTTAAGGTCATGATTAGGGGGCAAGGACTTGCCCGGGAGGTTCTTACGAATCGGCACTGGCGTTGAACATCTCTCGCTTGATCCGGATGAAGCTCCTAATCCGGGTCGTCGAAAGGCTACTTCGCGATTGACGATAACCTAGCTTGAACTACAACATACAAAACAAACATAGAACATTATGGTGATAATGGGTTAGATGCAGAGCTAGATTTTAGATAAATTATGGAAGTCGTTTCACGCGAAACGGAGTTAAATTGCATGAGATATGGATTTTACAATATTAATCCCTAATTAAATCATTAGGGTAATATTATATTATAATTTTATCATGTAATAATATTGGAACTAATTACATGATAAAATTCTGTAAATCAAATAATGAATTTACAAATTTTCTGGGAATTTTTCTGACACGGGAAGGTCTACTTTTACAACACTGTGTACCATAACCGGGTGGATCTAGCATTTAAAACTGTGTACACAGAACCACATCCATACGCGTGGACGCCACGTGGGTCCAGGTGGACGCCACGGTGGACGCCACGTAGGTGCCACGTGTGTTATGGAGTTGCCGTGACAGTTGGACGGCATCGGACGGAAAAAGGCGGCGTGGCTCATCCTCATTGGTCGGCGTGGTGACGGCGTTACGCCACGGGAACGGCGTCGACCGGAACGGGGGCTCCGCCCGGCGTCGTGCCTCCACGGCGGCGCCTTGCCGGAGCTGGCCGAGATAGCCGGTCTTGACCCGGACCTCGCCGTGAGGGGCTTCACGGCACCCTTACGCCGCCCCGAACCGGATGGTGTAGGTCTAGGCGACGGGGTGGCTCGCCTCCCTCGACGGGCGGGCGGTGGTGGCGGGTTGCCCGGCGGGCGGCGGCGGATACCGGCATCCACGCCTAATAGGGTGAGTTGAGCATTGCGTAATGAAGAGGGGAGGTTGAGGGGGGTGTACCCGGCCCGAGGCAATTTGACGCGAGGGCGACCACGACTGGCGGCGGGCTCTTGACCCAGCGGGGCGCGGCGGCGGAGCTCCAACTTGGGGCAATCGCGATTTCGCGAGGAGAGGAGGAGGAGGGATGGCCAAGGTGAGCACCGCGCGTTCCACGCCTGGGCGGGCTCGTGGGGGGATTGGCGAGGTCGATCGCCGGGGGGAGGCTATTTATAGCCTCGCCAGCCGTGCACTCGGCCGGCGTGATGTTTCCGCCTCGACGAAGATCTTTTTTCCGACCACGGGCCCGGCCATTGCCGGCATCTGGTAGCTCGGTATCCCGTCTTGCCGGGCGTAGCGTGCAACAGCGTCCGGTGAGCCGGGCGTCGTCGCGTCTTGTCACCCATACCGCGGCTCGGCGGTCGCCATGGCGGCGATGCGAGCTCCGGCTCGTGGCGCCACAGAGGGTGGCTGACTAGGAGCCCCGTGCGGCGCCGCCGTCGTATCGGTGTGGGGTTAGGGATGCTAGGAGGGCGCTATGCCATCGTCGTCTCCAACGGCTCAAGCATGGCGCGTGGGTCGGGCGGCCATGGCCGGACTCGCGTGCAGGCGCTGGCCAGTGGAGACGTTGTGCACGGTCAAGGCGGGCGGCTCGCGCTGCCCCGTCGTCACATCGGCGAGGGACTTCGTGCCTTCTCACGTGCGCCGGTCTACTCACCGGGGACGGCGGGTGGCGGCGGAAGCACGAGGACGTCTCCCCGTGCCGTGGTCGTCGCCGGCGGGAGGTAGAAGACGACCGGGGGCGCCGTGGGTCCCTCGGGCCGGGGAAGGAAGGGAGAGGGAGAGAGCCGGGCCGTCTTGCCGGGCTGGCTGGGCCAACCGCCTGATTTCGTCATTGGGCCGCCCGGCGCGCGGAAAGGAAGGAAGGGAGGGAAAGGGATCGCTGGCCGGGCGGATAGAATGGAGAGGGAGGAAATGAGCCCGTTCTGTTTTCTATTTTCCTTTCCCTTTTCCTTTTTCATTCTTTCTCCTTACCTCTTCCCTTTGGAGAAATATTTATATATATATTTATATTCACTTTTCTGAGCACAATATTCTATATTCTCTCGACTTATATTCATGAGAATATCTATTCAATTGTACCCGTAATAATAAATATTCATATACATATATAGGGATGCACACTCTTTTCCCCAATTCTATTATTTCATGTGCGGTCTATAAATATTTTATGAACATTTTCACAAGCACATTTTTATCCCCGCGAATTTATTGTCGAGGACAATTATTTGTTGTGCTCGTAGAATATTCATATATTTTTGTGCACACGTGGTTCGGTGTTTTATTCCCGAGAGGTAATTAAGTAAATCATCACTCATGCAATATGTATTTCCATAATTTAAATCTAGTATTTACCGGCATCTTGGGTCACCATAAAGTTCGCAAGCAACACGCAAAAGGTTTCCTATTTTCTATATGGTGGGAGTTTGAAATGCGGGTTTTCGAAAACAGGATTTGGTTTAGCGGAAAATAAATCAAGTTTTAGTTGTAATTTGAAAAAGTTTAAATTTTTAGTGAATTTTAAAATGATGCAAAAACACGGGTGTTACACTATCCAGCTAGGCACGAGGCGTTGGTGTCGACCAATTTTGTTTGTTGCGCGGGGCGGGGAGCTTGATATGGCCTGCCTGGGCGACCAGCGGCACAATTTTTTTCTATTTCCCCTAAAAACATTTTTTCTATTTTTCAATTAATTTATTTAATATCCATCAAACAAATAAATTTCATACCAAAGAAAATATAAAAAATTGCCAACCCAAATTATAGAAAAAAAATGCAACACTATTTTGGACAACAACTGACCAGTTATTATACAAATACTTATATACATTTTTAGAAGTTTGACTCAAATATTTGTTTAGGAGTATATTTTATAGTTGTGAAAATTTAGATGAACTTTTTAATATATTTAGTAAACTTAAATATGAATATCTACTTTTACCTAGAGATCAAATCCCATGTAGCTATTGACATGGATGTTATAGCTATAGTTGAACCGAGCCTAATTTGATTTTTAACTCGTTCCTGAAAGAAACTGAGTTGGCCTCAACATGCCGTCAGAGCCTAATTGGGAGTGGAAGGGAATCGTGCTCGGTCACAACTCGGCGGAGCAAAAATTCTAGCCACCTTTGGGCCTTTTTTTTGTCTGCGGCCCATTTACGTGCACACACATCCATACCCAGCATCCATTCCATTTACGTTGCCTACCTGTTGACCAGAGCAACCGTTCTTGTAGCTTTTGTTGTACATTTATGAATTTTTCTGTGATTTATACAATATGAACTACTCCCATTAATTATAAAAAAGTATAGATCTAAATATACAACAAAAACTTTATATACTCATGTGGAGTCCAATAAAATTGGATTTTCCATTTAGGATTTTTTTTTTCTATGATTTATTATGATTATTTAAAGATTGGACCACCCTCATGTATGCACCTTGGCATTCTCTGTACAGGACCTTGTCCAAAACGGTTAAACGCACCAGTGACCTTCATGCTCTTTGTCATCAGGGAAAGCATCACTGTGGCCAAGAAGCATCGTTTCTTATGGTTCCTCACGATGTTGTTGGACAGGATCATTTTCTTCAAATGGAGGTGTTCCCCATTTCCATTTACATGTAACGGACGACGTTGTTGGACAGGATCATTTTCTTCAAATGGAGGTATTCCCCATTTCCATTTACAAGTAACGGAAATACAGTATCATGTTAAGGAAGCAAAAGACAGAAGAGTTCACCCTACTTGCTCACTTTAGAATTCTATGCCCAGCCAAACTGATTCAGTCTAGCTGCCAAAAAGAATGCCAAGGGGAGCAGACATACGACATGTCTAAACCAGAAAGAACCTGACAGATTCAACCACCTGAAACTTACACACCAATCAACCAGACTACACATGAAGCAGCAAAATGGGCACAAAGCACCCTAGCCTGATACATCTTTCTCATATTAGTTATTGAACAGGGTCATGAATCAGCATATACAATAGCAAAGTGCCCAGGATCGCCGGATCATGAAAAAACAGGCAGGGTAATGCCTCGTCACATAGCTGGCACAGGGTAGTAAAGTGCTACGATCACCAGATCATGCAACAGGGCAATGCATCGTCTGGTAGCAGCTGTACGGGAAATACAGCCATAGCATGCAAGCAAGCGAAGGCAGAAAATTAGTGTGTAGTTGAGGAAATATCAAAATGGCATGTTGTACACACATCGGGGCTTCAACCACCAATACTACGTTTCACAGCTTCAAGGGGCTACATTATTGGGTTCAATGGTTTGATGATACTGAATGACATGACAAGGTACCTAGATGTTGTAGCACAGTTGCAACAAAAAGTAAATATAAATTAATCAATAAATCTAATATAGGTGCACAACAGATTTGAAAGCACCTAGACCTATCTGTTTTCAGATTCCTTGTGTCTGTTCAAACAATCTGCTATCAATTCTCTGACCAAGATGGCAGCCTGCAAAAATCAGCTCCACCTTGTTCGCCAAAATCAGCTTCCTTGTGTGTCATGTCAGTATCTCCTACATGTCCCTGCCTTGAAGCACAGTACTCCTGAACAACAATGAGATAGCATCTGTAAGGTGTAGAATCATGATAACATAAAGTTGCGGATTGACTAAATTTATTATAACATCCAAAGTAGAAGAACAAAGAAAACAACAAAAACAGAGCTCCTATACATATGAATGCATTGAGGTTTGTGTTTGGTACTTTGGATGGTTTCTCACCTGATGGTTGGGATGAAGTAATGATCCTTGCCAAGATGGCAGGTCATATGTAACATCAAGATAAAACCAATCAGTTGTGGCCTCTATGATATTCTTCCCAGTAGGTTGTATTACTCAACCCAGGATACAGATGTTCGACTGTGCCGTATCAAACCAGAAAAGTGTATGTAAACTTGCAAAGCACTGATCCTGATTCCTGTCCTAGTTCATAATCAGTCTTTACTTGCACAGATCTGACTGAATCAATATATTTCTGTATAAAGTACATACTACCAGGAAAACCTTGTCATCTCATAAAAGGTGCTACAAGTACTGATTTCTTTTGAACATCACATATGCACACTCTTGACAATATTTTATGATTGTTGATTAGCAGATTGCAGAACACAGCAAACCATCTTCTAGCTCTGTGCTGTTCATGATGCAGTATCCATCAGTTCAATTAGGATCGATGGATCTCAAACATTTGACACAAGATATGGAGTGCAAAGTGCTTTTGATTGGATAAAATGAGATGACAAGCCTTTCTGGACAATCAAATCATCATCCAGAACAGATACTCTATTCAAACTAGGAAGGTCAGGCAGAAGGAAATGTGAATGCCCGAAAAATTGATAGCCTGGACCCCAAGATGATATAGAAATGCACTCTGCCTTGTACGAAAATAAGCTTCATCTTCAGTTATATCAAGTAGCTGCCTAAGTTTCCGTTCAACATTCGAGCATCCTACTTCATCTTCACCACCTTTGCAAAACTGAAAAGAGTAAGCAGTCATTGCCATCAGAAATATTTTGAGAATACAATAAAAAAATTCATTGCAGTTTTTTTTTGAGAAATATTTTATCAAAATTAAGTCACAAGCATCATAATTGTGTATGTTCACCCTTTATTTCTTCAAGAAATGCAGACACAGAACTAAGATAAGCAAAGCCATGTTAATGGATTGCACTAGCCACATATAATTCATTTATTTAATGCAAAGGTTGTATGAAAAAATAAAGAAACACATATGATTTTAAAGCTAAGGTGAGACAGACTAACAATGGTGGAAGATTGGCATCTCTGGTGGTGTCACTCAACATGCGTTCATGCTCTTGGATATTTTGCTTCAGTTCACGTGTAAATCTTTCCTATTGCTTCAATTTTGCAATGCTAGGATAATGAGCTCTTGCCAACAACAAAAGTCGATCTTTAAGCCTCTTGACAATGGCATCCTGCATTACTTCCCTACGTTCAGTAGCTCAGAGGCAGTAACTTCCATATTTATGTTCACAGGACTTGGTATTCTCCTCATGCACCGGCTCTTGACCATATTTCTCTTTCCCATTAACAGTTGTATCCTGTCACAAACCCAATTTAAGTTTCCTATGGCAGAAAAGTAAAAGAAATCCTGAAGAATTCACAAGTAAAAAAGAAAACTGGCGACCCTATTCTAGTGTTCTTAACATAGAGACCACATAAGTCATATCCTGCACCACCAACTCAACCATTGTGGCATTACTTGACTAATTACGCTTGGACTTCACAACAGTTGGTTTCCTAAAGAACTAAAAACAAATACATATATGGTTATGTATAATTGATAAATATTGTAATAAAACATTATATGCAAGAATAATTTCACCACTAAGGAATAATTTATCAATACGTCTTTAGATGCATGAGTGGTACTATGACTTCCCTGTATATCTCCCAGGACTTAAAAAGCTCAAAGTTTATGCAAAATTTTCAGCAACTTTTTCACCCTGGAATCATGGGTAAATATTATAGATGGTGTAAAAAAAAGCATACAGTATGTTTAAGGGAACACAATTGTACACTGCACCAAAATATATATTGTTACCTGATTTAAAGTACTTACTGCTTATGCTTAGAAAGAAAAGCATCTTACTAGCCGATGTGAATGCGGCAAAATGTAGCCTATCAACTTCATTTGTAAAATATCAATGGAAGTTCAACCCATAGAAACAACGTACAAGACTACTACTGATGTGAACTAATGGACAACAATGTTCCTATCATTGTTTCTACTGTATATATTCATGGAAATTATTAACTGTGAAGACCCACTAATTAAATGGTCATGTCAATATAAGCACAACAAACTGCACGCACCATTTGGGCATGGTTGAGGCTACTCAACAAACTGCACGCACCATTTGTCCCAGTTACCTTTGATCTCCTGGACAAGTTCCTTCAATTGATATCTTTTGGGCGTGCGAGGTCCTGAAACACAACTGACTACAGTAAGATGGATGATACCAATGTCTCACTGTTTGTACTCTTCTATCGCTTACCTTTACTTTTGAAGGTGTCATTATTTAGTCCAGTTAAAGAGAAAACACCCTTGAGCTTTGCTTTTAATTCAATTGCATGAGCCTTGTTAGACTTTGATCTAGTAGATCTCTCAGGTAAAATCCCATTTGATCTAGACACCTTTTTGGAAACATCCTGGGTACACAGTCAGAAAAGAGAGGACAGTCAAGATTGAAAAGAAAACATCAGCATTTCAGTACAGCAGGTCTTGGCCACACTGCATGTTGAGCAAAGTTTCATCACCAGCATGGCCACACTGCACACATCTAATTGATCTATTTGGATATCACTACTTACTGCTGAAATAATATATTGTGTGCAACACTGTTAACTCAGAGGATATGTAAGAATAAATACTTAATTGCCCTAGTTGTGTTATGTATAGTTCAAACTATTATCAAAAGAAAAGAAAAACTGTCCCTTTATACCTTGTACAGCCGCAAGCTCAGGTTTCACCACCAGAACCAGAAGCAGTATCTTCTGTGCAAGAGCTTAAAACTCGTTCCATTTCATCCTGAAGACTTGACGCTTCCTCTAGGTTCCCCAATTTCTTGTATTTTCTTATCAGACAGTTGTAAACCGTCTCATCAGGTGTAATGCCAGTACGAATCATTTCTGAAAGAACCCCTCTAGCTTCTTCCATCATATTCATATTACAGAAGCCGAGATAAAACAAGTGTAGCAATACAGATCAAGTTGCAAACCACTTTCAATCATCTTGGCCTTGAGTGCAAAGGCATCCTGGAGATTTCCCTGCTTCATGTACCCATCAATAAGAGATGTGTACACAACTTTGTCAAGAGACATACCCTTGTCAACCATTTCATTCATCAAGTGCACAGCATTATTCAAGGAACCAATCTTGCAAAAACCATCAATTAAGGCGGTGTAAGCTTGTACATTTGGGTCCAGGCCTAACTCTCTCATTTTATTAAAATGGGAGATGGCCTCAGAGATTGATCCTGCTTTGCACAATCCATCAATTAACGCACAATAAGTAACAACATTAGGTTGGAACCCAGAATCAAGAATTTTGTGGAATAAAGCAACAGCCTCTGACTCTTTTCCTGCTTTAAAGAAGGCATCCATTATTGTCGTATAAATGACATTATTAGGTGCAAAACCACAGCCATCCATTTTATGTAACAGACTCTTAGCTTCATCCACCTTTTGATCTTTACAGAGACCCCAAATGAGAGTGCCATACAGAGAGACATCCAGTTCCATTCCTTTATTCTTCATCTGATTCAACAAATCCAGAGCCCTCTCACTGTTCTTATTCATGAAGTGCCCATGGATCAGTGTAGTGTAGAGCAACTCGTTGGCTTTAACACCAGTTCTCTCCATCAGACTCAAAACATTATCTGCTTCAGCAACCTTACCCACTTTGCAAAGGCCATCGACCATAACAGTGTGTGTCACCACATTTGGCACCAACCCCTGATGCACCATTTCATCAAGCAATACAATGGCGTCATCTAGCCTCCCCCTGCCTTGCAAGTGCCGTCGACCAATGAAGTATAGGTGAACTCATTGGGCATCATCCCCCTCACCCTCATCTGTGCAAACAGCTTCATTGCCTCCCGAACCAACCCTTCTTTGCAAAATGCATCGACAAAAAAGTGCTAAATGTAACAACATTGGCCATCACTCCCTGCCTCTTCATCTCCCCAAAGTAGCTCACGCCTTCTCCATCCTCCCAAATTTGGAAAAACAATTGATCAATGCATTGTACGTCACCACATCAGCTGCACACCCAGACTTCCTCATCTCTGACACCAACCGCTCCACCTCCTCCAGCTCCCCCACTTGCCGTACCCATCAATCAAAGAATTGTAAGTGACAACATCCGGCAAGCAGCCCATCGCCTTCATCCTCACAAACAGTGCCCTCGCTTCCACAAGCTCTCCCTCCTTGCACAGAAAATCAATCACGATATTGAACGTGAACACGTTGGGCGCCGGCAGCAGGTCGAAGAGCCGCCTGACGAGGTCACCTTGCCGGTTGCGGGCAAGGCGAAGGAGAATGTGGTTGCAGGTACGGGTGTTCGGGGGCACCCGCAGTTGCCGCACGCGGGCAAGGGCGCGGACGGCGTCGTCGAGGAGGCCGTGGTCAGCGAGCAGGGAGAGGAGGGTGTCGACGACGGACGGCAGTGCGCTGCGTCGGGGCCCCAGCGCGAGGGCCGCGCGGTGGAGGAGGTCGACGAGGGAGGCGGCGAGGTGGGGCCGGTGGCCAGCACCAAGCAGGCGGGAAAGGAGGCGGCGGGAGTGCGCGAAGAGGCGGGCGCGGGCGGCGAGGTGGGCGGCGAGGCAGACGTGGGCGGAGGAAGGGAGAGGGTGGGGGAGGAGGAGGTGGTCAGGAGCGACGGCGTGGAGGGAGCGGAGGGCTAGTAGGCGGTCGGAAATGGGAGTGGCGGCGGCGGCGGAGCCGACGGTAGGGGCGGTGGAGAGGGCGGCGGCGGTGGCGGCGATGGGAGGCACAGGAAGGTGGGGTTCCGGCGAGCGCAGAGGCGGAGGAGGAGGTGGCGGCGGCGTAGGGGAGGGATAGCATCGTTTGACCGCCTCCCTCCGGCGGCGGCGAGGGGAGGAATCAGGCCATGGAGAGTGTTGTAGGGTTTTGAGTTGAGGGGTTTTGTTTCCCCATTTTTTTAAAAAAAAAAAAAACAACAACATTTGGTGTGTGTTTTCCAAAGGAAATTACATTATGTTATCAAAAAAAAAAAAGGAAATTACATTACATTTCGAGTTGTCTTAGATCCAAGGAATAGAATGTTAATGCTGATACTACTATAAAATAATTAATTATGTTTTTATACAATTATTAAAGTATTAATTGTTTAAACTTATCTATTTTGAAACATATAGTCTTTTTATTCATGCTATTATAATTTAGAGTTTATTTAATTTTATATGATATAGCATATCATCTTATGGCTTGTTTGTCATAGCTCCAACTACAATATCCACACATGATTTAGAGTTTATATGAAACTTCCTCCGTTTTAAATTATATAAGTAAACTTTAACTTCTTTTTTGATACATCCATTTTACTAATATATCTAGATACATAGAAAATTTTGGAGCAGAAGGGAGTATAAAAGAAAGTGATTACAACTTCTACATGTTACTTGTCATCAAACAAGAAATTACAAGGACACATATATTCAAATTCTATGGATAAATTTGAGACTTGCATAAGTAATTAAATTTCTTATATTGGTTTCCCCTCCTAAAATTTTGGTTGGTTGTGAGGCCAAATTTATCCATGAACTTTTCCAATACTTTTATCTCTTATTATACAAATTGGTAGCCCATGCATCATCACGGTTGACAGACTCCCATAAGTAATTAAATTTCTAGATCGGAAAGAATTCAGCATTAATAAAATAGAATAGAATTTAGATTGGAGAATGTGTCTTCAGTGAAATCCAAGCATGATGCAGATCAATGATTGAATGCGTCTGTCGTCCTCGGCGCAAAGGGTAGTTACTAGTTAGCTCAGGTATTTATATATGGGCCTCTCCTTCTGGGCCAACCATGGCCTGTTCCATTACTAGGCCATGGAACAAGCGGCCCTAGGCCCAAATCCGCCCACATAACCCTTTTGGGTGGGGCCCACCACTTCTGTTACATATTGTCGCCATTTAGGCTTGGACATTGAAGGATTTCATTAGTCAAAGCAACGCAGCTAATAATGAAGTTAAGGTTTAAAACAGAAGTTTTATCTCCTCCACTAGATGGCTAACAACCGATTCATCATATTCATTTGAGTTCAGGGCTCGAACAGCTTCCTGAGCGTCTGTCTCAGGATGAGGTGGCCAATACCCAACTCAATGGCGGCTTGTACCCCATGTAAGCACGCTATCAGTTCTGCTTGGAAGGCATTCAGTAGATTGTCCAGCTTCCCTCTACCTGTTATCACGACATCTCCATCATTGTCCCGAATCAAGAAATCCCAACTTCATTATAATGCTCTTGGTTCATGGTTCGAACCCACTAGGAAGCATAGTTCAGAAGGTCGCCGACAACACAGCTCGGGGTTTGGTGCATAGGCAGAGATGGGTTCGACCGCCAAAGGATACACTGAAAGTGAACTGTGTAAATGTATACAACGTTCTTTGTAGTAGGGCTAGTTACTTCCTACTCCGTTCATTTGTAAATGTATACAACGTTTTGGACATAAATGTGCATCGTTCATTTGTATCATGGCGCCCCCTCCCATGATACCAAGCTACCTTGATCTATCGCCTTAAACCCTTAATTATTATCAAGCTTACTTATTAAAATCGATCAGAAAGAGCAACATATACAAGCAAAGACCGTCTTCAAGTCTACCCACACCGCGTCCCACGGACGGACAGATTGCTCCTCCGCCTGGGAAAGGCATACGTATATGCTAAGTGATGGACCGTAAAGGAGTCATCATATATGCTAAGTGATCTGGACTCGAAGCCTGTGGATGGACGTGTATTTATCTAATTCAGTTGCATGAGCTGCTGTCCTGACCAAAATCAAAGAACAATTCAATGCCCCGTGCCGCAAAATGAGCAGCACTGATATGGAGTCAATGCTGAATGCTTGTGGAACACTGGATGATGGGACTCAATTGCATGAAGATAACAAGGGGAATCAGGTTGTGACACGCTGAGCAAAGCAGCACAAGCTTCTCTGCCAATTCAGGCTAGGCAGCCACCAGAACAAAAGGCT
The DNA here is from genome assembly GCA_015847255.1 of Hyparrhenia diplandra. NCBI lineage: Eukaryota > Viridiplantae > Streptophyta > Magnoliopsida > Poales > Poaceae > Hyparrhenia > Hyparrhenia diplandra. The sequence goes on from JADLZK010008254.1 coordinate 389,106, forward strand.
TGCTGAAACTGAATTCCAGGATGGACAGATAGCATTACGGGAAACTAGTTGCATATATTCAAAAACAACATAGTACAGGTTACTAGAGATTCTACTAGTTGCAGAAGCATTTCCTTTTTCAGGTTGCTTCTTCAGTCAATGCAACTTGGCCAGCTAAAACGTCACTACTGAATAGTAATAAGTAAATCGCCGGTTGGAAACTATTACTACCACTTAAATAAAATAGTAAATGAATCCAGCGCACATCATTAATAGGTCTTCATTCAAACACTCCACTGACAAATGAATTCGATTGATACACCAGTAAAAACTAAACTGTACGAATCTACCAAATTCCACGCTGTCACAGCACAAGCGTTCTAGACAAGTCTACTTTGCCCTCTCAACTTAAGCGCATTCTGGCGACCAACGGATGGCCTCTATGTTGGCGCGACAGTCCACCTCGCCGTTGTGGTGGCCTCATGCTTCTATGGCTGTCTCACTGGGCTCCCTTTTCCACATTAACAACATTGCGATGGTCTGCTCCGCAAACAAATTCAGTGGCGACTCTATGGCCATCCACGATTTCCTCCTTGAAGCTGCAGTTGTCTAATGCAAGATTGTTACTTATTTCTAGCTTTGGTGTGATCTCCATCTTCTCGATCTTGATGGAACTGCGAAGGATGTAAAGTGCTAGCTCCACCTGGTCTTTGTGGCCAAAAAGCCACTGATACGAACAGATTTCAGATGGGCGTGCTTGTGTGGAAGACCAATCCTTAGCTCGCCATCCTGTTTGCAATATGGTCGACCCGGCACATCATCCACATCTAATGGAAAATACCATCACATGCATTAAAAAATGGAATCAGTACAACCCTCAAGGTAGTAAGTAGTATTGCATGTGGAATTGGAATGGATAGCCATGGCCCCATAGACATAGTCACAGTCAAAGGCAAAGGCACTAAGGGCCCCTCAGGACCCAAGAATTTGACAAGATTCTTATTCTTATAGTAAATAGTTTCATGTGAAATTCCTATGTTCCAAATGGGGGCCTAAATAATTGAACTTTACTTGTTTTGGAGTTCTTCCCTCCGTGAATACTCTAACGATGACTTTAATTCATTGTGATCTAAGTTTTAGATATCCTATGCAAGAAAGAAAAATCATATATTCAATTTAACAGAAAACCAAATAAAGACTGCATGTCACTATGCACTTCTAGCAATACCGTGCTAAAAAACGAATCACCATCCTTGTATATTTTTTTGGTCGTTGGGTTTTTTCTACAACCAAAACTGTCATGTGCGAAATCTACTTCAAAGCCACAAGCCCACAATGAAATAAACTTACTGCCAACTCCAGTGTTTCCATGAAAGGAGCAATCTTCAGAAGATAACCATAATCAAGGACATCAGTCTTTCTGATTCCACGGTCTGAATAACGAACTCCAACCTCAAATTCGAAGATAAGTAAATTTGAAAGGCCCTTCAGGTACAATAGTTCTCTGCATCAGAAATGAAAAACTTAATGGTGAACTTGAACTTAGTGATATATGAACAGAATAGGACCGCAGAAAGACTATCCACAAACCTCATGCTCGTAACAAAGTAAGGTCAGAGTCTCGAGCCTTGGCGAAGTACTGGGGAAACCAGTGACGATGTAGGAAAGAGCAGATTGATAAGTCAAGAACACAACACTAATATTTGTCAGCCTTGATGTTGAAGCAAATATCAATGGAACCACGGGGCCAGAGTACTTGAGTGTTATTGGACTACAGTTCAGCTCAATCTGTTGCAGTTTTGGGCAGATATCCACTACCAAGTGCTTAAGCCGGTCCAACGAATGAAGTATCTGTATGCTACTAACCGTTCTACAATAGGCAATCTCAAAAAACTCCAGAAGATTGCATTTGGAAAGTATAGACTGAACATCTTGATCTGTGATCCTCACATCCACTAAGGAAAGACTCTTGAGGTTCAGAAATCCTTTGAAATCAGAAGGCAACTGCAGAGATACAGTCCTAAGCTCTAGACACTGCAAGTATGAACCATTATTGGGGCTGAAAAGCTGTGTCGGCAAATTATATGGTTCTTCTCTGACTTTCCGCCTCGGGCCAATTGCCAACTCTCTGAAATATAAACTCTTAGGCACACCAGATAGATTAATAATAAATTCCTTTGTTTTCGACATGATTGCAATGTTAACCCATCGATCAATGTGATCTGCATGCTTACTGTGCAACCTAAACTTAATTTCCATGCGCTCAATCCCCGTTCCATTGTGCTGATCAAGGACTGTGTCAACCTTTGTAACAAACTCCTCATCCCTGAGGACTCCATAATAACCAGTGGAGGGTTTGGAATAAGTTTTCCTCATTGTACCTTTATCAAAAGTAAGGCGGGTGTGACTGCACCAAACATACTTGAATTTTCTGGACAATAAACTTGTCCTTACAGCGTCATTTATTGGCAACAGCGATAAGATCATTGATAAAATATCCTACAGTAAAAAAAAAAACAACACTAAAATTTTAGTGTCAGACATCCACAGCTAAATAAATACCATTGCAGTAAATGATTAATCAGAGGAAACACACTATCATCTTAATTTGAATATGAGCTTGCATACCAACGGGAGATTGCAAAATGATTTCTTTGGCACTTTTCTTTTAGCAACTCCCCATGCAGGCGTTGTTTTGAATCCCTCATCATGCTCTGGTTACTGTTTTCGCTAATGAAGAGCTGTCCTGTTCAGTGCATACAAGAATATCAAGCACTAGAAAAAGTAGTTTCATGAAATTGGTAATCTCAAGGTAACAGTAATGACTAATACGCCTTGGTAGTGCCACCCGCCTGCTATTGTGGGCGATTTAGGAAACGCGAGCACGCCGGATAAATCGGGAAGGAGGGAGCAGTACTCAGATGAGTATTCCAAATGAGTTATATGATAGGAAAAAAAAAAGTGTTACTGCTGCAGTCTGTCAAGGCATGCACGACTTTCATGTAATCCAACTTTGTAAAGGCAAATATAGCTTGGAGATGTTTTCTATGAAGAAATAGTACTAGCCTTTTACTCCGAGTTAGTTAAAGGGAGAAAAAGCTAGTTGTATCATCAAAATATATAGAAACTATTTATGTCATGTATAATTTTTTTTTGTAGATGATGTAGATGATGGAGATAACTGCTGCCTGTGCGAAAATATATATAATATAATCATCTAAATGTTTTGTGTCAACTCAAGATCTATTAGTGTAGCCACTCATCAATGCAGGACCAAAACCAATGTATGTAATTTCGTAGTTGGTATGTCAGATGCGCGGTGTCTCTATACTAGTAGACTGATCTAGAGAGGAGACGTGGTGGCGAAAATAGAACGCCCACCACCAAACCAACTGGATGGATGCAACAGATTACTGGGAAATTAACTGCTGATGACGGTGGTAGCGGAAGGGAGAAGCGATGGACGAAGTACCTGTAGCTCCAGACAGACGCGGAGGGCGACGCCAGGTACGATTCCACCTTGGAGCCCGAAAGGGGTGCGCAACTGTGGAGACCGGAGAGCAGAGGATCGCGACTTGTTTTATTTATTTAGGGCAGACAAGAACAGCGAGCCCGATTGTGATTTGTGGAGGAGAAGAGCGGAACGGGGACGGGACGGCGCTGGGGTCGAGCGGCGGATGGCTTCGGCTAACGAGGGAGGGGAGCAGTCGATGGCAAGAACGAGCACGTAATGTAGATGGGCCTCCAGCCCAGTGGAATAATGGCAACAAAAAAAAATCAGAATTATATAATTTCGGCATATGGCATGGTCATGTGTTTTTTTTTTTTAAACGGGGAGTACATCGTGATATGAGTGAGGAATAATAAAGAGAAGATCTATCATCTCTATTGTGTCTGGTCAAACTTAAAGGTTTAATCCTAAAATTACTCTAATAAAGTCTAAACGGCCTGAGTTGATGCTGTCTCTTCTAGCCCATGCAGCCACTGCTCTCGCCGGCCTTTGGGGCTGATCAAGCCGCCCGTGCTCCTTGATCGCCGTCAGCCACCTCCGACGCTGCAAGTGGCAGACATCTCAGATCAAGGAAACTTGTAATACCAAAAGAAAATGATAATCCATCAGTAGAAACGATAGAATATTACCATTATACTGCCATTTTCATCTCTATCTTCTGGTGAGGATCATAGCCAACCAGCTTGAAGTCTGACGCCACAAAAGAATCTATATCCTTCTTCGAAGGATTCATCTTCAAAATCTGCATGTAACGCCCATATAGAGCTTAGCAGATACATATATGCAGAATGCACGCAGAAAGAGACATCAAACCATCTAGTTTGAACAAGCAGATTTCATCTTTTCAATGAAATAGTTATGTTAGGAATGGCTCACTGGAAATGGTTTAGGCATCTTCTGAATTTGTTCCTCCAGAGCTCGAACATGAGTTCTATAGACATGAGCATCCCCTATGACATGGACAAAATCTCCAGGAGAAAGATCTTGCAACGTTAAGACAACAGGTTAGAGTTGCAAAACCACCTACTCTGGCTTCTATCAGTGACACAAAAGACATCAAAAAGAAGAAGGGGGACAATATACACTATACAGGTTGGCATCACAGCCTACTCTAGCTTCGATCAGTTAGATACAGAAGGCATCAAAAGAAAGAAGAGGAAAATATACAGGATGGCATCACAGATCCTTGCATCATATAAATTACTCAGAACTTGTTACAAAAACATCTAGAATATAGATCCAACACGTGTGTTGTTGCTATAAGTAAAAGGGAAAATCAAAGTGCACAATAAATGCATCCAAATTAAACTAATCTAAACTGAAATACTGTTATGCAGTAAAGCAGACAACCAAGAAGCTATGTATTAAGGCGGACAACAAACTTAGTTGAAATATTACGATTAATGCATACAAAAACATACCACAAACTTGAGCAATCATGCACGTGAGAAGAGAATATGAAGCAATGTTGAATGGAACACCAAGGCCCATGTCTGCAGAGCGTTGATACATCTGGCAGGATAGCTCCCCATTGTCCACATAAAACTGGATGATGTTGTAAGAGGTTGAATGCAAATGTTGTTAGTTGGCAAAGCTATCACAAACAAATATGCAAGTAATATGCTCTGATTCTTACAAATGTATTATCAAGACACAGTTTATGTTTGCCAAAGTATTATAATTTAAAGTACAACTAATTTTCAACTTACAATGGACTACTACAACTGTGCACATCACGGACAAGTCAAACAGAACCAATAGAAAAAAAAAAAAACCCTTAAATCAAGCAGACAAATCACACTAACTTGTGCAAACATGTGGCAAGGAGGAAGAGCCATTTTCTTAAGATCTGAAGGATTCCATGCCGACAAAATTATTCGGCGATCATCAGGATTGTTCTTGATCTTGTCAATCACATCCATGAGCTGATCAAAACCTTTTCCAGTATAGTTAGCATGCATGTCCGTGTATCTGTCAAATAACTAATTTTTATAAGAAAGATGACAGAGAGCGAAAGAGCATAGAACAAGAGAAGGAGAGGAGGGGATGCAAGATTACTCAGCACCAAAGTGTCGCCACTGAAATCCATAAACTGGACCTAGATCGCCTTCCTCCCTGTGTGCCAGACCAACACTAGAAAAGATGGCAAGGTGGATTAGGCATCAAGAAACGAAATATAAATTATTTGCAGCCTAATCCAAGATGTACCTGTCAAGATACTCTCTTGAAGCATTGCCATCCCAGATATGAATACCTTTCTCTTGCAAAACCTATTAATTGAAGGACAAGTTTAGAAACCAAGAACTTTCAAGAAACAATTTAATTCACTAAGAATTGTGAGGAAAGATGCACAGAATTCAAAGGGAGGCTAAGTAATATTAATAATGGCTTCTACCCCGAGCACTATAAAGGTTAACACATTGAACCGAAAAGGAATGATACATGACATGTTAAAATTACCAATTTACTAGTATTGTTTTTACTCATCCATGTTAGCAACACTAGACACAATTTCTTCCTACTGCAACATTGCTCTCTTCCACGTCTACTCTTATCATATCAAATTAATACAATAAGAATAAGAAAACATAGTACACAAAAATGAACACAGTTTGTCTCGCACTATTAATTGGTTAGGTTGCAGTAATATGATGTCAAACAAGACAAATGGGGAAAAGAAGGCATTTGGTGATCAAATTAGTATTCAGGCAAGGTTGCAAAAGGAATAAGAGATGAAAGTACGAAGAATTATTTGATGCAAATTAGAAAAACTAAACAGTCTTGTGTTTGTAATTTAAAGGAAAAACAAATGAAATAAAACTCTAGAAAAGTGCATGTATCAACACATCATTGTATTTGTTTGTACCTAGACATAAGTTGCACAAAAGGATTAGTACATTTGGTAAAATCGAACAAACTGTCACAAGGATCATAGCATGTCGGCTGCAGGTATACATTAAAGCATAAATACCTACATTAATTAAATAAAATTTGGATAAATTTGGCTGAAGATAGCACTAGACTCGCTAAAAACGATTTAATCATGTGCACCTTTGAATTCGTTGAGCCACTGATGAACCACAGCAGTTCTTCGACAACACCACGCCAAAATACCCTCTGTTAAAGAGCACACGTTATTCCATTCGTCATCAAAAGTACCTAAATATGGTAACAAAGTTACTCAAACCCTTTCTTATGAACCATAGACTCCTGATGTTTAACAACTGGTGGTGGCCTTAAAGGCTCTCTATCACATGTTGAGGTGAATGTTTATAGGTAGTCAGGTATGATAAAAAAGGAGTTATAAAATGATAAAAGGATTGAACAGAATGTTCCACGAATCCACTTATGTTGTTGTATGTGGATTGGAAATAACAATAAATGACGAGCACAAGAATTCTATTGACACCATGCACTGCGGCATTGAATTTAGAAACTCATAGTCACCCATCTTCATAGCATAAGTAAGGGCTATAGCTATCTCATATATATAAATAATATTTAAACTATAGAAGACGATTCAATAAAATGAAAATTCAGAGCCTCAGTCAAATCTTGGAAAATGTATGTGGGATCATAAAAGAAGAAGACTAAACCAGCATCAACTTCACATTGTCAATACTTGTAAACAAAAGAAAATAAAAAGGTACAGTCCAAACTTTATAAACATACATCCCAAAAAGTAACAAGCACAAAGCATTAAAGAAACACGATTTTATACACAGTTACACACTGTTTTTCCCATGCTTCGTAAGTCACAAATCATTAAAAACTAAAGAAGTTTTTGCACATTTCTACTTGCAAAATCAGGACTAGATCTGAAAATACAAGAATATATTTGCATACCTTTGTTGTCAGCAACGGGAATTTTTTTCTTAAGTTGAACCGCATCTAATAAGAAATGAAAAAAAAATTACTAGTTGATAAAAATGAATATTCAAAGTTAAGGAGAAATAAAATACCTGGCAACCAAATTTTGACAATGTTCCAGTTCCTGTCCTGTCATTTTTCTGAGCACCATACCTTATAATGTCTTCAACAAGATTGAGATAGTGATACTCCTCATGGCAGTCAAATATCATCTTGGGGAGAAAAGAGAAATTCTCTGTTTCAAACTTGTCATTCTTGGTATTAACCTCAATTGATTTGTTGCCATCTGAATCATGGGTTTCTACCACTGATTTTCTAACACGAACAAAAGTCACAAAAGAATGCCTGATGTCGTTTCTCTACCACAGGGAAAGATGAATACCATGGCTGAAACACCGAGAAGTCAACTGGAGGGATGAAAGTGTCACACTCAATGCTTGACTGAATGTCAGTTAGATGGATGGCCTCACATGCAGGTCCATTAAGATTTTCCCTACATAAAATGATAAAAATATTGCAGAAGGATGAATGGAATTGCAACACAGATACCACGACTTTGTTTCAAAAGATAAGAACTCACCTCAGTACCTGCCCACCTCCTATAACAAAAACTTTCTCAATCGATAAGCAATATGGAGTTGATGCTAGCAGTTCTAAGGCAGACTTCATACTTCCACAGATAACAACATTCTCTGCTGTTGCAAAATCAAAACTACCAGATCGAGTAAGTATGACGTTCAAACGACCAGGCAATGGCCTTGACTTAACTGGAATGCTCTCCCATGTTTTCCTTCCCATTATAACTGCATTCTTCTTGGCAGGGTCAGATGTAGTTAGAGTAAGCTGTTTGAAGAATTTAAGATCACCAGGAAGCTTCCATGGCAAAAACCCCATCTTTCCCAATGCCCATGTCACGAGTGCCAGCAACAACAACCTGATAGTTCCTCTGAGGACCATTCTCTGAATCACCATTGGCTGGAGCTGCAACCATTGCCATGAGTCTAGACTGACTAAAGCGGTAAGAGCTTGTTTTGCTGATCAGGTCCACAACTTGAGGTTTTCTAAATCGAGAAATGCATGAATAACCAATGCTGGGAAATCTTACAACCTGAATTTGAGTGAGCATTATGTAAGCTAGCAATTTGATTAAACATCAAAAAACAAATTGCACAGAAATGTAATCAGAATCGAAACAACAAAGGACTCAAGATTTCCCATTGTTCAATAGTACAAGCAACTGTGGTGGTCACGTTTTCTAAAACTCTACTTACAATTTTTAGTTAAAAAAGGGTACAGGAGAGAATGCTCACAAGTCAGAATTCAGAATGTATCGACAGAACAAGTATGCAGTAAGTTTCTTTTTTGACAGGAAGTATGAAGTAAGTTTGTACCACAGCTTGTTCAACAAAGTACAGTCCACCACCTCAGTTGAGGCAAGAATCATACTCTGCTAGAACACAAAAATACGTTTCATGTAAAACGCTAGTATTATATACTTTGCATGCATGTCGAGAGAACCTAGAGATGTAAGCTCCAACTCTGAGCACGCCTGCGACTAACATCTGGATCCTGAACTACAAATAAAAAAAAAAATACCATGGTTGATTGTGCTATCAAAGCAATCGGAAGCGCATAAAAAAGAACTGTTTAAAGAAATAGGAGACAGAAGCACAGCACGAACTGTGGTTCCAATGCAAAATGCTGAAACTATTATTAACATGTGGTACAATGAGTTCAAACTAGTGCACGAGCTTGCAAGCTTTTCGAAAATTGGGGGGGGGGTAGTCAGATTTGGCCAAGTTACAACCAAATGCATAGAATATATCTCGTATTGCAGTACACGATTGTGATTATCATAAGAGCGGCACCATATGCATGACACTTGACCCATCCTTTACAAATTGACAGTGAAGTGTCAATCACAGAAGCAGCAGAAACTAGAATGGTTGGTGTGGACTACTAACAAGTAGCGACAAGAACGGCTACAACTGTTGCTGCAGCTGCTTGAACAATCAAAATGACAGGAAGAAGAAAATGGCCCATAGAAACTTGTGGATTTCTAAAATGCAGCAGTTCTCTATCTACTGCTGTGCAGTCAGTCAATCAGATGCGAATACAAGTACCCAAAGTAGCTTAGGGCTTGGGCGCTCGGTTTCGCAAAGCAGGAAGGAAAGAGAAGGGGTGAGTGGGTACCTGGTGGTTGCTCGTCGCCGGGCGCCGGCGAATACCTAGAGCGGCGGCGGCGGCGGGACGCCCAGTCGTCGCAGCGAAGACTGGGAGAGCGAACAAGAGTGACAGGGAGAGAGAGAGCCCAGTTGGGGCTGTTTGACTGGGCCTGTAGCAGGCCTGATTTCTGCATTGATAACCCAGCCCAGTTAGAATGCGAGCCCATGGGCCGTGTACTGGCCGCTGCTGCGGAAAAGCCCTTGCAATTTACAAAGCTGCGTCTTCTCAATAAAAAAAAAAAAAAGAAATTACAAAGCTGAGTTGGTGAAAATCCACGAGGGAAGAAGTTGAGTAGTGAAACAAGAAAAGTGGTTGAAAGAAAACCGCTTCATCTTCTAGTCGATCATGGGTTCCTCAACGGAGATCCAAATCTTTCTTGGAAGGAACCAATATTTCATAGACATGTGATTTCAATAGGTTATATGGAAGATAATTTTACAACAGTTATCTTCTACCCCCGTTCCAAATTATAGGTAGATACATTGCTTTTGCTACAAAACCACTAGAGGGGCCGTTGCATCGTCATCATCCTAACTTGTAAGGCTTTGAAATATGAGGCTCATTGCATCAAAATGGCCCTAATACACGCATCACAATTAAACATTTGTGGGCCACTATATAAACATCAAAATGAAATTATTCACTAGAGGACCGTTTCATTCACCGAAACGAAACGTTTAGGAGAATAGCATTCTAAATTTGCCACAAGTCAAAACTTTATCTTAAATTTCAAAATGTGACAAGATGTACATAAAATACGTCAATATTTTATATTTATTACTCCTATATAAACAAGTGACATATCATCATGGAAGAATAGTTTCATGATGTAGACTAATATCATTTTGTGATGGAGGAAGTAACATTTTTTTTTAAAAAGATTGGCCTTATATAAGGATGAAAAGTTGAGAGCAGAGTAGAAAAGATCTAGCTCAAGCTGCTCTTTTTTTACTTGGCTTTACTTGAGCTGGAGCAAAACCCCGGGGAGAAACTGCTCAGCAAAGCAAGGCCTCACCGGCACCGCCACCGCCACTGCCGGTCCTCCCCACCTCCTCCACCACCACCACCGGACCATGTCCATGTGGCGCGCGGCCGCCACCCGCCTCCTCCTCACCCGCCGCTCACCATCCCCGTCCCCCTCTCCGCTACCACCGCCGCCAACGCCGCTCTCCTCGTCCACTCACGCCCCTTCTCCCCACCACCACCGCCACCACCGCCGCGTCAGGCGCAGGCGGAGCACGAGCCGGAGGTGACGCCGGCCGAGGCGCGTCGCCTGGTGCGCCTCGTGGGCGTGGAGGCGCTGAAGCGGCGCCTGCGGGACGGTCGGGACGAGGTGGTCGGGTACGAGCAGCTCCTCGACGCCTGCGTCGAGGCCGGCGCCGCGCGCACGCACGCCGACGCCGAGGCGCTCATCCAGGCCATGGACCACGCCGGCGTCGTCCTGCTCTTCCGCGACAAGGCATACCTCCACCCCGAGAAGGTCGCATTTCTTCTTCTTAAGCTTTACATCACTTCGTCACTATCGTCGTAGGTTCTTCGTCTGCAATTCGAAACTGCTTGCTGGTCGATCTCGTAACGGTTTATTCCGGATTCCGATTCGGGAGGATGGATCCCTTTTGCTATCCTGTTTCAATTTGGGTCTACATCCTTGCTAATCAGCTGAAAATCTGAACTCATTTCATAAAAAATCCCTCTTTCATGAAAAGAAAAGAAACCCCACCAAATCTTCAGAGTAATGCCCTGTCTCTTTCCTCCTAGATTATTGGAGGAGTGAGACTAACTGGCAAAAATCCTCGTTTTTTTTTAAAAAAAGTTGTGTGAAAAAATCAGGTTTTAGCATCAGTTACCAGATGGCTGAGCAAAATGGTCACATTGGGAATAATCGAGAGGTGACGTAGGTCAAGATGCACACATGGAATGGAATCCTCAGTAACGTAAGGATGCAGTTAGGAATCCTCTCAGTAACGTGAGGGTGCAGTTAGCTGAAAAAGTATCAGGATGTACATGGAATTGGAGCCATGTATAGGTTCACATTACTGCTAGATCACATGTTCTTTGATTTGGTACTTTCCGGTCCTGCACAACTACTGTCTGTTCTTCACCTAACCTGATCGGAACAAAGACCATCCATAGTAATGCACTGGAGAAAAAGTGGAATCCTTGTTAGTTTGTTCTTTCCACCTAAGCATCAAAGCATCCACCTGGAATTATGGTACTAATTTATTCTTTGAAGTGTGGGCAGTACATTGACAAAGGCTAAAATATTTATCTGAAAAGGATTGTCTGATCAGGGTGATATTTTTTTCTTTCCTGTTGCTTTCAGCTGTTGCCTGTAGGAAGGTCTCAGTTTCACTATATAGACAGCGACGATATTGAATATCCAGCCAATTTGCTTAGAGTCAAAGGTTTTTCTTAGTTACGTGAAGACGAGCAAAAGGAGTCATGATGTAATCTTTCTGACTGATCAATCTTACATTGATTTACCATTGGCTGTTTTCAGGTGGTGGACCTGGTTAGAAGGGCTGTGCCACTTGCGCTAGCACCAGAGAATGACCCAAGAAAAGAAGAGTTCGAGCAGCTCCAGAAAAAGAAGGAAGAGATCGACAAGCTGGCGCACAAGCAAGTTCGACGCATCCTGTGGACTGGCTTAGGGTTCTTCATGTGCCAAGTCGGACTCTTCTTCCGCCTCACCTTCTGGGAGTTGTCGTGGGACGTGATGGAGCCGATCGCCTTCTTCACCACCGCATCTGGCCTGCTTGTCGGCTACGCCTATTTCCTCATCACCTCAAGAGATCCGACGTATCAGGACTTCATGGAGAGGCTCTTCTTATCAAGGCATAAAAAGCTTTGTGCAGCGCACAAGTTTGATATGGAGAGGTACCTGGAGTTGCAGAAGCACTGTAGGTGTCCCCTGGAAGGCCATCGCCCTCATGGTCCTAAGCTTCATGACTTGTAACACTGCAGGAGCTAAACTTTCTCCTCTGTTACCTACCTTCGCCACCCTTTAGGTTGCAGGATACTAGGATAACCACTACTACTTATTTGCACGCTCTGCAGTTGAGACCATCGTTCGAGGCAGAAATGTGGTCCTGACTGGCACGGATCATAGAGGAGTTACCTTTTGGCTACATATCAAAAAGGCGAACTGAATGTTCCAACCTTGCTAATATAACCTATGTGTGTCTTGACAGATTGGTTTAAGCACCCTAACATGCTAAACTATGGTGGAATATGTTCCATGCATGCATAGCCTAAATACTAGATGACATGTGCCAAACTATGCAAGTATTCCTTCTTTATTCATTTGCTGTGCTTGGTCGCAGGACTGATCCAAATTATGCTAGATAACTATCTGAATTCTCATTCCTTTTGAGATTTGCTACAAAATGCTCCTATACTTTCTCTAAAAAACAAAAGATCCTTTAAAACCAAAGAGTGCCATTGAGCAGAACAAACAAGCATTTGTTATGTCGTTAATGGGATATCAACATCTAACAACAACAAGCCTTGCTGCAAAGAATCACAAGTAAAATACTTGCTAATTCAGGCATCATTTGTTGTTCCCTGTACATGCTGTGCCGCAGTTAACATTGGACTCCCTCAGTATTGCTCTTGCATAATGAGCAAAAAGAATAGCACCAAAGATTTTATACTAAAATTGAGCAGCAAGGAACTGCACTTTTGCAATGCCCAGCTGCAAATGAAAAAAGAACTCATCAAACCATAACGAACATTGTGAAATAATCTACATTATTTCTTGGTATTCTGCAATATAACTCGGCCTTCATGTTGGAGTCCTTCAGACATCTCAGATGTTATGGAAACAATGCCGTTTTATGCAGAAAGCATTTCATCCTGTTCTCCTTTTGGTATTTGATTGAGCACCACCTCCTCAGGGGCGTATTTGAGTCATCATAGATACTGCAGGCCAGGAGTGATTCTGTTTATTTTCATGATAACCTCATCATTTAATCAAAGCCCTTGAAGTCTGTGGTTCAAATGCTCAAAAATGAGTGTTGGTGGATTTCATGTCCTATATTAAATCAGTGAATATTGCATTCCGTCATGAACTTCTCTCCATTAGTCATGTACTTCCTCCAGTAGCTCTTATAATCATGTATCCCCAAGTCAAGCCAAGGTTTCATCACACCATTATAGTGCAGAGTAGCAGCCTTATCTATATCGACGTGATTAATTCCATAATCATGTCCAAGGCCTGACAGAACCCATGAATCTTCCAAAGGATATACTAGATCTTGAAAGGCAAGTAAACTTGCAGGGAGTGCCTGCAGTCGCTGTGATTTTAGGCTGTCCTTCCGCAACTGCAAAACAGCAAACTTAATATATCATATGGTAGCTGCCTTCTAGACATAAGAGAAGTTATGGCAAAAGGATAGGACTAGAGCTACCACATGTAAACTACAAATTTTGTGAGAGAACAATTGATAAATTTAATGTGAATGGTGAGTTCTACCTTTTGGAACGATTGATCATACAAACTGGTAATGCCCATGTCCCTCCATTTATCCAATTCAATGACATTCAAGCCAGACAACCACACACATGAATTAGCATTGACAATATGGTCTGCCATATAAGGTTTCAACTGGCCTAATCTCACTTCACAGAACTGGACAGCGCCAATCACTTTTACCACCCATATCGAGGTTCCACAGAGATGACAAGTCTTTCTGGACAATCAAATCATCATCCAGAACAACTACTCTATTCAAGCTAGGAAGAAGGTCGGGCAAGAGGAAATGTGAATGGCCGAAAATAGATATGTACTCAGTTTTCATCTGCCGCTGGGAAGGTTCAGAATGATTACGAATTGTGACACGAAATTCCTCTGCAGGCCATAACTGTTGCATCTCAAGGGAATGTATATCCGTAGAAAGCTTCTGGTTGTCCTCAATGTTAGTTACATGAACGGTTGCCTCCAAGTATGAATTTCTATCAAACCAATGCTTCATCGCATAAAAGTTTTTGCGCATCAGTGAACAAATGGAAAACAATGTGGTCCGAGTTCTGAAATGTGTTATTGGGCATAAGTTAGTGATCAAGATGAATTCCACACAGTAGTTTAGATTATTTGAAAATAATGGTATACCTGGGAGTTCATAACTGCTGAATTGATAGTGGTGGAAGCTGCAAGTACATTCCTGGAAAATATTACGTAGTGATGGAAGGTGGGACTTTCATGCTCCTGCTCATTTAACTGATCCATATGACCTGATCTAGATTTGAAATATTCTACTGTCAATCTCATGTTCAAGCAATGGTGAGTTTTCGGCGTAGTCTGGACCCCAAGATGATATAGAAATGCACTCTGCCTTGTATGGAAATAAGCTTCATCTTCAGTTATATCAAGTAGCTGCCTAAGTTTCCGTTCAACATTCGAGCATCCTACTTCACAAGACTTCGCTGTCTCAATTGTGTGCTCCATCTTCTCCAGCTTCTTTGCAAAGCTGAAAAGAGTAACCAATCATTGCCATCAGAAATATATTTTGAGAATAGAATAGAACAAAGACATTGCAGTGCATTATTTTATTGAAATAATTGTGTATGCTCATCCTTTATTGCTTGAAGAAATGCAGCCACAGAACTAAGACAAGAAGCAAAGTCAGACACAGAACTAAGACAAGAAGCAAAGTCATGTTAATGGATTGCACTAGCCACATATAATTCATTTATTTAGTGCAAAGTCATGTTAATGAAATGCAGACACATGATTTTAAAGCTATGGCGAGACTAACAATGGTGGAAGATCGGCATCTGTGATGGTGTCACTCAGCATGCGTTCATGCTCTTGGATGCTTTGCTTCAGTTCACGTGTAAATCTTTCATGCTGCTTCAATTTTGCAACACTAGGATAATGAGCTCTTGCCATAAAAAGTTGATCTTTAAGCCTCTTGACAGTGGCATCCTTCATTACTTCCCTATGTTCAGTAGACCAGAGGCAGTAACTCCCATATTCATGCTCACAGGACTTGGTATTCTCCTCATGCACTGTCTCTTGACCATAGTCCTCTTTCCCATTAACAATTGTATCCTGTCACAGAGCAAATTAAGTTTCCTATGATAGAAAAGTAAAAACAACTCTGAAGGATTCACTAGTAAAAAAAAATTAACGACCCTGTTCTTAAAGCACAGATCCTCACAAGAGCAAATGAGCCATATCCTGCACCAACAGCTCAAAAACTGTACAGTATGTTTACAAGAACACAATTATACATTGCACGGTGTCAAAAAAAAAAATTATACATTGCACTGCACCACATTATATATTATTACATGATCTAACGTATTTGCTTGGAGGACGGGCTTAAAAAAGTGGTAGTGCTCATCTTACGTAATTCGGAAGGTCCCGGGCTCAAGCCCAGCCTATGAATTTGCAAAAATGGTGCGGGTAAGGCCTATAAAAACCCTTTATTTGTAAAAGCCTAACTGAAAGCCCTTTTAACGTATTATATTAACAGAAACAAAAGTCATCTTACATTCTTACTATGAATGTACAAAATGTGGCCTGTCAACTTTATTTGGAAAATCTAACTGAAAGTTCAACCCACAGAAACAACATACAAGATTATTACTATATATTCACAAAAATTATTGACCACGAAGTCCTAGTGATTAAATGGTCATGTCAATAGAGGCATAACAGACTGAACTGTGAGCTCACAATTTTGGGCACAGAAGCCAGACAACTATTTTTCAAATATGAAAAATGAAGAGCTGCAGACAACCGAAACCTAAAATGTAGGGAAATAAGATACTGCAGTTACCTTTGATCTCCAGGACAAGTCCTTCACCTGATACCTTTTGGACGTATGAGGTCCTGAAACACAACTGAATACAGTAAGATGGATACTATCAACATCTCACACTGTTTGTACTCCCCTAATGCTTACCTTTACTTTTGAAGGTGTCATTATTTAGTTCGATTAAAGAGAAAGCGCCCTTGAGCTTTGCTTTTGATTTGATAGCATGATCCTTGTGAGACTTTGATCTAGTAGATCTCTCAGCCGAAACCCCATTAGATCCAGCCACCTTTTTGGAAACATCCTGGGTACACGGTCAGGAAAGAGAGGAGGTCAGTCAAGACTGAAAAGAAAACATCAGACATTTCAGTATAGCAGTGTCTTGATTATGGTTTTAGTCGAGCCAGGAAAAATCAATGTGGCAAAGGGATTCATCTAGTTAGATAGCAGTGCACCAGTTTGTATATTTGAGCAAAGTTTCATCACCAACATTGGGCCACACTGCACACAACCAATTGATGTATTTTGATATCACTACTTACAACTGAAACAGTATATTGTGTCTGCAACACTTTCAACTCAGAGGATATGTGAGAAATAAACATTTCGTGTCCACTCTTTGAAATCAGCTATGGATTGACACAAAGGTTGTTGCTGAAAATAGCTAACAAGGCAAAAAAATCAAATTGTTTCAAAAAAATGAAGAAGATAGGAAGAAGGTACAGCAAGAGGGCATCTTGCCAGCAACAGCAGTCTTGTGTTGGCATGCCAAGGCATGATGAAAGAAACAATTCTGGGTTGCCACCTACTCCAAGAGTGATGGGCATGTGCATGTTCAAGGCGGCATGACGAGAGAAACAATTTCGGGTTGCCACCTCCACCTATTCTTCTAAGAAAGCAACAACTTGAGAATGGAGACAGAGACGGTAGCTAGGTTGTTAAGCGTCACAACACGGCAGCGACGGACGCCCGCCGTCCGCACGACACGCGCCCGCACGCGAGGCGCATGAACGCACTAAAATCAGCAAGCAGAGATTGCGAGTAGTAGCTTAATTTCTTCTCCTCCCCTCCCGAATGTAGGCCGGCAAAAAAAGATTCAACTTGATCACTATCCCTCTCTGAGATACTGTAAAAAATACACAAACAAAATGCTCCACGCCGCCGCACAATTACGGTCTCTGCCAGCTAGCACTAGAGTGAGTGTGGAATGTCACCTTGAGCAGCTTGTGCTTCATCAGGGCGCCCCCATTCTCCAGATGCCGCTTGCCACGCGCCCGACGCCGGCCAGCTCCTGGTAAGTAACGCAAGCCCCAAGAACAACCAAGGGCGTCAGGAGGATTTCAGAAGCTGGGAAGACTCGAGTAATCCATCCTCTGAGAGGAGGATGAAATAATAACTCGAAAGAAATTCCTGCACGGGAAGGGGGGAGAGTGGATGGAGAAGCTAGCTTACGGTGCTGATGACCACCACGGCGGCGCGGTCGTCCGATCCATACCCTGCTGCAAGCAACAACATGGAGCACGCAACGGCAACGCGTGCAACGCGTACGTGCGGTTGATTAGACCGACGGTCAGCAAGAAAAAGGGAGTGGTGGAGACGATAGATCCGAGGCGGGGACGAGGACGCACCGGCAGGGCGGTGGAGGACGAGGAGGTAGACGAGTGGGAGAAGCGTGGAGCAGACGACGAGCGCCGGCACGGCGGCCGCCAGTCGCCCGCTGCAACGGCGCTTGGTGGGTGACGGCGTCGTCGGTAGCAGTGGAGATGACGAATGCTGGTGCCCCTTCATGCCCGTTGTTGCCGACCTGCTGCTGCTGTGCCTGCCGCCAGCAGCCGGAGCCTGGAGCCCGGAGCCTGCCGGGATGTCAGTGGTGGTGGGTCTGGCGGTGGTGAGGTAATGCAGTTGCTTCCCGCATTAAGCTGCAAGAAACAAGCTAAACCTTCCTCTCCTCGGTCCTCGCGCGTTTAAGCCAGCGGCGGCGTTGTCTGGAACCAACCAGCCAGGCAGGCAGTAGACGGCGCCGCTACACAGCAGCAGCAGCAGGCAGGAGGAGGCATCATCAGTGGAGTGGAGACTGGTGGGAAGGCTGGCTGAGGGAGAGGGAGGAGGAGCGGACGCAGTGGAGCCCGGCGGCCGACCGAGCAGGGCCCACGCTTCTGGCTTTGCAGTTTTGCTTTGGACGCGTCGGTCTTTATCCCCCAATCTCTGCCGTCCTTTTCCATCTTTTGTTGTACTACCGACGACGTGAAAAAAAAAATACAGGATCCTAGCTCGTCAAACTCCTCGTTCAAACTTTCTTTTTTTTTCTTCTTCTTCTTTTTTGTTTTGTTTATTTTTTACTGATATTACTCCCTCTTTGATGAATGAATAGTTTTCGAGTTTATAAGTTTATGGTAAGTTCAATATTTTTAAGGTTAAAACATAGTTTCGGTTCATTTGGTGTCATGAAGTTTCGCAAAAAAAAATGGAAAAGAAACTAAACTTATATGAAAATGAATGAAATTTTTTTATGAAGTTCAAACTAATAATAAATCATAGAAAACAAAAATCAAAATTTGTTTGTCAAAATATATTTCTGTTTGTTCATTTGGTGTAATGAATCGTACGTCATGTTTGTATATTTCGATCAAAAAATTGAAAATTTGGCTTGAAACAAGTATATAAGTAGATTTATTCAAGGACAAAGGGGTAGGTAGTATCTGTTTTCCTCGTTAGATCAGAGGTAATGATGTTTGTGTTCTTTCAAAGAATGTTTCTAGGCCTATATAATTGAGTAAGCAAAAAACAAAAAAGAACCACCCGTATGATGTTCGCCAAGTTTTCAGCAATGTTTTGCCCGCGTCTTTATCCCCCAATCTCTGCCGTCCTTTTCCATCTTTTGTGGTACTGCCCCAACCGGCGTGAAAAAAAAAAAATTAGAGGATCCTAGCTCCGTCAAACTCCTCGTTCAAACTTTCTTTTTCTTATGTATAAAAAAATCTTTTCTTCTTCTTTTTGTTTTGTTTTTTTACTGATATTACTCCCTCTTTGATGAATGAACGATTTTTTGGAGTTATGATAAGTTCAATATTCTTAAGGTTAACTAAACTTATACAAAAAAAATTCAAAATTTATGATGTCAAACTAATATCATTAAATCTGTTTGGAAAATATACTCTTGATTCATTTGGTGTCATGGATCGTGCGTCATGTTTGTATATTTCGATCAAAAATTGGAAATTTGGCTTGAAACAAGTATATAAGTAGATTTATTCAAGGACAAAGGTCGGTAGTATCTGTTTTCCTCGTCAGATCAGAGATAATGATGTTCGTCAAGTTCTTCAGCAATGTTGATACGTCGTCGTACTATATAATTGAGTAAGCAAAAATAAAAAAAAAAAGAACCAAGTATGATTCTTTATTAATTACTCGTATATTATTATTATGAAAGAATTTCATCAAAAAGAATTGTTATTATGAACGAAAAAGGGTAATCGAGACTAGTAGTGTTGAGTCGTGGGCAGAGCAAGGAGAAACGTGGGACTGTTTTTTTCACCATCTTATTCTTCTTATGTTTCTCCTGTATGTAAACATAAATAAATTGATTCTTGTGACATTATTATATAGTTTTGTAACATCCCTGAATTTCAAAGTGCCCAAAAGCTAGTCTAAATATGCACAAGAGGACCATCTCCCAACTACCCTGATACGGTTTTACTGCGTCTATTTGCCACTGTCAATCTTTTTTTGTTGGCAGTATCTGTGGATCTACTTGGCCTGAATTTGCCATTGGATGGTCCTTGTTCACGTGCACATGCCCTTGTAGTTGTAATAGGTCTCCCTCAAAGTCTCTCTCAAACGTCTCTCTCTCACGGTTTCAGCCATCACTGGCCATGCATACGACGCATTTCCCCATCTACCAACCGTCCATGACCGTGGTCCGTTTCTCCGTGGGTTCCTTTCTCTACTTACTGCATCTACTCACACCACGATGCCTTAGGGTAGGGACGTCCCCAACAGCATTTACAAAATCCTTGGTTGTTGGCGTAAAGCCTAAAAACAATTAAAAAAATAAAAAAGTCAGATAGTGGCAAGCATGCATGTCAAAGACTTGAAATACACTTTACCCTTAAAATAAATAAGGTTAAAAACAAATAAGGTTTAAAACTACCGCCAGTAGAAAAACAATTTTGCATATAATACAGCACGCATATCTGTATGATTCAGAAGCTAGATTCAAGGCCACTGTCTGTCTGAAAAATGTCGTGTCGATCTGCATCAGACACGTCTATTATCAATAAATATATCATCATCGTCAACAAAGATTCAGCAGCTACTCCACCTGATTCAAGGCCACTGTCGTGTCGATCTGCATCAGACACGAGAGACTGTCTATTAACAATAAATTACTAATACTACTTACCATGTCTGGAACCATCAGCAATATTATATAATCCTTATTTAGTACTGGTAATTTTCTGCTGCCGGATGCATGACAGTGTCAGTCAGGTATACTAGTTGCATTGCAACATTATATTATATAATCCTAATTTGTACTGGTAATGGCCGGGTGATACGGGCATTGGTAATGGCCGGTGATACGGGCAGGTAGTACGCACTATCCGATTCATGCCACGCGACTGAACCAACATCCGGCCTGCATTTGCGCTTCAAGCACGTGCCTATAATTTATACATTCATTCATTCATGTTCTGTTCACATGGAGGCCATTTGTTTCCTCAACAACATAGAATTGGAAGCAAATTCTTATTCTACGCTGCAGTGACCAACCAGTGAAGACTCAAGAGTGAGTGAGGTAGCCTCTCCCCTCCCTCTAGTGTCGCCCATTGGCATTCTAAATACGGTCAGTGTTCCAAAGATCGCACTAACTGTGTTCCAGTGGAAAGCTGGGCCTGGGATCATGTTCCATTCCATGTGGGCACGTACGCAATACAAGCCTCTAGTGTTCTTGCTATCAAGATGGATGGGCAATTCGGCATGGTTGGAGGTTGGTGCCTGCCAGGACCAAAGATTTAGAATCAACGAGCGTATCACCTCACTACCAGTACTGTACCTACTATCTCACTTCATTTCTTACTCCGCCCTGTTATTCACCACTTGATGAGCTGTGTTGCTTTGCATGCATACCTCCCTCCCTGTTTAGGCTGCATTTGGAATGCAAGGATTTCACAGGAATCGTCAAGTAATTTCACCTCAGCTCCCGTTCAAAAGGAGCCTTAGAAACAGAGCAGAACGGACATGGCTTGGGACTGAGACTGAAGCCTATCATAGTTCAGGAAACCTGTCAACATTGTGTGGCGTGCAACGCGGCCACGGCATTGCAATTGCAAGCATGTCCTGTCTGAACGTCCAAATCCAAATTTAGAAAAAATGCCAGATCAGATTCGATGCGCACAAACGAAACGCTTTACAGAGGAATCGAATTTGCAGTAGTTGCAGGCCCTCCACTACCACTAGTACCACTAGATATGGGTGGAATGCACATCCCAGTTTCTTCACTTGAGCCTTGCAAAAATACCTGTGCACACCATGTAGCAACAAAGTCACACAGCTGGCAGCATGGATGCATGGGGTACGAAATCTGCTGTGCACGCATGAATGTGTGGTGGTGATCAAGTCAAGTGAGCGTGCAAACCACTTCAACTCCTCCCACTACATATGCATTCATTCATGCATGATGCATGACAACTATGGTTCCACTTCCACCATGACCATCCATCCCAAGTGCAACCCAAAACTACCTAGAGGGAATATCAAGAGGCCTTCCTGAGAAAAAGAGAGAGAGGCAACAAAAAAAAAGGTATCATGTGTCAGTATCCAAAGCTCTTCATCAGGCCGTCCTGGGCCCAACAGAAATGCTGCCTTCAAAGTTTCCAAAGCACATATAAGAGGGAAAATGCAGGCGAAAGCATCCTGAAAGCAAAGATATGGGCACCTGCTTTAGCTTCCCACTTCACTTGTCATCATATCTATCTACATTCTCCTTTGACACGGGAATACTTTTCTTTAACCTTGGGAAGAGTTGCAGCACACATGATAAGTTAATAAATTCGATTCCCTGTGCACATTAGATCGAATGGGTTCGTATATTGGTGCCAGGAATGAACATTGCACATTATACATAGCCAGATTATACCAACACTCGTTTAGGTTCTTCCCAAAATTTTCAGCACAAATACAAATGCCGCCCGTTGTACCATGGCTAGAAGAATACGAATTGATGGCAGTGGATGGCCTAACCAAGCCGAGAAAAAGAAAAATCATAGTAGTGCCAACTATAAACAACATCAAGAAAAAATAAACATGTTTCAAATTAGGGGAACACACTATATTTGCTCCATCAGCTAGACATCTACTAAAAGCAAACGTGTACTGAGAGCATGAAGATTGCTAATGCTGCCAGAAACAGGTTTTGGTCAAATCTTATGGCCACTGTGGATCAGTGATGAATCTGGAAAGAGAATAAACAAGGGAGATGTAATGTCCAACCAGCAGTTCTAAACACATAACTGTAAACTGAAAGTCATGGACTGGGTAGTTTACATTACCTCTTATCATGACTAAGCAGAGGCATCTGCTTTCTCATCCAAAGAGGAACAGTGATCTTCAAGATCTTCAGATGTTTCCATATTGCTTTCCTTACTGTCATCAGCTGAGAACAGAATAATAATGTTGTGATTTCTAGTGTCGTAACAAATTAATTGATTTAATGCAACTGAGGAGAATACTCTAGAGATTAAACTACACTAGTCATATATCCTCGTAAAAGAACTAGTTCAGGTCTGAAGCACAAAAGAATTTTACAGGCATAGTACATAATGTCTGAAGGAACTTTTCACACGAGGAATGGAAACTAACCAGATGTTTTATCAGTCTCAGTCTTTTTTGGATTTGGAACCTTTCTTTCGATCATTTCGAGATGGTTTGTTGTATATGTCCTTGTATTTATCAAGCAACGCTTTTTTTCTCTTCTAGTAATCCAAGCATTTCATATGCATCTTCAACTTTCCGTACAATATCTTTGCTTGGAGGTTTACGACCACAGGCTTCTAGTTCTTTGAAGAGCTAAATCATCAGAAGAGGTAGGTAAAGTAATTCATGTAAGTCGTGTCATCAAATAAAAAAAAATTATATCAAAAATTTATAAAGTTTAGGTCCAAACCTTCACAAGCCTGTCTAGCTTATTGTTTGGTAATAGATACCCAACATAAGACGGCAGAAATGCCAAGGAACTGAATGCAGATCATGGCCTATTTTCTTCTGCCAGATTCTGTGTGCTTCCTCAGCTCTATTATCCTTCTCAAGTGCACAAACTAATAGCTCATATGTTCTCATTGTATTTCCTTGCCCTTTGCTCAGCATCCATTTGACCACCTGAGTAATGTAGTCATAGACATTTACTACACAGTGGATAACAAATACAAATGAAAGCAGCTAGCATTGTAGAATACCTGGACAATTCTATGCCATTGTTCCTCCTTCTCAAGAACTGAAAGTGCTTGCTTTAGTGAGGCCACAGGAAAATCCTGCTCAAAGGCAACCCAAGCATCAAGGGGTTCCATAAACAGCTTCTCTTGAATCTTCGAGGCTAAGAAGCTGCAGTTAGAGAATGCAGTATTTGGTTAATTGTTGCACTAGGAAAAAGCAGCTAAATGACTGCAATTAATTGACAAATTTCAATAATGCACAAGTGGTGTAAATTTATCCACACTGAACAAGAATGAAGGTTCTAATTTGTGCACTCAGTTGGCCACTGGCCAGCCAGGTCAAGACCAGAAGATTAATGCACTGTTTTGTTTCTTTTTATACATGATAGTCATTCAAAGAACTGTCAGGTGCTCACATAATCTACTTTCTTAGGTCAACAATTCATCAAAATGAATTAGTTGTTATCACTCTTCTACTAAAATCAAGAAAATCATGTGAAATGTGAACTCACTAGTATCTATTATCATGCAGGTAAAATGTCACTGTCTATAAAATGTCTTGCACAAATTATCTTTGGTAATCAGAACATGGAATTAGATGAATGCCAGAAAATGCTGTCAGTGTTTTTTCATTGTCACTTACAATTTCCGAAATATCTGTAAACACATTATTAGCATGTGTAATTGTGTATCATCAACATCTGAAACGTACTCGAATAATTTCCATACATGTTAACTGAATTATATCAATACTATATGTACATACAGTGTTGACAAGAAATTTCCTTTTCTCCGCTGAAGACAGATTTTTTCCAACAGGGCCTTCCTCCAATTTTCTTGTGCTCTTTCGTATGCGATCAATTATTATGTCAGTATCCTGTTTATAAAAAAAATAAACTCTGTAATCCCCACACCTTATATAATGCCATGGTTCTGAAGCTAAACAAAGTAACCAAACTAAAGAATTATAAATGCTTGTATGGAAGCAACCCAGAAATGTGCAAGAAACTATTCAATGCAATCAGTGAATCCAAAGAATGGCATTATTTTGAATATTGACTAGGCTATCATGGTGAGCATCTAAAAATAATATAGGATTTCTTAATAGTGATCAACCAGAAAGGAGAAACTGGCAACACAAAGCAGTAACAAAGACAAACAGAAATGTTTCAATACAAAGCAAAGAGTGACAGTGTTGTGGGTACCTTCACAGGCGTAGTTAGTTCTAACTCATTCTGCTGATATCTTGAATCTCTTGTAACTCTTCTGGAAGTAGAGAAATCTCTGGTAGCATGCTTGTTACATGGACCAGATATGGGCTAAACAGATGAGCCAGAGGAACACTAGTTTAGGACTAATAGACAGAATTAAGGAAGAAAAACTTCTTGCTTAAAATGCAGACGTGTGTACCTCTATATGTGAATCCCAGAACCTGCACAATGTAAGTAAAAAGGAAAAGTTTATTAAACACTATCTCCTTAAAGAGACTGTAAACTATGAATGAAGCCAATAAAAGGGAGTACAAGAGTGAGGAGCTTGTGCAATTTATAGTTTGAAAATCAAATTATTCAGAAATGCAATTCCCTACCATTACAAATTCACAGGTATAGACGGTTGCCAAGGGAAAAAAGGGCTACTTTTTATCTATAGTACCTGGAAATACTTTAGTCTCAGAGTTCAGAAAACATGCTACAGTACAGTAACTGAAAATACTTTAGTCTCAGAGTTCAGAAAACATAGCTGGGTTTCCTCAAATCCAAGAAACAATGAAAGGGAAGCATGGTGATTTGAAAGGATAGAATCTAGTGGTAGGGGACTGGGACACTGGGTAACGGAAGAGAAGGAACTCACCGGTGGAGAGGGGCGGCGGGGTTGCAGGCGGCGTGGCCGGTGGCGGGTAGGCAGTGAATAGCGCGGAGGGAACGCTGGAGATGCCGGAGCATGGTGGCGGCGGGCGGCAGCTGAAACCTCCTCACGGCTGCCTTCGGTGGTCTCGGATTGGGAGGGGAGCGGTGCTGCCGGTCGGCGAAGGCAGAGCTGCGCCGCCACGACGGCACGAGCGGCGGCGTCGCGCTGCGAGACCGAGAGCTGCTTCTCTTGCTGTGCTGTGACACGGTACGTCTTGGCCCATGGGCCGTGTCGCAGATAGATGTCCCGGCCCATATAATTAATATCCATCGCAACTCGGCCCAACCTTGAGCAATTATTGTTGACTGACCATCGTCTTCCTCCATTCCTCACCCACCAAATGATTCTAAAAAAAGACCAATCATCCACCAAAAGGGCAAGCTAGGCGATCCGTCCCCGGTGGTTGCAGCGGCAGCGGCGGCTGGGAGAAGGTCGCAGTCCAGGCGGTCGTGAGCCGGAGCTCATCGCATTTTGAGAGCTCTCCGAGTTCATCTCTAGCCACTGTTACTTCTCCTCAGGATCAGTCTGCGCTACCCCATCGATTGCCGTGACACGGTACGTGTGTGCTTAGCTTCCTTCTTCTTTTGTTCCCCTCCTCCACTAGCCATTGTTACTAGTTCTTAGCGGAATCCTTGCAGGCTGCAGCCATCCTGTCTCGGCTTATTTACTGTTTTAGCGATACATGAATTTTTTTTTTTTTTTTTTTGGGAAAGATAGCGATCCATGATTGTTAATATTAAGGCAGCAAGAAGGTACCTACCTTTAAGGCAGGCTTCTGCTTCCGAACGATTCCAATTCCACTCAAATCAGGCGAGCAAAGTAGACATCTGATACTCTGTCAAAGGTTTTTTTAATAATAAAAAAAGATCACATGACTAGTGTACCCACGGTTAGTGTTATAAGCATTCTCAGATTGCTAGTATCATCAGAGAAGGGTAAATTGGAAAGGAGTCCATTAGTTTGTGTTGATTACATCAGAAACTTTGAAAATATGGCAATTTCAAAGTGTGTAAACGAAAACACCTTTTTCCCCACAAAGATTAAATATATTGATGCCAGGGTTGCTTGTATAGTATGGTTCATGTAAACTCCAATCATTCAATGTATTCCTTTACCCGCCCAAAAAAAGGGAATGAAAGCTTCAGTGTCTTCACCCACATTTTTTTGTCAGTACAAGTGTCTCAGGCTATTTAATCATCAGAGATGGGTAATAATTTCTACAAGAGTCCATTAGTTTCTATTGATTAGATCAGCAACTTCAAAAATATGGTAATTTTGAAGTGTACAGCCATAATACCTTTTTTTTTTCCACAAAGTTAAATATATTGATGCCAGGGTACTTGTATAGTATGGTTCCTGTAAAACTCCAATCATTCAATGTCTTCCTTTACAAAAGAAAAAGATGAAATGAAATGAAAGCTTTAGTGTCTTCACTAGAGTTTCGTACACAAATTTACTGACTTGGTTCGTTTACATTGGCAGGTTCAAGAGACTTTTATGCTGTAAAATCCTTACCAGTGTCCTTTAATGGAACTCCCTGAAAAGAAGCTTACCGACTTCATCAAAGGCAGTGAAAGGGCAAAATGGATACCTGTCAACAATCACAGTGTGGAAAACTTCACAGAAGATGACATTAAAAGGATAACTAACAATTATAGCACTCCCATTGGCCAAGGTGGCTTTGGACATGTTTACCAAGGTTCTCTTGATGATGGTACTACTGTTGCAGTAAAGAAATACATTTGCCAGAATGTGAAAGATGAATTTGCTAAAGAGATGATTGTCCATTGCCAAATCAACCACAAGAACGTAGTCAGGCTCTTGGGCTATTGTTCTGAGGATTGTCACTGAGTATGTTCCTGGGGGAAACCTCAAAGATCTCCTTCATGGCAGTAATGCTCCCATTTCTCTGGATGCAAGGTTGTGTATTGCTATAGAATGTGCAGATGCATTAGGATACATGCATTCATCCATGTATCGACCGATGATTCATGGTGATATCAAACCTGATAACATACTACTGGACAATAATTTGGGTGCAAAACTGTCTGACTTTGGATTATCAAGGTTGCTTTCCATGCACCAAACTCAATACACCGAGAATGTAATAGGAAGCAGAGGTTATGTGGATCCAGAGTATATTGAGACTGGGATCCTTCATCCGAAGAGTGATGTTTACAGTTTTGGTGTTGTTCTCTTGGAACTAATTACCAGAGCCAAGGCAAGCGAAAATGGTTTTAGTACTGGCCTGAAAAGAAACTTCACTGATGCACTTGGAAAAGGAAATGAAGAGGCACGGGAGATGTTTGATACTGAGATAGCAAACGAGAGAGACATTGAGATCCTTGACGTAATCGGAAATCTGGCAGCACAGTGCTTCACAAAGGATATCATGGAACGCCCTGAAATGAAAGAGGTTTTTTGGAGTCTGCAGATGCTTAGAAGATCCCTTTGTTGTCAGCAAGCTCAACAAAAAGTAGATCAACACTCATTGTCGGGAACACAGGCCATAACACAAAAGGCCGACAATCATGGTTTAAGCATTCCCAGATCCAGCTCCAACTCAAGTGTAACTTACAAGTTCAGCATCCTAGACATCTTCAGTAAAAAATCACGCAGTCATTCAAAACTGAAAGCTGTCGGTATAAAAATTTTCACCTTAGAAGAAATCAAAAGGATTACCCACAACTATTCAACTGTAATTAGGCAGGATCATACTGGTTCCGTCTACAAGGGACATATCAACGGCCAAGCAGTTGCTGTGAAGAGGTTGGTTTGTGAGGACAGAACATTTGATATAGATGATTTTGTTGACGACATGTTATGTGCCTTTAAGGTTCGCCATATGAATATCATCAGTCTAGTGGGCTGTTGCTTGGAGACGGAATTTCCTATGTTGATGTGTGAGTTCGCCCCTAATCGGAGTCTGCACGAGCTTCTGCATTCTTATAATGGTAATCAGTCTCTCTCACTTGATTTACGCCAAGATATTGCAATCGGATCCGCACAGGCATTGAGATATTTGCACTCCTTGGAAAAGCACCATGGCAATGTCACATCTTCATGTATACTGCTAGGTCACGATTTTGTGCCAAAGGTCTCGGTTTTTTTTCCAACGCACCTGAAGAGCGGTAGTGGAAATGGAAGTGGACATTCGGAACCAAATGACTTTGCATACACTGACCCAGTTTACTTTGTGACTGATCGCTTGACATTAAAGAGTGATGTTTACTCTTTCGGAATCGTGCTCCTGGAACTAATCACCAGAAAAGAACCAAGAAATGTGGATGAATACTTTACTAGGCTCCTGGATCGATATATCATAGCTTTCTAGAATGAAAATAGTGCAAAAGTCATGTTTGACAAGGATATTGCAGTCGGAAGGAACATGCTTATACTGGAAGAGATGGGCTTGTTTGACAAGGAGATTGCAGTCGGAAGGAACATGCTTATACTGGAAGAGATGGGCAAGCTGGCAGTGGATTGTCTCAGGGAACAAGATGAGCGACCAGAAATGGTGGAGGTGGTGGAGCGCCTTGAGAAGCTAAGTAGATTAGGAAGATTTATATAATCCCCTCAAAAAAAAAAGGGAAGATTTATATAATGCAATGAAGCTGATCCAGATGACCCCAACGATGTTCTCAGCTAGATTCGCCACTGCTCTACATCCTCTCAGGGCGATGAGTAGATAACAGGATAGAGCACTGATGATGCAGCATTGAGTAGTGAAAGAAATAATCTGCTGCTGTTTCAAGAACATCCAGATCCAGCTGCTAGTGTGGCCTAATACATTTCTCTCAAGAATGTTCTAGTTAACTAAGGTTCCGATGGGAAGGGATCAGGCTGTACTGGAAGGTGAGGCTGATTTGCTGAAGGCGACACTAAGGTTCTCTTCATCCATATAAGAAGCTCAGCAAGAGGAACGTGACTGGTGTTGCCGTGTGCTGCCCTGAAGTCATGGACGGGTGTTCAACAGTGATATCAAAAGGGAAAGCCTATATTTCAAGTTCCAAGACCAGGGCGTTTAAGCCATGGACTTCCATATTTTGCCTTTGCATTCAGTTTTCTAGAAGTCAGTGATGTAATCGTTCTATCTTTGATGAGTTGGTTTACATATTTGTCACGGGTCGGCAGAGGCTGAAGCAAGTGGCACTGAAAGATTAAAAAGTTCAAGCCTTCCTTATTGTGTCTGCTCTAAGGAAGCTTCTGATTTACAAGCTAAATCTGCAGAAGGGCAGTTTGGGCTTCCAGGATTTATCAGCTCATCACTGGATTCTATGGCATCCCCCACCAGTGCCAACCATCTCACTGATCACTACTCTGCATCTGCATGGAAGGTTGCTTAAAGTTCCAAAGTGAAACTGACCTTCCAAACTTTTGTTAAGTTTGTCGGCCTGCACTGGGAACCCTCTCCAAGTTCAGGTTCAGTATGCAACAATGCTGTTTGTTTGATCTGGATGTTTTTCCTCACAATGTGCTTTCTTGTTTCACTGCTGTACAGCTTACGGAGTATTTCTCACTGCAATTCTCAAGTGAACATCTGTAAATGAAACGAGATTGCTGAAATTCTGTAATAATATCAAGACTGCCAGTACCCAATGATTCGTCACCTAGCTTTTTTTCTTCTTTTTTCTGCCGCGAGTTATTTTGTACAGAGCAAATTTACAAAATCTTTACATGCATTGCTATCGTTGAAAATTTATACAGTTTGTTACAGTACATATGCCATACCTGATGTTGCAGAGTGGTCCGGGCTGTGGGCCAGTAGAAGGACAGTGGGGCCCTAGGCCCATTAATATCGCCGTGCCTGCCCTATTATTGTGAGTAGTGAAAGAAAAAGATGACCAACCATCGTCCATCGTCTTCCTCACTCACCATCTTCATCCACCAAAGGGGCAAGCGTTGACTGAGAGAAGGTCGCAGCCCAGGCGGTCGTGAGCTGGAGCTCATCGCATTTTGAGAGCTCTCGGACCTCATCTCTACCCGCTGTTATTTTCAAAGTTTTAGGATCAGCCTGCGCTACCCCATCGATTGCCGTGACACGGTACGTGTGTGCTTAGCCTCCTCCTTGCCTTGGGTACATGTAGATCTCAAATTGGCACCGTTGGAGCTGCAGACCTGCAGGCTGCAGTCATCCTGTCTCGGCCGGCTTATCTACTGTTTTAGCGATCCTTTTTTTTTTTTTTTTTTTTTTTTTTTTTTTTTTTTTTTTGGGAAAGATAGCGATCCATGATTGTTATTAAGGCAGCAACAAGGTACCTTTAAGCCAAGCTTCTGCTTCTGAACGATTCCAATTCGACTCAAATCAGACGAGCAAAGTAGACATCTGACACTCCGCCAAAGTCTTTTTTTTTAGTAATAAAAAAGATCACATTACTAGTGTACCCACGGTTAGTGTTATAAGCATTCTCAGATTGCTAGTATCATCAGAGAAGGGTAACTTGGAAAGGAGTCCTTTAGTTTGTGTTGATTACTTCAGAAACTTTGAAAATATGGCAATTTCAAAGTGTGTAAACCGCAATACCTTTTTCCCCACAAAGATTAAATTTATTAATGCCACGGTTGCTTGTATGGTATGGTTCATGTAAACTCCAATCATTCAATGTATTCCTTTACCCGACAAAAAAAAGAAGGGGATGAAAGCTTCATTGTCTTCACCCACAGTTTTTTGCTCAGTATAAGTCTCTCAGGCTATTTGTATCATCTGAGACGGGTAATCTCTACAAGAGTCCATTAGTTTCTATTGATTAGATCAGCAACTCTGAAAATATGATGCTAAACAAAAGCAACTTTGAAAATATGGCAGTTTCTAAGTCTACAGACGCAATACCTTTTTCCACAAAGTTTAATTATATTGATGCCAGGGTTACTTGTATAGTATGGTTCTTGTAAAACTCCAATCATTCAATGTCTTCATTTGCAAAGAAAAAAATGAAATGAAACGAAAGCTTCATTGTCTTCACTAGAGTTTTGTACAAAAATTTACTCACTTCTTCGTTTACACTTGCAGGTTCAAGAGACTCTGATGCTATAAAATCCTTACTGGTGTCCTTTAATGGAACTTCCTGAAAAGAAGCTTACTGGCTTCATCAAACACAGTGAAAAGGCAAAATGGATACCAGTCAACAATCACAATGTGAACAAGTTCACAAAAGCTGAGATTAAAAGGCTAACTAAAAATTACAGCACTCCCATTGGCCAAGGTGGCTTTGGACAAGTTTACCGAGGTTCTCTTGATGATGGTACTACAGTTGCAGTAAAGAAATACATCTGCCAGAATGTGAAAGATGGATTTGCTAAAGAGATAATTGTCCATTGCCAAATCAACCACAAGAATGTAGTCAGGCTCTTGGGATATTGTTCTGAGAATAACGCGTTAATGATTGTCACTGAGTATGTTCCTGGCGGAAACCTCAAAGATTTCCTTCATGGCAGTGATGCTCCTATTTCTCTAGATGCAAGGTTGCGTATTGCTATAGAATGTGCAGATGCATTAGGATACATGCATTCATCCATGTATCAACCGCTGATTCACGGTGATATCAAACCTGATAACATACTCCTGGACAATAATTTAGGTGTAAAATTGTCCGACTTTGGATTATCGAGGTTGCTTTCCAAGCACCAAACTCAATACACCCAAAATGTAATAGGCAGCATAGGTTACATGGATCCAGAGTATGTTGAGACTGGGCTCCTTGATCCAAAGAGTGATGTTTACAGTTTTGGAGTTGTTCTCTTGGAACTAATTACCAGAGCCAAGGCAAGCGAAAATGGTTTTTGTACTGGCCTCAAAACAAACTTCGCTGGTGTTCTAAGAAGAGGAAAGAAAGAGGCACGACTGATGTTTGATACTGAGATAGCAAACGAAAGAGACATTGAGATCCTTGACAAAATCGGAGATCTGGCAGCACAGTGCTTCACAAAGGATATCAAGGAACGCCCTGAAATGAAAGAGGTTCTGGGGAGTCTGCAGATGCTTAGAAGGTCCTTCGGTGTGAGCAAGCTCAAGAAGAAACAGGTCAATGCTCGCCGTCGGGAATGCAGGCAACAACACAAAAGGTTGACGATCATGGCAACAATAAGTTGACACATCCAAATGTCGTGACGTGCTCTGACTTGTGTCTGTGCAGGTTCTCAGCGACCCGCAGAAGCGCGCGGTGTACGACCAGTACGGCAAGGAGGGGCTCAAGGGGCAGGTGCCGCCGCCGGGCGCCAGCGGGACAGGGCCCGGGCGGCGCGACCTTCTTCTCCACCGGGCGGCGACGGGCGGCGGTGTTGCGGTTCAACCAGCGCAATGGTATGGGTGGCGAGTTCTTCGGCGCCTCCAGCCCCCCTTCAGCGGTATGGGTGGCGGTGGCAGCATGGGTGGCAGCGGCATGGGGGGTGGGATGCCCGGCATGCGGACCGGCGGGATGAGGTTCTCCTCGTCCATCTTTGGGGAAGATATAATTGGCTCTGCGTTCGGCGGCCACCAGGCCGGGCACGGCATGCACACCCGGCGGCCGACGCGTGAAGTTGCCGGTCATCGAGCAGAAGCTGTCGTGCAGCCTCGAGGAGCTGTACAAGGGCACTACAAAGAAGATGAGGATTTTCAGGGAAATTGTTGACCCCAGTGGGTAAGTGTCTGCCTTCTTTTCAAATCTCTGTCTCAGCATTGTTCATTTAGTGTTATCAGTTAGTAATTGTATTTGAAACTGAACTTCAATGTAATAGACTAAGCCTTAAAATTGCTTGCGTTAACTGGATGAACGGATCCCCGTCGATTTATGCTTAGTTACTTTTCTGCTTTTGGATTCAAGTTGAACTTGCACGCGTTTTCATGTATGTGTAGTAGACGCGTTAAACCTGTTCAATTTAGTGATGCAATGTTATTCATCTACTCGATTACTCCCTCCCTCCTAAAATAAGTTCAATTCTAGATCTGAATCAAGTTAGATTTTCTTAAATTTGTTGGATTGGTGGTGGGTGATCTGGGGCTTCTTCTGATCCCGGCCCTGTTCTCCCCATCATCGGCCTTACCCCTTCCTCAGGTTGTGACTTCCGTGGCGGGGCTGGCTGGATTTCTCGTCGCTGGCCGGGTTTGCCGGTTTCGGTGGGGGGCGATCCCTTCAGCGGGCTTCTCTTAGCGCTTTTCCTGGACGACGTCTCTTGGGTTCGAGGCCAGGCGGAGCTGCTGCTGATCCTTCACTGCACCCTACCTCCACTACACCCTACCTCCCTGGTGGGGTTCAGTCTTCAGTGGCGACGGTACTGGATGTTCTTGAGATCGGGGCGAAAGCTTGGACGACGACGTCTGTGGACGTCGTTCCCTATTTGGAGGCGTCCTTTCCTATCTCTCCTCCTCTTGTCCCGGTTATTGCGGGTCAATTCCCATATTGGGCTACTTTGTCGATGCTTTTTGCGTCGTTTCCTCCTTGGAGGCTTTGGCTAGGCTTTCCGGTTTCCGCTGGTGATCCTTTTTCCCTCTGGGTTGTTTGGTGTCGCCCGACTCCATGTCGTGTTCCCAGTTGGTGGCGGGCTGCTGCGTAGTGGCTAGTGTCGATGTCCCAATCCGACCGGGCGGAGTTGATCGAGGCTCGCGTTGATGTCCCAATCCAACTGAGTGGAGCTTCATGTTTATTTTCTTCGATCCATTTTAGTTGTTAGTTGAGTTGTTTAGTTGGGTAGTCATGGCTAAGTGGAAGTTAGTAGTGGTGCGAGTTGATGTAACAAGTGGTAGGATGAGTGAAGCACTCTATGGTTTTTGGGCCCAGTTTCCATTCAAAAAATGGGCGGGCGCTTGCCTGTTTTCTCTTTCTTCGTCTAATAGAAATCGCGGCAAAGCTTTTACCGTCCTTTCTAAAAAAAAATAGAAGATAGTATCGACATTTTGTCTGCTTTAGTATTCCATAATTAATCTGACAACATTTAAAATTGTTTTTACTCCTCAACCAGCTACAATTGCACACTGTTTTTAGACGGTCAATTTTTCATTGCTGATGGTGTGTTAAGCTAAACCAACTTTCATCTAACCATTGCAGTAGTGGTTAGAGGAGTACGTGGGAAGCTTGTCAGTTTTCGGTTTGTGGGGATCGGGATGTTTTGTTGCTAGTTTCCACCTGCCATCATCGGTGCGTGGATCAAACGGCTGACTACGTATTGTTTGAGCTTTACTGCTTTAGCATCAGTAGCTCAGTCACTTGAATTGATTTGACCTTGCCATTTGGATGTGCCAGCTTTACTGCTTTAGCATCGGTAGCTCAGTTCAATTGGTTTGAATTTGCCATTTGGATGTGTCAACTTGTTTGGTCTGTCAGTCCATGAGCTAGCTCCACAACTACTACTACAAAACAAGAAAGCTGAGCTCCATTTGCAGCTTGTGTACTGACCACTGCTACGCTCTGTGTGTGCGCGCGCGTGTGCAGGAAGATAATCCCAGTGGAAGAGATCCTAACGATCGACGTGAAGCCAGGGTGGAAGAAGGGCACCAAGATCACCTTCCCCAGACAAGGGCAACGAGGCGCCCAACACGATCTCGGGGGACCTGATGTCGGGGGACCTCGTCTTCATCCTCGACGAGAAGCCACACCCGGTGTTCACCCGGGACGGCAACGACCTGGTGATGGTGACCCGAAGATCCCCGCCGGGCGGGGCCCCGACGGGCAAGACGTGATGACGCTGGACGGGCGCGAGCGGCGACGGTGCCGATCAGCTTCCGTGATCCCACGGGTTCGAGGAGGTGGTGCAAGGCGAGGGCATGCCCATCCCCAGGTACCCGTCCAGGAAGGGCAACCTCCGTATCAAGTTCGACATCAAGTTCCCGGCGAGGCTGACATTGGACCAGAAGGCCGGCGTCAAGAGGCAGTAGAGCGCGTTGTGTTTCTGTTGTGTTGTGTCTCAGACATTTTCGTTTGGGACTGGTTGATCTTGAACTAGGGGCGAGGCTGCCATTTGCAGGGTCCGCAGCGGCGACGACGACGAGGCCACCAAATGTTGAGTACAGAACAGCTAGTGTTGTTATATACGTATGGTTGAGAACTTGAGTTGCATAGCATAGGATTTCCTTGTGCTATCTTTCCATGTGGGTGGTTGTCTGTTCACCGATCCATGTCGTTGCAGCTTTGCAAGCGTGGGATAGAAAACTGTAGGGGTACATTTTGGTGTAAGATATTTATTGAAACTGTAATTGTACTCTATCAAAAAAGAATGGAATTCTAGATTTTCGCATAGATGGGGAATCATTCCCAGCCCAATGGTTTTTCTTCACAAATTTGTATAGTGCCGAACCGTTTTAGACATGAAACTGCTCGCTTTGGAAGAACCAAACAGAGCCTTAAGATGATTTAGAACTTTTAAGTTTGAAAAATTGAAATTGCTCGCTTTCAAATGTTTGTATTTGTATTTTTAATAAATTTAGATTTTGAAAGAATTGAAATTATTTTTTTTTTTTTTAAGTACTGTCTTTCAATTAAGAAGAATATAATTGGTTCAGTTTATAATAGAAACACCTGGTCTGTAGCATGGTGGCGGCGGGCAGCAGCGGAATAGGATTGAGAGCAGCGATGGCGATTGGTGAAGACAGAGATGCAGATAGCATTTTTTTCTGCCTCTGCAATCCGCTGTGTGGCAGTGGCAGGCCAGGATTTGAACCCTGGGTAGGCCTAACCATTAGTCTAATACGCAATTCGGCATATATTTTAAGAGAAACAATTCGGCATATATAAGTAGAAAAGTTTACCAAACACAAAGGTACATTATTATAAACGATTACCAGACGCATGATAAACAAATACTTATAACGGTCTCCTAATAATTATAGATTGAACACACAAGTTCAATGTTGCAAGCACTTGACGAAAACACAATGCACTAATTTACCTGGCCGTAAACGCATCAGGAATGAACTTGAGATACACACCCGAATAGTATTTGTTTTAACTTTGGTTATGTACAGGGCAACGTTCTACTGCAAATTAAAGGATGAATTCTCTTCCTGTGAACCCAAATACACACTAATTGTGAATGAGAAAAGAGGCGTGGTATAGGGCTTACCAGTTAGATCTTATACAGTGGCGGACCAATTGAAGGGGAGACGCTGGGAGGTTGGGAAGGCAGACGGCGACCTGGCCTCGGGGCCTCGCCGAGATGTACAGGCCCGGGGCGTTGTCTCTTGCGCTCTTCCTAGGCAGCCCGAAGAAGCGAAGGCAATGGCAGCTTCCCGGTGGCGGGGGAGAGGAGACGACTCCCAGTAGGGGCGCGGCGCGTGGCGCCGCGCAGCTGCTCCTAGAAGCGGACGAGCGGAACCCCGAGGCGTGGCGCGGAGAATAGGCGCGAGGTGGCCGGCGCTCCAGCGCTGCTGCCTGCTAGAGCGGGACCGCAACGTGGCGGCGCTGGTTCGGTTGGACAAGTCGGGGTCAGGACGGCGGCGGCGCCGTCGCGCGAATGCAAACTGCAGAGGAGGCTGGCGCCAAGACAGGTTGAGGCCTTCAGCGAGCAGGCTGCCTGTTGGGCCATCAAATTTCTTTAAGGCCGAAATCTAAGGTACTTATGGGCCTGTAGGACTACCTTGTGGGCTTACCAGTTACCACTGACACCGGCGATTCACCGAGAGAGACTCCAGTACCAAAAAGTATTTTTTTTTTTGTCTCCCTAACCCTAAACAGTCATTGTATCCCAAGAACCTTACCTCCTCATGTGGTTTAAAACTGTTGACGCGAAACTAGGGCTTCACACCAACACACCGGGAGGGCCTTGACGCCCACGAAGATCGCGATCGATCTTGTAGCGCCCGAGCACCGCCGCAGTGGCGAGCCTTCAAAACCGATCTAGGGATCGGTAGGGGGCGTAGAGCTCGGTGACGATCGAGATGACCTCCGAACGCACCTCCGGGAAGACCGCCGGGAGGGACGACGTGAGGGGTGCTCTAGGACCGGCCGTGGCGCCCTGCACGCCGACGAAGAACGTGGAGCTCGCCGCCGAACAACGAGGATAGAGGGGTTGAGGGAAGAAGATGACCTACAAACGGACAGGAGATAGATTGGTTGTCGATTGGATGTAGATGGGATCAAATCGGCCATGAACCTCTTATTATATAGAGGAGGGTGGTCTTATCCTTTTTAGGAAAAACGTCCAAAACGTTCCCAAGCATTAGGACTCTCCAAAAACCAACTTCGAAATAAAATCGTTCGAATTAGGGGAAAATCTCGAGGGCGCAGATCGCGAACAGCGCCGGACGCCCGAAATAAAGCGCCGGACGCCGGGGCCAAGCGCCGGACGCGGTCCAATAAGCCATGCAACGGACCCTATTTTTGACTCTGCGCCAGACGCACGCCGGACGATGCCGCCGACGCAGCGTAAAGCCATGCAATCAGACCCTATTTTTGACGGCTGCCGGACGCCGCCAGTATGGTGGGCTGCGCATGCGAACGGCGCCCGCCACGCCAGCGCCCATCGCCGGACGCGGCCTCGAGCAATGCCCGGCGTCCGGCGCGGTGATTTTTCTCCTCCGCCCGAATTTGACTAAGTCAGGGAAATTTCGCATTGACTTGGACCTCCAAAATATGGCCAAAATGGCCGTGACTTAGACCACACCATTTTTGGGTGTCAACAAAATCCATTTCTGTTGTGGTTTAGAGTAGTTTCACAAACGATTTTATTATTTATTTTATTTAAAAATGATAATAAATACCTTTTATGCTCTAAAATAAGTCTATATCCCATATTCTGGGGGAGTCAGATAAACCTGATTTTAACTAGGTTTTAAAAATACCAAAATGGTTAAAAAAAAAATGATGTGAGCAATCTAATGATGCCCATTTTAATATCACAAATATTAATGTTTATTTATTAGTATATATTTGGTCGAAATTGAGATTCTTTTTGACCCATCGAGATATGTGGCAAAATTTTTGGCTTATTTTTTTGTCCATCCCTACCCAATCCGGCTGTATCAAACAATGATTAGGAATGGAGAAGCGAATAGAAATAAATACGGGTTCCAAGACAGATAGAAAGAAAAGAGAGGGAGCCTTATTAGTTTTTCAAATAAATAAAAATTCCTAATGCAAAATGTCTAAATCATAGTGGGTCTCTCTTGGTAGGCTTATTTTTTTCAGCTGAAACAAAACTATGCAGTTGGGTCGGCTTCATTATGAGCTGGACCAAGCACATGCAAGCCTTTTTTTTTCTTCCATTCTTCTCCTTTCCTATAAACACATATATCTTACGAATTCCCCAAAAATCATAGAGAAAACAGCACAACGCCAAACCAGTTTTTTTTTAGCTTCATAAAAATGTGATATATCCATAGATTTTATGAATCTTGTTAGGTGTGCTTTGTCTATAGGTGTGTTAAATTATGGCATATGTTGCATGCATATAGGTCATGTGATGACTAAGAACGTGCCAGAGGCAAGACCTGGAATACACGGAGGTCGCCAAGGAGCACGAGGAAGGATGTCCTCGTCGTCGGTGCTCCCAAAGCCTTCACTGACTTTTCGTTGTCCGGTTCCTGCCCAAGGCAAGCCCTGGTGCTAACCCCTACTTTTCAGAACATTTTGTTTACGCGTTAAGTTTTGAGGAGAGAGTTTTACACCATTTGATAGTTTTGATAAGAAACAAAACTTATTTTTATTACAATATGGATTAGTCAATGGTACAACTAATTATTTCGTGCATTGGAATCTTGGAAAATTATTATCTAATGCAATCTAAAAATTAAGAGAAATCTCCCGTCATAATCATTGGCGGACATACCAATTGTGACACATCGCAAAAAGTTAGAGGTTGACACGATGTGTCAAAAAAGGTACAAAGGTCAATAGTAGTTTTTTGGCATGAATATACGATTCACGTTATCATTTCACATGAATGTGTAGTAAAATTTTTTTCTAGCATTACAAGGTACGGGCATATCAACTTATTTGAAAAGGAGGGAGTACTAGATAAGGTTTTATACAACCATAAAAAATGTCTCTATGCTTTTCAAAATTATAAAAAGTTATAGAGATAAAGTTTGCATAGGACAAATCCAAACAAACTACTTAGAGCTTTGAAAAAAATATTTTTCTCTATAGAAATGTGAAAATATCTTAGAATGTAGAAATGATTTAACGAGGTTACTCTTCATGAAACCCTTGGGTGTGTGTTTATATTGGACGGGAAAGGGCCTGCCGTGGCCTTTACAATAAGATGATCTCAATCGAGAAGATTTCAACGAACGACAACTTGACATACAAGACATATCCTATTCCTATTCTATCTAATTATCCAATAGTTACATTGAGGGGATTAACCTGGACTATATCGTTAACGTAGAAAATTTCTCAAAACATTCTTAATTGATATGCACACGTTTTTAGAAAACTTTCTGCAATAAAATTATCGAGTAACAAACAATTCAAGAGTCAAACGTAAGGACAATGTGTCAAAAAAAAAAAAAACTAAAGGGAAATCGACTCAACTAAAATATATAGGGTTATGTTTGAATCTAAACTAAAATCCAAACAACCTATGGCTCCCAGTCTGTTCTTCGTCAGTTCATCACCCACCCACCCGCCCGCCACCACCATATACCAAAAGCTGACCGAGCGAAGGTCGCAGGTCGCCGGCCGGCAGTCGTGAGCGGGAGTTCATCTCATTTTTCGAGTTCTCAGATCTCATCTCTAAGCGCTTCTCCGCATTTCTCCACAGGATCAGTCTGCTCTGACCGTCTATTGCCGTGATACGGTACGTGTGTGCTTTAGCTCCCTTCTTTTTCCCCTTCTCCAATCTCCACTAGCCATTTTTACTAGCTGGAAGCTTTTTCTCGGAAGTCGACACCGGCGTATTGCTTTTAGGGTATATAGATCTCAAACTGGTGCCATTGATCCTGTAGCCATCCTGTCTCGGATTATTTATTTATTCTTTTAGCGATCCATGTTTGTTAGAGGCAGCAAGAACCAAGAAAGGTAGACATGTAAGCTAAGCTTCTGCTTCTGAACTAGTATCAGCAGATCATATTACTAGTATAGTCAGAGACAGGTAACATAGAAAGGAGTCCATTAAATTGTGTTGATTAGAGATCAGAAACTTCAAAAATATCGCAATTTCGAAGTTTGTGAACGCAATACCACCTTTTAGTGATCCATGTTTGTTATAGGCACCATGAACCTACCTGTAAGCTAGCTTTTGCTTCTGAGTTGTTTCAATCTGACTCAAATCAAGCGAGCAAAGTAGGCATCTGATAGTAAAGAAAAGACAATGTTACTAGTTCCCACTCAGTTTTTGCTAGTATAAGCGCCTAAGCCTATTATTAGTAATTTAGTATCATCACTGATTGGTATTTTTGACACGAGTCCATTAATTTGTGTTTATTAGATCAGCAACTTCGA
This sequence comes from Hyparrhenia diplandra, assembly GCA_015847255.1. Lineage (NCBI taxonomy): Eukaryota > Viridiplantae > Streptophyta > Magnoliopsida > Poales > Poaceae > Hyparrhenia > Hyparrhenia diplandra. The sequence goes on from JADLZK010008254.1 coordinate 430,141, forward strand.
AAATATGGCAAAAAAAAAAAAAAAAAAAAAATTTTTCAAGGGGGGAGTCGTTCCCCACCTAAATTATATTCCATTGGCCCCGAATGACCGTATAAAGTTTACATCGAGAATATTTACAACACACCCAAATGTACAATTTTGAGCTCAAATGGCCATGTCTAGTTTTGCTTAGCCGTCTCAAAAATCTGGCACCATCTATCAGCAATATGCTTCTTCTTCCTTTTGATCCTTGCCCTCCATAACTCTGCCGTTTCTATGCATAGCTGCAAGGCTTGTTGCACCGTGGTTTCCTCATTCCTAAACTGTACAATCACAATACCTTTTTTTTTACATACTGAAGTGCCACCTGAATTTATACTGTGGCCTAAAACGGCCTGAAGAAATGTTACATTTACATTTTCATTCGCATATCACACAGCTCGTGATTGAGAACAGAGCAGGTAGAACAGAGGTAGAAAACTTTACAAAATCACTGGCATCCCTCCATGTGTTTAAACTTTAAAGAAAGTTGTTTTGGACATTGACATAGTTTCAAAAGAAAAGAAAAAAACAACTCGGACCACTGTTGTTTTTTTTTTTTTTTACTATAAATAAATATATTGATATGCAATGGTTACTTGTATAGTGTGGTTCATGTAAGGTTCCAATCATTCATTGTCTAACTTAACCAAAAAAAACAATTGAAATGAAAGCTTCACTGCTTCCATGTCTTCATTCTTCAAAGCAAAAATTTATTTGCTTATTCGTTAACACTTGCAGGTTCAAGAGACTTTTATTCTATAAAATATCCTTATTGGGTCCTTTAATGGAACTCCCTGAAAGCAAGCTTACAGACTTCATCAAAAGCAGTGAAAAGGCAAAATGGATAGCAGTCAACAATCACAATGTGAAGAACTTCACAGAAGATGACATTAAAAGGATAACTAACAACTACAGTACTCCTATTGGCCAAGGTGGCTTTGGACAAGTTTACCGAGGTTCTCTTGATGATGGTACTACAGTTGCAGTAAAGAAATACATCTGCCAGAATCTGAAAGATGGATTCGCCAAGGAGATAATCGTCCATTGCCAAATCAACCACAAGAATGTAGTCAGGCTCTTGGGCTATTGTTCTGAGGATGATGCGTTAACGATTGTTACGGAATTTGTTCCCCAGGGGAACCTCAAAGATCTCCTCCATGGCAGTGATGCTCCCATTTCTCTGGATGCAAGGTTGCGTATTGCTATAGAATGTGCAGATGCATTAGGATACATGCATTCATCCATGTACCAACCGATGATTCACGGTGATATTAAACCTGATAACATACTCCTGGATAATAATTTGGGTGTAAAATTGTCCGATTTTGGATTATCGAGGTTGCTTTCTATGCACCAAACTCAATACACCCAGAATATAATAGGCGTCAGAGGTTACATGGATCCAGAGTATATTGAGACTGGGCTTCTTGATCCAAAGAGTGATGTTTATAGTTTTGGAGTTGTTCTCTTGGAACTAATTACCAGAGACAAGGCAAGCGAAAATGGGTTTGGTACTGGCCTGAAAAGAAACTTCAATGATGCTCTTGGAAAAGGAAAGCAAGAGGCACGAAAGATGTTTGATACTAAGATAGCAAACGAGAGAGACATTGAGATCTTTGATGAAATCGGAAATCTGGCAGCACAGTGCTTCATAAAGGATGTCAAGGAACGCCCTGAAATGAAAGAGGTTCTGGTGAGTCTGCATATGCTTAGAAGATCCCTTCGTTGTGAGAAAGCTCAAGGAAAAATAGGTGAAGACTCATCATCAGGAACACAGGCGATAACACAGAAGTTTGACAATCATGGCTCAAGCATTCTCAGATCCAGATCCAACTCAAGTGTAACCTACAAGTTCAGCATCCTAGACATCTTCAATAGGAAATCACGCAGGTTAGAGAGTTATGATGCTTTACTGAAAGCTATGGGCGTAAATACTTTCACTTTAAAAGAACTCAAAAGGATTACCCACAGCTATTCTCATTGTATTTCCGAGGATTATATTGGTGTCATTTACAAGGGACGTATCGAGAACCAAGATGTTGCAGTGGTGAGGATGTCATATGGGCACATGAACCTTTATGGAGAAGATTTTGTTAAAGCCATAAGTTTTGTATCTAAGGTTAAACATCGGAATATCATCAGTTTTGTAGGCTGTTGCGTGGAGAGGGAACCATTCCTGATTGTATACGAGCTTGCCCCCAGTAAGAGTCTGCACGAGCTTCTGCATTGTTATAATGGTAGTCTCTCACTTGATTTACGCCTAGGTATTGCAATTGGATCCGCAGAGGCATTGAAATATTTGCACTCATCCTTGGGACAAATACACATCCATGGCAATGTCACATCTACATATATACTGCTAGATGAGTATCTTGTGCCAAAGGTATCGGATATTTTTCCCGGACCCCTGATGAGCAAAAGTATGTGTTTCGAATGCAATAACACAGCATACATTGACCCAGTTTACATGAAGACTGGGCGCTTGACATCAAAGAGTGATGTTTACTCTTTTGGAGTTGTACTCTTGGAACTAATCACCAGAAAAGGACCAAGAATGGACGGTAGCCTCCAGATTGAATATATCAAAGCTTGTGAGAATGAAAATAGTGGGAAAGCAATGTTTGACAATGAGATTGCAGTCAAAGGGAACATGTTTATCCTCGAAGAGATGGGCAAGCTGGCAGTGGATTGTCTCAAGGACGATGTAGATGAGCGACCAGAAATGGTGGAGGTGGTGGAACGCCTTCAGAAGCTAAGAAGAGAGAAGACTGATGCAACAAATATTTCTTCGCTTCACTTTGCCTCATCTGCCATCGTTGACCTTCTCAGAAGCGGCCATGCCCCAGCTCCAAAGGATTGATCTGCAGTTCAAAAGGCTGTCTGAGCAATATGGAGAGCCTTGCTAGTCTCCTAGAGGTGCATCTGACCATGGATAAACAATTGTTTGATCTGGATATTTTCCCTCACAATGTGCTCCCTAGTTTCACCTCTGTAATTTTCAATAAAGATGACTCTCAAACTACAGCTTATTCTAAGCTGCAAATCTGTAATATCAATACTGCCAGTACCCAGTGATTCGTTGCCTAGCTTTTTTTTCTTTTCTTTCTTCCTCTGCCGCGAGTGATTTTGTACCGTGCAGATTACGAAACGCTGTGTTTAGCTCCAGTGCAGATTACGAAACCTAGGCTGTGTTTGGTTCCAGCTAAAGTTTGGCAAGTGACTAAAAAGTGTATTGTAGCATTTTTCGTTTGGTTGTGGTTGTCTACTATGAGTTAACTAGCCTCAAAAGATTCGTATCGCAAAGTACATCTGAACTGTGCAATTAGTTGTTTTGGTTACCTACATTTCATGTTCTATGCAAGTGTCTGTTTGCTACATTTAATGATGATGTGAGAGAAATTTTAAACGTTGTCCAAACTTTGGACAACTAAACACAGCCTAGTAAGATTTTACAGGCACTGCTAGGTGTTGATTGCTAGTTTACCCGTTGGAAAGCTGGGCCTAAATACAGTCAGTGTTCCAAAGATCGCACTAACTGTGTTCCAGTGGAAAGCTGGGCCTGGGATCATGTTCCATTCCATGTGGGCACGTACGCAATACAAGCCTCTAGCGTTCTTGCTATCAAGATGGATGGGCAATTCGGCATGGTTGGAGGTTGGTTGGTGCCTGCCAATGCCAGGACCAAATATTCAGAATCAACGAGCACATCACCTCACTACCAGTACTGTACCTACTGTCTCACTTCATTTCTTACTCCGGCCTGTTATTCACCACTTCATGAGCTGCGTTGCTTCGCATGCTTACCTCCCACTGTTAAAGGCTGCATTTGGAACGCAAGGATTTCACAGGAATCGTCAAGTAATTTCACCTCAGCTCCCGTTCAAAAGGAGCCTTAGAAACAGAGCAGAACGGACTTTGGCTTGGGACTGAGACTGAACCCTATCCTAGTTCAGGAAACCTGTCAACGCGCGGCCACGGCATTGCAAGCATGTCCTGTCTGCACGTCCAAATCCAAATTCAGAAAAAATGGCAGATCAGATTCGATGCGCACAAACGAAACGCTTTACAGAGGAATCGAATTCGCAGCAGTTGCAGGCCCTCCACTACCACTACCACTACCACTACCACTAGATATGGGTGGAATGCACATCCCAGTTTATTCACTTGAGCCTTGCAAAATACCTACAGTATGCACACCATGTAGCAACAAAGTCACACAGCTGGCAGCATGGATGCATGGGGGTACGAAATCTACTGTGCACGCACGCATGAATGTGTGGTGGTGATCAAGTGAAGTGAACGTGCAAACCACTTCAACTCCTCGATCCCACTACAGATGCATTCATGCATGATGCATGACAACTATGCTTCCACTTCAACCATGACCATCCATCCCAAGTGCAACCCAAAACTAGTTAGAGGGAATCATACATACATAGTACATCAAGAGGCCTTCCAGAGAGAGGTAACCACACAAAAAAAAGGCATCATGTGTCAGTATCCAAAGCTAGCTCTTCATCAGGCCGTCCTGGGCCCAACAGAAATGCTGCCTTCAAAGTTTCCAAAGCACATATAAGAGGGAAAATGCAGGCAAAAGCATCCTGAAAGCAAAGATATGGGCACCTGCTTTAGCTTCCCACTTCACTTGTCATCATATCTATCTACATTCTCCTTTGACACGGGACTATTTTTCTTTAACCTTGGGAAGAGTTGCAGCAAACATGATTGAATTATTAAATTTGATTCCCATTGCACATTAAATCGAATGGGTTTTATATATTATTGCCAGGAATGAACATTGCACATTATACATAGCCAGATTATGCCAACACTCGTTTAGGTTCTTCCCAAAATTTTCAGCACAAATACAAATGCTGCCCGTTGTACCATGGCTAGAAGAATACAAATTGATGGCAGTGGATAGATATGTTTGGCCTAACCAAGCCGAGAAAAAGAAAAATCATAATAGTGTCAACTATAAACAACATCAAGAAAAAATAAACATGTTTCAAATTAGGGGAACACACACTCTATTTGCTCCATCAGCTAGACATCTAAAAGCAAACTGTACTGTGGGCATGAAGATTGCTAATGCTGCCAGAAACAGGTTTTGGTCAAATCTTATGGCCACATCAGTGGATCAGTGATGAATCTGGAAAGAGAATAAACAAGGGAGATGTAATGTCCAACCAGCACTTCTAAACACATAACTGTAAACTGAAAGTCATGGACTGGGTAGTTTACATTACCTCTTATCATGACTAAGCAGAGGCATCTGCTTTCTCATCCAAAGAGGAACAGTGATCTTCAAGATCTTCAGATGTTTCCATATTGCTTTCCTTACTGTCATCAGCTGAGAACAGAATAATCATGTTGTGATTTCTAGTGTTGTAACAAATTAATTGATTTAATGCAACTGAGGAGAATACTCCAGTAATTCATGTAAGCCGTGTCATCAAATAAAAAAAAAATTATATCAAAAATTTATAAAGTTTAGGTCCAAACCTTCACAAGCCTGTCTAGCTTGTTGTTTTCGGTAATAGATACCCAACATAAGACGGCAGAAACGCCAAGGAACTGAATGCAGATCATGGCCTATTTTCTTCAGCCAGATTCTGTGTGCTTCCTCAGCTCTATTATCCTTCTCAAGTGCACAAACTAATAGCTCATATGTTCTCATTGTATTTCCTTGCCCTTTGCTCAGCATCCATTTGACCACCTGAGTAATGTAGTCATAGACATTTACTACACAGTGGATAACAAATACAAATGAAAGCAGCTAACATTATAGAATACCTGGACGATTCTATGCCATTGTTCCTCCTTCTCAAGAACTGAAAGTGCTTGCTTTTAGTGAGGCCACAGGAAAATCCTGCTCAAAGGCAACCCAAGCATCAAGGGTTCCATAAACAGCTTCTCTTGAATCTTCGAGGCTAAGAAGCTGCAGTTAGAGAATGCAGTATTTGGTTAAATTGTTGCACTAGGCAAAAGCAGCTAAATGACTGCAATTAATTGACAAATTTCAATAATGCACAAGTGGTGTAAATTTATCCACACTGAACAAGAATGAAGGTTATAATTTGTGCACTCAGTTGGCCACTGGCCAGCCAGGTCAAGACCACAAGATTAATGCACTGTTTTGTTTCTTTTTATACATGATAGTCATTCAAAGAACTGGCAGGTGCTCACATAATCTACTTTCTTAGGTCAACAATTCATCAAAATGAATTATTTGTTATCACTCTTCTACCAAAATCAAGAAAATCATGTGAAATGTGAACTCACTAGTATCTATTATCATGCAGGTAAAATGTCACTGTCTATAAAATGTCTTGCACAATTCATCTTTGGTAATCAGAACATGGAATTAGATGAATGCCAGAAAATGCTGTCAGTGTTTGTTTCATTGTCACTTACAATTTCCGAAATATCTGTAAACACATTATTAGCATGTGTAATTGTGTATCATCAACATCTGAAACGTACTAAAATAATTTCCATACAAGTTAACTGAATTATATCAATACTATCTGTACATACAGTGTTGACAAGAAATTTCCTTTTCTCCGCTGAAGACAGATTTTTTCCAACAGGGCCTTCCTCCAATTTTCTTGTGCTCTTTCGTATGCGATCAATTATTATGCCAGTATCCTGTTTATAAGAAGTAATCCCCACACCTTATATAATGTCATGGTTGTGAAGCTAAACAAAGTAACCAAACTAAAGAATTATAAATGCTTGTATGGAAGCAACCCAGAAATGTGCAAGAAACTATTCAATGCAATCAGTGAATCCAAAGATTGGCATGTATTTTGAATATTGACTAGGTTATCATGCTGAGCATCTAAAAATAATATAGGATTTCTTAATAGTGATCAACCAGTAAAGGAAAGACTCAACACAACGTAGTAACAAAGATAAACAGAAATATTTCAGTACAAAGCAAAAGGGTGACAGTGTTATGGGTACCTTCACAGGCGTAGTTGGTTCTAACTCATTCTGCTGATATGTTGAGTCTCTTGAAACTCTTCTGTAAGTAGAGAAATCTCTGGTAGCATGCTTGTTACATGGACCAGATATGGGCTAAACAGATGAGCCAGAGGAACACTACACAGAATTAAGTTAGGGAAACTTCTTGCTTAAAATGCAGACGTGTATACCTCTATATGTGAATCCCAGAACCTGCACAATGTAAGTAAAAAGGAAAAGTTTATTAAACAATATCTTCTCCTTATTAAGAGACTATAAACTATGAATGAAGCCAATAAAAGGGAGTACAAGAGTGAGGAGCTTGTGCAATTTATAGTTCGAAAATCAAATTGTTCAGAAATGCAATTCCCTATCATTACAAATTCACAGGTATAGACGGATGCCAAGGGAAAAAAGACTACTTTTTATCTAATAGTAACTTGAAATACTTTAGTCTCAGAGTTCAGAAAACATAGCTGGGTTTCCTCAAATCCAAGAAAAGAAGGAAAGGGAAGCATGGTGATTTGAAAGGATAAAGTCAATGGTAGGGGACTGGGTAACGGAAGAGAAGGAACTCACCGGTGGAGAGGGGCGGCGTGGCCGGTGGCGGGTAGGCAGTGAATAGCGCGGAGGGAACGCTGGAGATGCCGGAGCATGGTGACGGCTGACCGCAGCTGAAAGCTCCTCACGGCTACCTCTCGGTCTCGGATTGGGAGGGCCCGAGGGGAGCGGCGCTGGCGGTCGGCGAAGGCAGAGCGCCGCCACGACGACGGGCACGAGCGGCGGCGTCGCGCTCTGGGTCTGCGAGCGACTACGATCGGCGTGTACTCAGTGCTGGCCCATGGGCCATGTCGCAGTTACAGGGGTCCCAGCCCCACGCCAACCCAGCCCAACCGTGAGGAGGTCAGCTTGAGCGAGCAGGCTACCTGTTGGGCCATCAAAATTCCTTTAGGCCGAAATCTAGGTAAGGTAGTTCTGGGCCTCTGCCACTGGCGGCCGGCGATTTAAAATTTATGGTTCAAACAAAATTTAGAATTCCATACATATATTTTATTTGCCACTGTCTCGTAAGGCTTATTTGGCAAGCGTTTCCTACCTGCACAAATAAAGTAAAAATCAGTGGTCAAAATAAATAAGCCAATCTGATTTAGCTTCTATACGTTTTAGCACAAACCTGGGGCTGGTTTGGTACGGCTTATAAGTTGCTTATGACCAAAATAAGTTGAACCAATTGTCGTTTCTTTTGCAGCTTATTTCAGCCACGCTTATTTTCACTGCTCTCATTTTTTTGTACTAAAAGGAAAAGGCTAGATCAGAGCATAGCTTTTACTCTATTGTCCAGTTTATTTGGGAACTGCTTCCGGCATAAGCTATATATACCAAACAAGGCCAGGAGTTGTGAAAATTAGCGTCACTGAAATATGCTGAAATTAATTGTATATTTTGGCTATTGTATCTTATTTTAGCCATAAACAGCGTATAAAGTTATACGAAACGTGTCTAGAGGTAGAAGTGGTGGTTTTTTTTTTTGGAGGATTTTTAGGGTGTATAATATTTGGACTCAATGTGATGAGCATCAGGATAATTTTTTAATCAACGTACAGAACGGTTTATCATCGGTTGCCATGTGTAAATGGTGAAATAATATCACAAACAGCTTTAAGCCACACAATTAGTAAATGTTCAGATAACTTTAGTATGTCACAAGAAATTGACACATAAGTAAATGTATGTACTTTGTGCTTTTTGAGAAACAACTTTGATAAATATATATTAAAAATATTTATATTTATGATGCTTTGAAAAGATTTTTTGAATCTAGTTTTTAATAAATTTATTTGAAGATACAAATGTTACACGTATTTTTATACAAATTAAGTCAAACTTGTGACACTAAAACCGGAAACAACACATAATTTGGGGCCTGACACCCTCACATGATCTTTGAATTTGTGTATGAACCTAGCTCTTAATGAAAACTAGTTTTTGATTTCTTATATTAAAATATAAAAATTGTTTCGAGCTTAGCTCACGAGAAAACCTGTTGCGGGTGCCGTAAGGATATACGTGTAATTTGGCCGCTCCACTCATCATAATATAATATATATATGTTTCTATCAAAAAAAAAAAAAGGGGAGTCATCATCAGTAATCAGGGAAGGTGTATTTTGAACAAAGCAAAAGATTAAGAAACGCCCAAGCCGGACCCACATTTCTTCTCCGACCGTTCTTCTTCACCTCCATCTTCATTCTATTCCGCACCCACCACCACCACCACCACCAAAAGTGATCAAGCGAAGGTCGCAGCCAAGCAGCTGTGAACCTTGCTGGAGCTCATTTCACTTTTGGAGAGTTCTTGGATCTCATCTCTAGCTACTGTTACTTCCCCGCAGGATCAGTCTACCCTCCCATCGATTGACGTGATACGGTACGTGTGTGCTTAGCTCCTTTGTTCTTATTCCCCCTTCTCCACTAGACCGCTTAGCCATTGTTCTTAGCTATCTGGATCTGGATCAGCAGTCGGCACCGACAGCCCCGGCCGCCGTATTGCTTAGGGTATAGATCTCAAATTGATGCCGTTGGTGCTGCAGCCATCGTGTCTCAGCTTATTCACCTTTTTAGCGATCCATGTTAATAGGCAGCAAGAAGGTAGCTCTAAGCTAAGCTTCTGCTTCTGACTTTTTGAGCTGTTCCAATCCTACTTAAATCAGGCAACTAAACTGAGAAAATATGTAGTGCAAACCACAACTATCGTGTAAAAACCATGAAAAAAAAAAGTCGTCTAAATTCATCAAAAAAATCACACATATAGAAATAACAAATTTCAAGCCGGAAAGTTGTCTAGACAATTTGTTACAAATTTGTTATTTTTATATCTTACAGATAAAGTCGAGTTTGGACAAGATATTTTACAAGGTTGTGTATTATCATATCACCTACGTGTGTGATTTTTTTGGTGAATTTAGATGACTTTTTTGATATGGTTTTACACGGGTTTTTTCACGGTAGTTGTGGTTTGCACTACATATTACCCCGACTAAACTAGCCATCTTATACTCCGCCGAAGTTTTTTTTTATTTGATATAAGACCAAACTAGCTTACCCACAGTTTCTGTTACTAAGCGTCACAGGCTGTTAGTATTATCAGAGACGGGAGATTTAGACACGAGTCCATTAATTTGTCTTGACTAGATCAGCAACTCTGAAAATATAGCAATTTCATTTCCCCACAAATATTAAATATATTGATGCCTCGGTTCCTTGTATAGGTTTGGTTCATGTAAAACTCACAATCATTCAGTGTCTTCCTTTAAAAGAAAATAATAATAAAAAAAATGAAAGCTTCAGTGTCTTCACTAGAGTTTCGTACACAAATTTACTGACTTGGTTCGTTTACATTGGCAGGTTCAAGAGACTTTTATGCTGTAAAATCCTTACCAGTGTCCTTTAATGGAACTCCCTGAAAAGAAGCTTACCGACTTCATCAAAGGCAGTGAAAGGGCAAAATGGATACCAGTCAACAATCACAATGTGGAAAACTTCACAGAAGATGACATTAAAAGGATAACTAACAATTACAGCACCCCCATTGGCCAAGGTGGCTTTGGACAAGTTTACCGAGGTTCTCTTGATGATGGTACTAGTGTTGCAGTAAAGAAATACATCTGCCAGAATGTGAAAGATGGATTTGCAAAAGAGATAATCGTCCATTGTCAAATCAACCACAGGAATGTAGTCAGGCTCTTGGGCTATTGTTCTGAGGATGATGCGTTAATGATTGTCACTGAGTATGTTCCTGGGGAAACCTCAAAGATCTCCTTCATGGCAGTGATGCTCCCATTTCTCTGGATGCAACGTATTGCTATAGAATGTGCAGATGCATTAGGATACATGCATTCATCCATGTACCAACCGATGATCCATGGTGATATCAAACCTGATAACATACTCCTGGACAATAATTTGGGTGTAAAATTGTCTGACTTTGGATTATCGAGGTTGCTTTCCATGCACCAAACTCAATACACCCAAAATGTAATAGGCAGCATAGGTTACATGGATCCAGAGTATACTGAGACTGGGATCCTTGATCCAAAGAGTGATGTTTACAGTTTTGGGGTTGTTCTCTTGGAACTAATTACCAGAGCCAAGGCAAGCGAAAATGGGTTTGGTTCTGTCCTGAAAAGAAACTTCACCGATGCTCTTGGAAAAGGAAAGCAAGAGGCACGGAAGATGTTTGATACTAAGATAGCAAACGAGAGAGACATTGAGATCTTTGACGAAATAGGAAATCTGGCCGCACAGTGCTTCACAAAGAATATCATGGAACGCCCTGAAATGAAAGAGGTTCTGGTGAGTCTGCATATGCTTAGAAGATCCCTTCATTGTGAGAAAGCTCAAGGAAAAAAATAGGTCAACACTCATCGTCGGCAACACAGGTGATAACACAAAAGTTTGACAATCATGGCTCAAGCATTCCCAGATCCAACTCCAACTCAAGTGCAACCTCCAAGTCCAGCATCCTAGACATCTTCAATAGGAAATCACGCATGTTGAGAGTAATAATGATGTTCTAATACTGAAATCTGTTGGCGTAAATATTTTCACCTTAAAAGAACTCAAAAGGATTACCCACAGCTATTCTCATTATATTTCCGAGGATTATATTGGTGTCTCCTACAAGGGACGTATCGAGAACCAAGATGTTGCAGTGAAGAGGTTGTCATGTGGGCACAGGAACTTTTATGGAGATGGTTTTGTTAATGTCATATTTTGGGCATTTAAGATTAAACAACGGAATATCATCAATCTAGTAGGCTGTTGCATGGAGAGGGAACCTCCTCTGTTGGTATACGAGTTTGCCCCCAGTAAGAGCCTGCATGAGCTTCTGCATTGTTATAATGGTAGTCTCTCACTTGATTTACGCCTAGGTATTGCAATTGGATCCGCAGAGGCATTGGAATATTTGCACTCCTTACACGTCCATGGCAATGTCACATCTACATGTATACTGCTAGATGAGTATTTTGTGCCAAAGGTATCGGATATTTTTCCCGGACCCCTGATGAGCAAAAGTATGTGTTTGAATGCAATAACACAGCATACATTGACCCAGTTTACATGAAGACTGGGCGCTTGACATCAAAGAGTGATGTTTACTCTTTTCGAATTGTGCTCTTGGAACTAATCACCAGAAAACAACCAAGAAATGTGGACAAAAACTTTAGCCTCCCGATTGACTATATCAAATATTGCAAGTATGAAAATAGTGGGAAAGCCATGTTTGACAAGGATATTGCCTTGGAAGGGAACATGCTTATCCTGGAAGAGATGGGCAATCTGGCAGTGGAGTGTCTAAGGGAAGATAGAGGCGAGCGACCAGCAATGGGGAAGGTGGTGAAACGCCTTCAGAAGCTAAGAAGAGACTTGAAGCATGCCGAAAGGGGCCTACAGGATGCCACAGCCTCTCATGTCGATGAGTAGATAACAGGAGAGATTGATGCAGCAAATATTTCTTTTGCTTCACCTAATCTCCTCTGCTATTGCTACCTTCTCAGAAGCGGCCATGCCCGAGCTCCAAAGGATTGATCTGCAGTTATTTTCCCTCACAATGTGCTTTCTAGTTTCACCTCTGTAATTTTCAATAAAGATGACTCTGAAACTACAGCTTATTCTAAGCTGCAAATCTGTAATATACTGCCAGTACCCAGTGATTCGTCGCCTAGCTTTTTTTTTTTCGTTCTTCCTCTGCCGGGAGTTATTTTGTACCGTGCAGATTACAAAACCTAGTAAGATTTTACAGGCACTGCTAGCTGTTGATTGCTAGTTTACCCGTTGGTACAGTTAGTTACAGTCCATATGCCATATACCTGATGTTGCAGAGTGGTCCGGGCTGAGATGGGTCAGTAGAAAGGCAGTGGGAGCCCTGGCCCATTAATATCGCTGTGCCTTGCCCTATGAAGCAGAGGAAATGTTTGTTGACCACATTTTCACCGACACTAGTGTCCACAACTGTATGTAGTAAAAAGAGGTTTGACAGCCAGGCGATCATTCAGTTGGTCAGTGCAAATGTGCTTGTGATTCAGTTGGTCAGTGCAGGCTTTCAAGTTTTTCCAATTCTACTGTCTGTGACGATCACAAGTAACTTGAGCAGATCATCAAGCATGTTCCTCCTTTAAATTAGCCCTTTGTGTTTATCTCAGCTGATGAACCATAGTCCTATTATTATTTACTACGCATCAAGCGAGCAAACTACGCATTAAGTTTTTTGCTAAGCCTATTATTATTTACTAGTATCATCACTGATTGGTGGTATTTTTGACATGAGCCTATTAATCTGTGTTGATTAGATAAGCAACTTTGAAAATATGGCAATTTCAAAATGTACAATCGCAATACCTTTTTTTTTACATACTCCCTCCATGTGTTTAAAGAAAGTCGTTTTGGACATTGACATAGTTTCAAACGAAAAAAAAAAAGAAAACAACTCTGACTGCATTTTTTTTTTTTTTTTTTTTGGCTATAAATCAATATATTGATATGCAACGGTTACTTGTATAGTGTAGTTCATGTAAGGTTCCAATCATTCATTGCCTAACTTAACCAAAAAAAAAATTGAAATGAAAGCTTCACTCTTCCATGTCTTAATTCTTGAAGCAAAAATTTATTTGCTTATTCGTTTACACTTGCAGGTTCAAGAGACTTTTATTCTATAAAATATCCTTATTGGGTCCTTTAATGGAACTCCCTGAAAACAAGCTTACTGACTTCATCAAAGGCAGTGAAAAGGTCAAAATGGATAGCACTCAACAATCACAATGTGAAGAACTTCACAGAAGATGACATTAAAAGGATAACTAACAACTACAGTACTACAGTTGCAGTAAAGAAATACATCTGCCAGAATGTGAAAGATGGATTCGCTAAGGAGATAATTGTCCATTGTCAAATCAACCACAAGAATGTAGTCAGGCTCTTGGGCTATTGTTCTGAGGACGATGCATTAATGATTGTCACTGAGTATGTTCCTGGGGAAACCTCAAAGATCTCCTCCATGGAAGTGATGCTCCCATTTCTCTGGATGCAAGGTTGTGTATTGCTATAGAATGTGCAGATGCATTAGGATACATGCATTCATCCATGTACCAACCGATGATTCACGGTGATATCAAACCTGATAGCATACTCCCAGCCCAATGGTTTTTCTTCACAAATTTGTATAGCGCCGGAACCGTTTTAGACATGAAACTGCTCGCTTTGGAAGAACCGAACAGAGCCTTAAGATGATTTAGAACTTTTAAGTTTGAAATTGCTCGCTTTCAAATGTTTGTATTTGTATTTTTAATAAATTTAGATTTTTGAAAGAATTGAAATTATTTTTTTGTTTTTTTAAGTACTGTCTTTGAATTAAGAAGAATATAATTGGTTCAGTTTATAATAGAAACACCTGGTCTGTAGCATGGTGGCGGCGGGCAGCAGCGGAATAGGATTGAGAGCAGCAACGGCGATTGGTGAAGGCAGAGATGCAGACAGCATTTTTCTGCCTCTGCAATCCGCTGTGTGGCAGTGGCAGGTCAGGATAGGCCTAACCATTAGTTTAATACGCAATTCGGCATATATAAGTAAAAAAGTTTACCAAACACAAAGGTACATTATTATAATTATTAACAGACGCATGGTAAACAAATACTTATAATGGTCTCATAATAATAATTATAAATTCAACACTCAAGTTCAATGTTTGCATAAATGAAGAATCAAGCACTTGACGAAAAACACAATGCACTAATTTACTTGCCCGTAAATGCATCAGAAATGAACTTCAGATACAGACCACACCAGAATAGTATTTGTTTTAAACTTTGGTTATTTACAGGGCAACATTCTACAGCAAATTAAAGCATGACTTCTCTTTCAGTGAACCCAAATACACACTAATTGTGAATGAGAAAAGAGGCGTGGTATAGGGCATACCAGTTACAGTAGATCTTATACAGCGGCGGACCAATTGAAGGGGAGACGCTGGGAGGCTGGGAATGCAGGCAGCGACTTGGCCTCGGGGCCTCGCCGAGATGTACAGGCCAGGGGCGTTGTCTCTTGGGCTCTTCCTTAGGCGTCCCAAAGAAGCGAAGGGCGCGACGCGGCGTGGCTTCCCCGTGGCGCAGCCCGGTGGCGGGGAGAGGAGATGACCCCCAGTAGGGCGCGCGGCGCGTGGCGCCCGCGCAGCTGCTCCGGGAAGCGGACGAGCGGAACCCCGAGGCTTGGCGCTCCAGCGCGGCTGCCTGCTAGAGCGGGACGGCTCCGCGGCGGCGCTGGTTCGGTTGGACAAGTCGGGGTCAGGACGGCGGCGGCGCCGTCGCGTGAATGCAAACTGCAGAGGAGGCTGGCGCCAAGACAGGTTGAGGCCTTCAGCGAGCAGGCTGCCTGTTGGGCCATCAAATTTCTTTTAGGCCGAAATCTAAGGTGCTGCTGGGCCTGTACGGGCTACCTTGTGGGCTTACCAGTTGCCACTGACACTGGCGATTCACCGAGAGACTCCAGTACCAAAGAGTAATTTTTTTTTTGTCTCCCTAACCCTAAACAGTCATTGTATCCCAAGAACTTTACCTCCTGTTGTGGTTTCAAACCATTTCTGTTGTGGTTTAGAGCAGTTTCACAAACGATTGTATTATTTTATTTAAAATGATAATAAATACCTTTTCTGCTCTAAAATAAGTCTATAACCCATACTCTGAGGAGTCAAATAAACTTCATTCTAACTAGGTTTTAAAAATACCAAAATAGTACCAAAATGATCAAAAAAAAATTATGATGTGAGTAACCTAAAGATGCTCATTTTAATATCACGGATATTAATGTTCATTAGTATATATTTGGTCAAAATTGAGATTCTTTTGACCCATCGAAATATGAAATCTGTACCTAATACTAAAGTGGCAAAATTGAGTCGGAATCTTGGCAAATTATTATTTAATGAAATCTAAATAAATGTATTTATATAATTTCTAACAAGGGCTGCCATGTGAAAAATTAAGAGAAATCTCCGGCCATAGTCATTGGCGGACATACCAATCCTGACACATCGCCAAAAAAAAAAAAAAAAGTTACTCCAGAGGTTGATACGATGCGTCAAAAAAGGTACAAAGGTCAAGTTTTTTTTTTTTTTTTTTTTTTTGCATGAATATACCATTCACGTTGTCATTTCGCATGAATGTTTAGTAGGTTTCTTTTCTTGCGTTGCAAGGTGCGGGCATAATTACTAGTATCAACTTTTTTTGAAAAGGAGGGGGTACTAGATAAGGTTTTATAGAATCATAAAAATGTCTCTATGCTTTTCAAAATTATAAAAAGTTCTAGAGATACAGTTTGCATAGGACAAACCCAAACAAACTAGTACTTAGAGCTTTAAAAATGTATCTTTTTTTCTATAAAAAATGTGAAAATATCTTAGAATGTAGAAATGATTGAGGTTACCTTTCCTAGGACCCGTGTTTATAATGGATAGGAAAAGCCCGCCGTGGCATTACAACAAGATGGAATGGAGAAGATTTCAACAGACTTCTATGCGCCCGTGGCCTGACGGCTCGGGCCGAAGCACGAATAATTGGCTCGGCCCAAGCACGGCCCAGCCCGAGGCTACGGGCCGGGCGGCCCGCAAGACAAGGAGGTAGTGCGGGCTTGGGCCGACCCCGAAAGCCGAGGGGGCACGGCTCGGCTCGGCACGGCACAGAATTTGGAGGAGGCCCAAAGTGAGGCTCGGTGGTAGATATACTTGGTGATAATCATATTTGGTATATTAGTCCCGATATTTTCATATTTGGTATAATATTGTACATATACCGGGTGAGGCCCGATGAATTTTAAATTGTGGTACGTGTCATTACGTGTTGTGCTTTTCATATTTTTAATGGAATCTTTGTAAAAATTGGTCATCTTTGAGTGGTTTTAAAAAATCGGTCCGTGAGCCAAAGACGGCACGATTTTTTCAGCCGCGCTCCACCGGGGCCGACCCAGCCCGATTTTGGCCCATGGGGACGGGCCCGGGCTTGAGGTCAGGCAGGAGCCCGCCCGCATAGAACAGCGTGCCTTGGCGGCATGGCATGGGCCGCACGGCCCATTGAAAATCTATATTGACATACAAGACACCTATTCTACCTAACCAACCAAAGAGTTATATTGAGGGGATTAACCTGTGGACTATATCGTTAACGTAGAAAATTTCTCAAAACATTCTTAATTGATATGCACACGTTTTTTGAAAACTTTCTGCAATAAAATTATCGAGTAAGAAACAATTCAAGAGTCAAACGTAAGGACAATTTGTTCAAAAAAATAAAGGGAAATCGACTCAACTAAAATATATAGGGTTATGATTCGATCTAAACTAAAATCCAAACAACCTATGGCTCCCAGTCCGTTCTTCGTCAGTTCCTCACCCACCCGCCACCACCACATACCAAAAGCTGACCGAGTGAAGGTCGCCGGCCGGCAGTCGTGACTCGTGAGCCGGAGTTCATCTCATTTTTGGAGTTCTCAGATCTCATCTCTAAGCCACTTCCCGCATTTCTCCACAGGATCAGTCTGCTCTGCCCGTCGATTGCCGTGATACGGTACGTGTGTGTGCTTACCTCCCTTCTTTCTCCCCCTTCTCCAATCTTCACTAGCCATTTTTACTACTAGTTCTTAGCTGGAACCTTTTCTCGGCAATCGACACCGACGGCTCCGCGTATTGCTTTTAGGGTATATAGATCATAAACGTGATGCCAATTGATGCTGTAGCCATCCTGTCTCGGATTATTTACTTATTCTTTTAGTGATCCATGTTTGTTAGAGGCAGCAAGAACCAAGAAGGTATTCATGTAAGCTAAGCTTCTGCTTCTGAACTAGTATGAGCAGATCAGATTACTAGTATAGTCAGAGACAGGTAACATAGAAAGGAGTCCATTAAATTGTGTTGATTAGAGATCAGAAACTTCAAAAATACCGCAATTTCGAAGTTTGTGAACACAATACCCTTTTCCCCACAAAGATTAAATATATTTATGCCACGGTTTCTTGCATAGCAATTTTTTTGTTAGTATATATCATCAGAGATGGTTAATTTCTACTAGAGTCCATTAATTTCTATTGATTAGATCAGCAACTTTGAAAATATGGCAATTTCAAAGTGTACAGCCACAATACTTTTTTTTTTTCCACAAAGAATAAATATATTGATGTCAGAGTTACCTTTTACTTGTGGTTCATGTAAAACTCCAATCATTCAATGTCTACCTTTACCCAAACAAAAATGAAACAAAAGCTTCGTTGTCTTCAATGAGATTTTCGTACACAAATTTACTCGCTTGGTCGTTGACATTGGCAGGTTCAGGAGACTTTACATAGCTATAAGATCCTTACTGTTGTCCTTTAATGGAACTCCCTGAAAAGAAGCTTACCGACTTCATCAAAGGCAGTGAAAAGGCAAAATGGATACCAGTCAACAATCACAATGTGGAAAACTTCACAGAAGATGACATTAAAAGGATAACTAACAATTACAATACTCCCATTGGCCAAGGTGGCTTTGGACAAGTTTACCGAGGTTCTCTTGATGATGGTACTACAGTTGCAGTGAAGAAATACATCTGCCAGAATGTGAAAGATGGATTTGCTAAAGAGATTATTGCCCATTGCCAAATCAACCACAAGAATGTAGTCAGGCTCTTGGGCTATTGTTCTGAGGATGATGCTTTAATGATTGTCACTGAGTATGTTCCCAGGGGAAACCTCAAAGATCACCTCCATGGCAGTGATGCACCCATTTCTCTGGATGCAAGGTTGCGTATTGCAATAGAATGTGCAGATGCATTAGGATACATGCATTCATCCATGTACCTGCCGATGATTCACGGTGATATCAAACCTGATAACATACTCCTGGACAATAATTGGGGTGTAAAATTGTCCGATTTTGGATTATCGAGGTTGCTTTCTATGCACCAAACTCAACACACCCAGAATGTAATAGGCAGCAGAGGCTACATGGATCCAGAGTATATTGACACTGGGCTCCTTGATCCAAAGAATGATGTTTACAGTTTTGGAGTTGTTCTCTTGGAACTAATTACCAGAGCCAAGGCAAGCGAAAATGGGTTTAGTACTGGCCTCAAAACAAACTTCACTAGTGTTCTAGGAAGAGGAAAGAAAGAGGCACGCCAGATGTTTGATACTGAGATAGCAAACGAAACAGACATTGAGATCCTTGATGAAATCGGAGATCTGGCAGCACAGTGCTTCACAAAGGATATCAAGGAACGCCCTGAAATGAAAGATGTTCTGGGGATTCTGCAGATGCTTAGAAGATCCCTTCAGCGTGAGCAAGCTCAAAAAGAAACAGGTCAAGGCTCGTCGTGGGGAATGCAAGCGACAACACAAAAGATTGACGATCATGGCTCAAGCATTCTCAGTTCCAGCTCTGCCATTACTGTAAATTACAAGTTCAGCATCCTAGACATCTTCAGTAGGAAATCACGCAGGTATGAGAGTTATGGTGGTCCAATACTGAAGGCTCTCGGTGTTACTGTTTTCACCGCAAAAGAACTAAGAAAGATTACCAATGGCTATTCAATGGCAATTGGCCATCGTCATTTCAGTACCGTCTACAAGGGAAATATCGAAGGCCAAGTTGTTGTGGTGAAGCAGTCAATGCAAGAGGACGAAACATTTTATAAAGAAAATTTTGTTAAAGCCTTGATATCTGCATCCAAGATTCGCCATATGAATATCATCAGGCTATTGGGATGTTGCTTGGAGACAGAACATCCTCTGTTGGTATACGAGTTTGCCTCAAATGGGAGTCTGCACGACCATCTGCATTGTCGTAATGATACTCTCTCACTTGATTTACGCCTAGATATTGCAATTGGCTCTGCAGAGGCATTAGAATATTTGCACTCCTCCCAAATCCTGTTTGGCGATGTGAAACCTTCAAAAATACAGCTGGACCACGATTTTCTGCCAAAGGTCTCGGATATTGTTTCCGCTCTCCAGATGACAAATAATGGATGTATGTGTTGCGATAGGAGCTACGTGGACCCGGTTTACATGAAGACTAACCACTTCACATCAAAGAGTGATGTTTACTCTTTTCGGAATTGTGCTCGTGGAACTCATCACCAGGAAAAACCAAGATATGATGTGGGTGAATGTAACTTTAGCCTCCCGATGGAATATATCAAAGTTTGCAGGAATGAAAATAGTGGGAGAGCCATGTTTGACAAGGATATCGAAGGGAACATGCTTATCCTGGAAGAGATGGGCAAGCTGGCAGTGGATTGTCTCAAGGAAGATGTAGATGAGCGACCAGAAATGGCGGAGGTGGTGGAACGCCTTCAGAAGTTAAGAAGAGACTTGAAGCATGCCGAAGAGATGCTCCAGAACGCCACATCCTCTCATGTCGATTTGTAGATACCAGGAGAGAACACTGATTGATGCAGCAAATATTTCTTCTTCGCTTCACCTCACCTCCTCTGCCATTGCTACCTTCTCAGGAGCGGCCATGCCCGAGCTCCAAAGGATTGATCTGCAGTTATTTTTCCCTCACAACGTGCTTTCTAGTTTCACCTCTGTAATTTTCAATAAAGATGACTCTGAAACTACAGCTTATTCTAAGCTGCAAATCTGTAATATACTGCCAGTACCCAGTGATTCGTCTTTTTTCGTTCTTCCTCTGCCGGGAGTGATTTTGTACCGTGCAGATTAGATTTTACAGGCACTGCTAGCTGTTGATTGCTAGTTTACCCGTTGGTACAGTTAGTTACAGTATATTGTAGAGTATGCCATACTTATGTTGCAGAGTGGTCCGGGCTGAGTTGGGCCAGTAGAAAGGTAGTGGGCCCCAGGCCCATTAATATCGCTGTGCCTTGCCCTATGATGCAGAGGAAATGTTTGACACTAGTGTCCACAAATGTAGTAAAAAGAGATGGAGAGGTTAGGTTTGACAGCCAGGCCATGTTGTTCAGTGCAAATGTGCTTGTGATTCAGTTGATCAGTGCAAGCTTTCCAAGTTTTCCAACTCTACTATCTGTGACCATCACAAGTAACTTGAGCAGATCATCAATCATGTTCCTCCTTTAATTAGCCCTTTATATTTATCTCAGCTGATGAACCATAGTCGTACTATATACTATGTTTCATTGTTTATTTACTGGAGTAGTACTCCAGTACCTTAGTAGCTTGGCTCTGATGACACATTTAAATTGTCATGTTCGTTGATACAAGTGCTCCTCCTACCTAGCAGAGCCTCCAGGCTCCGGCGTGAATGAATGCCTTGTCCTTGTGCCCTTGTCTGCATTTCCTCCATCTTATGCCTGCTGGTTAGCAGGAAGTAACCACCAAAGCAGGGTATTCATTCAGTGTGCACCCAATGCAGCAAAATATCTATCTTGGCTGCTGCTGCTGCTGCGATGGCCGACCTTAACAACCACTGTTTTTTTTCTTCAATCCGGCCGGCTAGTGTGCATGCCGACGCTCAGACAGATCTGCAAGCTTTGAGTGAGGTCAGGACGAGGCCAACACACAACCCACTGCAAGCACGAATACCTGCATTACTCTCTCCGTCTTTGTCACCCCTGGTTTCCGCGCCATTTTATTCGATCTTGCGCTTTATTCAAATTTTTTCGCATGACAAATATAATTTATCTTTTTTACGACTTATTTTATCAATGAAGATATTTGAATATTGATTATTTTATTTTATAATTTGATAAAAATTTTGAATAAGGCGGAGAGTCGAAAGATAAAAGCTCAAAAAGTCAAAAAACGACGAAATCCATGGGACAGGCGAGTACACTGCAGTGTTTGTGTTCCCCATTGGAATCGGCAGAACCAGAGAACGAAACAAGTGCAAGCTGCGTGCACGAAGCTCAAGTTGGCCATGGATCCATCGATCGATCCATCGCCGTCCCATCGTGTACCGAAAGGGAGCGTGAGCTGTTTCCCTTTTCCCCGTCAGGACTCGCAAGACACATCACTCTCACACACTGCACCAGATTCTCCCTCCCTTTTCTCCTGCCTTTTTCTGTTGCCCTAAAATTCGGCAAATGGGGAACAAACCACCACCAACAACATCAACATTTTCAGAACTCGGAAATGCCCTGCTTTTTATGTTGCCCAAAAATTCGGCAAATGGGAACAAACCTCCACCACCAACACCAACATTTTCTGAACTCTGAAATGCACCAACCTGTTTTGGCTAATGGTTCCTGCGGCTAATAATCTGGTTTATATTGTTTTGTTGTGAGGGAAAAAAAAAAAAACATTATATTGTGAGTGATAAGGCTAGGTGATACCAAGTTCAAGTGATTACTAGTTTCCATCTTCAGCATCTTCGCTTAAGTATGTTGGAGTGTTCCACTATTCTTCACTGATTACTGGTTTCCAGGTTTCCATTTGTAAATGGTTTTCACCCTACATTTTCCCAGATTAAAACGGTTGACTTTAGACAGACACGAGAACATCACTTCTTTGTAACCTGAGCCAGCAATCTCAAGAAGCTCTTGCATTCTTCAATGCTTTACCAAAGCTTGCAAAATTAGAGGTATCAATGTAGACTGATGAGGTCCCCAAAAACAAAAATCATATAGCGTTGCACGAATACTTCCAGGATCTTGTGTACCCTTTTTATTGGTTGTGAATCAAAGCAGATTTCAACCATGAGCTTTTAGAATCAGTAGTTCAGAACAATCAGTCCCGTTAAAGTAAAAAAAATCTAAACCAAACATAACGCCTTCAGTATCTTAGATTCGACCAACTTTACAGAAAAAAGGCAAAACATGCATCAAGTAAATGTTATAATCAACTACTAATTTCGTGTCACAATTTTTTTGTGCTCTTTTTTGTAAAGCTAGTCAAACTTAAATTGTTTGAGCTACAAAAATCTAACAGTTCATTTAATTTGGAACACAGTAACAAGAATGAAACAAAATTATAAAGCATGGACCAAGATAAATGACTGATAATTACTTTTCCATTTCTTTGTCTACTACCTCCTGGTGTGTTTTCTACTACAAGGGTGAAAAGAAGAGCAAAAGGTGGATGCACAGACCCAAGGACAAAGTGCTGGATGGGCAAAATAGTACTACACATATGAGAGGGGTAGTCTCTGCTGAATTGCTCATGGAGGGGAAGGTGATTCTCTGCACCCGTGAGTGCTCTGGTCCCAGCAGAGTACCCCGTCTCGTCTCTTATCACTTTTCCTTGTGCAGCTGCAGCAGCGGCACCATGTCTGTGGCCTGGCTTTTGTCCACTCCCCTACCTCTCTACCCTCACAAGTTTTCCTTTGGATGTCTGTATGCAGCCATGTCACTTCACTACAACTGGCTGCCAGGACTAGTTTACTAGTACTACACCATCTACGGTTTAATTACCTGTATCATCAATCTAAGATCCATACTAGAAATGAGCTAAGGAGATGGACCAGTGATCTGATCTTCTTGTTCTTGAATCTTGATACCGGCAGGAGCTACTAAACGACTACTATTATTTATAGGACTACTATCATATCATATACTTAGGCCTAGAGCTAAAACAACCTAGACTTGTCTCTTTTTTTTTGTTGCTGTTGTTGCTGTCCCTCTCTGAAGATACACCTAGTATTTGTTAATTAATAAAGCTGTCTACTCTTTCCTCCACTTGATGGTGTCATTGATAGTCCCTGAAGGTAACAACATGAATAAACAATGACAAAACCATTAGGGTGGGGAGGCTATATTTTATATGCATCATGATTGAGCAGCTTATTGGTACTTACTCCTAGATTAGAGGAAAGGAGACCCCTTTTGCTCTGTATTCACAGACCAATGGCTTCATGCCCAGGAGAAAACCTAGAAGAAAAAAAAGGTTTCTTTTACTATCTACTGTAAATAAACAACCGTGCCATTGCAAAATAAAGAACTTGTAAACAACTGTGCTGCTGAAAACAATACATACATCCCACTACTTTAAACAGAAATGGAGACAAGTGGCTGAATTTCCTACCTGGGCGCCTGAAAAAGAAGCAGGAGTTGTATGGGGGGCAGCTCAATGGTGGATGCAGGTGGGAAGAGTGACGAAGCCACATGGTGAGGGCTGTCATTGCTGATGCCATTTTGAGCTGTTGGGGCTGTATCAGTGTTGGTCTTGGTGGGGGATGCAAAGGGGCTGTCAGGCAAAACGTGCTCCACCGCGCCACTGCAACCGGAGCAAATCAAGGAACATATCAATCTTGGAAAGATGAAGACCAAACCCAAAAGTAAGGGAACAAGTTGAGCCAAGATACAGCTTAACAATAGCCATTAGCTGTTTCATTCACTGGTTTCTTTTCTCCTTTCCCCTACCTTTTGCCACTGCATTCCTTTTCCCCCTTTTTTTGATTCAAAACTACCAATGAACGACCAGCACGGCATAAGTACCTAACCGACTCTTATACAATTCCTTATCAAGGCAAATTAGGTCTAAGCCGGACGATACCAACAGCATATTGACAAGAAACTTGCTGGATTTGCCATATGATCGTCACACGTCTTTGCCAAACTTATAAACCAATTAACTAACTCACCATGCCTAAGGTGGTGCAACAATTTTGTTCAGCAGGATAATTTTTTATTATGTCAAGATGCCTAACATTGTTTCTATGATGAACCAGCAAAACATGCCCAAGAAAGGAAGGGAAAGTAATGGAGCCTGCTTTGTTTCTCTATACTACCTTTCCTCCCATGCCTTTCCCCTAAAAGAAATTTTAAATCCTACTAAGCCTGTGTGACCTCACTGCCCATTCGGTAGATACAGTATTTTAAATCCTCCCCAACAACAAATCTTACCTTTCTTGGAATCCACAAGCAACAATGGGCGTCTCTGTGACAGGACCAGATTCCGTCTTCTCCTCTTCCCCAAGGTTGACTGCCTCCTTGGGACTGCCATGCCCATCCCCATCTCCGTCCCCATCCTCTTCCCCCTCCTCGTGCTCGCTTCCCGCATCGGCTGCAGAGACAGCAGTGGCAGCAGCAGCTACAGGCGCACTCATTGCAAAGCTGTTACTGTTCATCATCTTGGTTGGAGTATCTGCAACAGCCACAAACCACGGATTCGATTAGTACAACCTCTGAACCATGGATTCAAATCCAACCAATTCATTCAAAGCACGTCAACAACTTTTTTTTTTTGTCATGGTGGTCAAGAACCAGACCTTGGATGTTGGCATCCTCCAGCTGGACGGCATTGCCATTGCCTTTGCCGCCGTCACCTTGCCCCGGGGTGGTGGTGGCCATGGCGGCGGGTGAGGAGCCGAGGTGGTAGCCCCTGCTCTTGAGGTCGAGGAGATGCAGCCCCATGAAGCGACGTCCCTCCATCTCGATGGCCTGCTGCAGCTCGGCCGCCTGCTGCTGCTCCTCCAGCTTCCTCCTCAAGAACGCCTCGTGGTTGGCAATGTTCCCGTACATCATCCTTGGTCCTATTAACATTTTTGCCAAAATCAAGATGTCAAAACTCCATCCACAACACAATGCGTGCATGCAAAAGCAAATGCAAACAATGCAATGTAGAGAGTATTACTACTCACCGATCTGTGGCTGCTGCAGGTCGAAGGGGTCTCTGGAATCCAGCAATCCGGTGGGCGATGTGCAGCCGGCGAAGTCGCCATGGTGGGGGTGTGGCAGCTTCCTGCGCAACCAAACAAACAAAAAAAGATGATGTTTCCGTTTAATCACTACAAACAGAAAGTCAGAAACTGTCAAAACGAGCAATGTGGAATGCATGAAGGTGGATGAGAATGAAGAGAAGGAATCGACGGATCGGACCTGAACCTGTCTGGGACCTTGCCCTTCTCCTTGTAAGGCTTGACGAGGACACGCGCGTCACACACGAAGTGGGGGTTGCCTTTGCTGAGGATGATCTTCACCGTCTCGGCGTAGACGAAGGTGACGAAGCCGAACATGCGCTTCTGCTGGTACGGGATGCGCACGTCCTGCACCGGCCCGAACATGCTGCCAAACACACACACACAGACACAGACGACGGACGGCGTCGCCATCCATCCATGGATCAATTACTACTAGGAGACGAAGACGAGACAGGACCCCCAATAATGGCGGCGCGTGCTGGGCAGGGCAGGTACCTGAAGTAGTTGGAGACGTCCTCCTCGCTGAAGGTGGAGTCGGCCGGGAAGGTGAGGTAGATCTGCCGCGCCGCGGGGCTGGACATGAGCTCGCCACGGTCCATCCGAGGCGAACGCACCGGGAACCTGCCGTGCATGTCGTCGCCACCGCCACCGCCACCCTGGAGTAGCATGGCCGCCGCCGCAGCCGCCGCCGCCCTGGAGAGTAGTACTAGATCAGCAAAGGTCGACCATCCGGCCGGCACAAGAGATTGTAAACGAAAATGCGAACTTTGGGGGTGACGAGGAACAAAAAATGTCACCTTTGGGGATCGTTCTGCTGCTGGTGGAGGAGGAAGTTGAGGTTGACGCCCTTGGGTGGTGACGGCGACGGCGAGAAGGGGAACGCGGACGCCATCAGCTGCTGGTGGTGGTGGTGGTGCTGGGAGCGCGCGGCGGCGAGGGCTTTGGCGCGCATGACGACCATCTCGCGCTCCACGGCGGCGTCGTCCTCTGCGTCCTCGGGTAAGCCGCCGTGGAGGAAACGGCAGGAGGAGCCGTTCTTGCAGAACCCACGGGCGAAGTACATGCATGGCCTCCACGCTCCACCACCACCGGCGGCACCAGCGGCGACCTCAGCGTCGCTGAGCGAGAAGCTGCGGCGGTGGGCGGCAGTAGTGCCAGCCGGGGACCAGCAGTCGTAGTCACCAGGGAAGAAGGCGTCGGAGTCGCCGCCGCCGTCGTAGTCGTACCCGAGCGGCGCGTGGTCGAAGGGGAGGACGACTGGTGGTGGTGGTCGGAGGCCGGTGGTGGTGGGCCCCAAGGCGAGGAGGCGGACTGGTGGAGCGGGCCGAGGACGGGTGACGGCGGGGATGCTGGTTTGGAGGCGGCGGCGAGGTCGGCACGCGCGGCGGCGATGAAGGCGTGGAGGAGGTGGTCGGGGCCGAAGGCGAGGCGGATGAGCTCCTTGTCGCTGTTGTCCTGGATGAGGAGCAAGCCCATGATCTTGGACGCGTTGTCCGGGTCCAGCGCACGCACGCGGTCGAACACCGCCTTGGTTGCCTCCCAGGCGTCCATCGACGGAGCGGGGAGCGGGCAGGCGGTGGCGGTGGTGGTTTGCTGCTCCCTCCCGGCCTCCCCTCTTGTTCTTGATCTTGAGAGGAAGGAGAGAGAGCAAGAGGGAGGGAGGGAGGGAGGAAAGGGAAGGTGAAAAGGAGGGAGGAGCGGGGGTGTGGTGTGGGGGCACGGTTGGAGTAAAAAGCAGAGTGTGGTGAATTAAATAAGGGGCTTGGGATGGACACCAAAAACCGGGCCGTTCCACTTCCCTCCATCAATGATTTGTTTCGGGGCAAAATTTCGTTTTGTGCGTGCGGGGGATTGGATTTGAATTCGGCGGTTGGTTTGGCTTTCCTTCCTTGCGTGGAAAGGAGTCAACGGCCCAAGTGATACTAGTACTAATGGTTTGAATTTTAAAAGTCTTTGAAGTGACATAGGGAATGAATGTTCACACAGTTGAAGTTTTGGTGTCGTTAGTTACATTACATGCTAAATTTGATATTGATGAGTTTCATTCTACTCAATTTTGGAATCTGATTACAAAGAATCGGCTAGCGTGTGGGAATATTTGTACTTGGCTGGAGCATTGGCAACAGTCAATTTATTATAGCACTTTGGGTTAGCTTTTGCAGGCTAGTTCAAACCAGGTAGTCTTGAAGTCTTTGAAATTTCACCTAAAGGCCGAAATTTTGAGGCAAAATATTTTCATTATTTTAAATTTGGCAAACATAATTAACTAGTGTTGCCCATGTTTTTTAGCGTATACAACTTTTCATTGAGCAATATACAACCCTTGTGTATGCGTTACTATTCATCGTTAGCGTGTATGAATAATATAATAATTAAAAAACTGGCAAACTAGGACAAAAGTTGAATGAAGCAAAAGCACTCATGTATCAAAACTACCAAAGCATAGACACCAATTAGGTTGTTTAACTTGTGTTGTCCTAAATGTTATCGTAGCATGTATGGGCACTATACTAATAATAATACAATAAGTAGACGAGCCAGGATATAAGGTAGGAAAGTTGAAGGTGCATTTACTTTGTTGAATTTAGGTTGACCGCCACTTGGCTCTAAACAATCTACAATCTTTTGTACTATGCATTGTTGTAGCCTTTCTTGTGCGCAGATATAAATGGTGTCCTGGTAAACAATACAACAAATACGTAATTATCGAACTAGGATAGGAGGTAGGGAAAACAGAGCTAGTTCTTGTTTTGTTGAGTTTAGGTTGAGTGAACTAGTGACACATGTGTGCATGGTTGTTGTTGGCGTATATATGACCTAGATTGAGTATCTTGCAGCCCTTATGAACAATGCAATAATTAGATAGTTGATGAAGTAAGATATGAGACATGAAAAACAAGAGATGCGGTGTCGTGACTCATTGTCCACACACCACAAAATGCCATGACTAGCTGCTGGTGCAATTAATGATGGTCGAGTGGCGACGACTGAAACTCTGGGGCACGTTGGGGCCGGATGACGTCGGGGACGCAAACGCCGAAGATTGGGGCGGGGCATGGGTGGCGGCATCGGGGCAAACAAAACATATAGGGCTCCGAGGGCGTGGTGCGGACATGGAGTCGCGTGGTAAGGCGCTAGCTAGTGGAGGCGTGAGGAGTGGATGATGATAAAGGAGCGAGATCTAGTTTTTTGTCCACGCGAACAGTTGATGAGGATTGAGGAGATATAGGGGGAATGAACAAAAATAAAAAGAATAGGAAAAAAAAAAATAAAGGGAGAATATAAAAATAACATTATAGTTATTTCATTCTTTTACCAAACATGTTATCAAAACGGTTTTAAGCTCTAACAATGCAGCTACACGTGGACCCAAAGCAATGAAAAAAAAGTTGCTTCACAAGTGAACTAGAGTTGTGCCAACAACCTCCTAAAATCTTTTGATCCTCTAGAACAGGTTTTTGTTAGGATGGGGATACATGTTTTTTTTCTACTTCCTTTCCAAATTGTTTGAGTAAGACGGATGGTTAAAATTGAGCTCAAAAGGGTCAAACATCTTATAATTTGCTTTTTTTTAGATTCTTAAACTGTAATAAAAAATAGTGCAAATTATGGTGTATAGAAAAAATAGTTATGGATCTAAAAAATGTGAAAACTATTTATATTTTAGAATGGAAGGCATAGGTGTTTGGGACTCGCTTCTATAAACTCTACCCCCGCAAACTTTACCGTGGAGCCGCTCTATAAAAACTTGGAGTTTGTGGAGCACCTCTTTTTGCTCTCATTAACTTCACACTTTTTTTCCCTAACCGCTTTGCGTGAAAAAACCGTTTGGCAAAAAAATATGAAGTTGGAGTTGAAAAACGTGGAGCGGAGGAGTGAGAAACACAGCTAGATTCTTAAAATCCGCTTGATTCAAAGGTGACCTAAGTTGACACAACTATAAATTACTACGTAGGTGAATGGAAGTGTGACAAATGGGTCCGGGGTAACTAAAGTAAAGGTTGATCGACGGGGAATGATTGATCAAGGACTATCGAGGCACTCACACTGCTCCGAGTCCGAGGAAGCTTGTACGTAGTACGCCCGCGCTGTTGAGTCCCATTTGGCCCCAATGCTTCTCGCGATCACTCTGCCTTTGTGCGAAAGCAAGCGTGAATCGTCGCTAATATATACTATCTTTCCTCTACAGCAGTACTCCGTACAGTCGTCCACACACTACTCCGGCCGGCGGCTAGTATGGTGGTACCACAGCAGCAATTGCAGTGCCAATGCGGCATGCCACCTCCCTTTCTCCCTGCCCGGGCGGCAGCTCATCTTCAAGACTTGATCACTTTTTTTTTTTTTTTGAAAGCGTACCATTGGCAGACGTATTGCATTTAAAGAAATTGTAGTTTTTTACACGCCGCACACCTTAGCTAAAAGAATTGGCGGCGCGCACGAAAAGCACACTAACAAGAATCACCGGCTAAAACGGTGGCGCAATACGGATGTACTAAAAAAAATAAAACTATTGTGCGACGGAAGGTGGGTGAAGGGGCGCGCTCGCGACTACGGCTCCGGATCCGGATCTCCACCGCGGTGCCGCCAACGCACCAGCCAGCAGCAAAGGGGAAGATCTCAGCGCCGCCGTGGGTTTCTTAGGATGAACCGGCGATCGTGGCAAGCCCGAACTTGCTCTTTAGCTCGGGACCGGAGTGCATGACACGATGTCGACGGGCATCCTCAAAGCTTGCCGCTGTAGCACCAACAGCTTCCGCCGCCCGAACTGGGCGGATCGTGCCTCTCATGCTTCCCGCTGGCACGCCGGACGCCCACTCCTCATCGCTGATCCCGACGAAGCGGAGGGTGGGCCGCCACCGAGGATAGGCTCGCCGAGGGGAGGGTGAGCGATGCCGAAGTCCCCGCCGGAGGCGACCGTGGGCCCGGGTGGGGGCTCCGCAAAGGTCCCCCGATGTCGACGGCCTCCGGGTGCGAGGGGAGACGGAAGCTCCGCGGGCGCCCCTCGTGTCGGGGACTTCGCTTCTTCCCCGCACGGGCGGCAAGCGAGGGGATTTTACGCGACGTTCTCCCGCCGAGGACGGCCAAAGATCCCCGAAGGCTCCATGGAAGAGCACGGCGATGGAGGGGTCGGGTAGGCATCGCTGCGGTGCCGCCGCTTGGCCCACCGTTGGATCGGACCTCGCCGCGCCTCCAGGCCGGTGGTCGCGAAGGCGGATTTGGCGCACATCGGCCATCGCGGCGCGGCACCTACCGTCATCGACGACCTTTGTTCTTCTCGCGACGTGGGACCTCGGTGAGGCCCCGCAGATGTCAATGTCGGCGAGTCGATGAAGGCCGCGAATCGCCGTCACCGCCGGACACTTCCGCTACCGGCCGGAATGGGACGCGGTCGGGGGCGGTGGACCCCAACGCCTCTCGCGCCAGGACCCCTCCGGCCGCTCCACTGCTGGTCGATCCCGCACCCGGACGCCGAGGGGTCGCGTTTCTGTGACGGCGGCGACGAGGGCTGGTCCGCCACCACCCCCGAACCTCCGAAGCCTCCGCCGCGGCGTAGCGCCGACTATGCGCAGAGGCGAAGGCGCTCGAATCGCCAGTGTAAGCGACGCCGATGTCGACGGTCGCGCGACGAGGGGGCATGAGCTCGCAAGCATCGGTCCACCGGCAGGGACAACGGGGCCTCGACGGCTCGCGAGAAGGGTCGAAGAAGGCGGTGACCAAGACGGCAGAGGTGGCGCCCACGGCGGATGTGCCGCACACAATCGGCTCGGGTCCAAGTCGACAACATCCGCTGGAGGCCACACGATCCTCCACCCGGATGGTGCCCACGCAAGCCCAAGAAGAGGGGGGCGGCGAGGTTTACGGCGGCGCCCTATGCGCCGTGGTGAGCGGACCATGGCGGCGGGCCGAGGAGATGTGGAAGGGGCCGGCCGACGCGTAGCGCCCAGCGTGGGCCGTCTGCAGGCAGCGGGGTTCGTGGTTAATACCTCTACGCCGAGGCAACGCGGATTTTAGACGACAAGCCGCTTGACGACGTGATCCTCCGCGGCGCTGGAAGCATAGCCCAACGAGGTAGGTCGGGACAGTGGCGGCGACGACGCCGAGATGGCCGGGGCGGGACGCCGGGCTGCTCGCAGAGGTGGAGGACGCGTTGCCGCCGCAAAGATCCGCAAGGTTGCCCGCGGTCCGCCCCAATCAGGGCGTAGCGGCGGCGTGGCCCGAGACGGCGGTGAGCGAGACGCCGCCCGGCGAAGGGAATTTGGGACCGCCGTTTTCCTCGATGGTGTCCCCGGGCGCGCCGCGCCCCAACGCGCACACGAGGGCGCTCCGTAGGGACGCCGACGGAGTCGAGGATCTGCCGTGGCGCAGCGATCCCGACGCCCTAGCGCTAGGCGGCCGACCGGCGCCGGGGTAAGCGTCCGTCCCGCCCGCGGGCGGGGGGCTTCACCGATCCCTCCACGTAGCCCACGACGAGTCCGGGAACGCCTCCCCCGCGAGGAGGGGATGGACCGGCGCGCGCCATGCGACGGTAGGGGGCCTCAAGCGCGACGAACTCGCCCTCGTTGTCCGGCGTCGGAGAAGCGGCCGCCAACCCACCGTGATACCCTTTGGCCGTCCGATGGAGGGGGGGTTGATGGGGACACCGGCGTGGTCGGCGGCGTCGCCGAGTCGGAATCACCGGCGGCCGGGGGGGGAGGCGGCGGCGTGGTCGGAGCGGAAGGTCGCACGAGCACAACCACGCCTCCCACCAACGGCGATGTTCTTTTTTCGAGCCGGCCCGGCGGCGCTACCCGCCGCTCCAGCGAACTCGACGAGTAGAAGACATAAGCCGCAGTTGGAACGGACTCGCTGCGGGCGGCGCGAGAGGGATGTCCGGCGAGCACGGCCGGACGCCGTCGGGCGAGGCCTCCGCGCTCGCCCGCCATCGGGGGCGTAGAGGGTGGTGGGGCGACGACGAGTGTCCCCGAGACCGACACGACGGCCCCGACGGGGCGCCGACTCCTCCCCATCCGGCCGGTAACCGCGCCATCGGGCGCGACGGCGGCGGACACCGCCGGTGTCGGAGCCCCCATCGCGCGCGGCCGCCGGCGCGTCGGTTGGGGCTGCGGCGCGGGTTGGTCGTCGCGGGGCGCCGAGGGGGGGAGCCGCCGAGCCAACGCCATGGCGGCGGGCGTGTGCCGCCCGAAGCGGCGAGGATGTCCGCGATCGCGGGGGCCCATGGAGCACGCGACGGTAGGGGCGAGGAAGGGGGAGGCAAGATCTCAGCCGCAGCAAAGAAGCTCGCCATGGGGTGGCCGGGCGAGCAGCCGCCCGGCGCCCCACGGTCCGTCCGACGACGGCGAGTCCACCGCCGCTGCGCGCCCTCGCGGTTGAGACGACGGGAGAGGGTGAGGAGTGGGAGGGAGAGGCAGGGGATGTGGATCTACCCGCGGGGAGGCTGGGGTGGGCGCCGGGCGCGGCGCCGCCCGGCGCCGGCCGGCGGCGGCGAGGGGAGGGGGCGGGGAGGCAACGGTCGGGGAGCGGCTCGATCTACTTTCCTACGGCACTCAGGCTTGCCCTTCCGTTTTGCAACTCATCTGTATATCCAAGACTTGATCACTTGAAACGGTACTGTATTTTTTTACATATATTCCTAGGCAAAGAGCTGAGGTTTGGCTTTAGTTAAACGCACGACTATCCATTAGCGTGACTAACTAACAGTCGAACACCAAATTACCAAAGCATTCGTGCAGTGGTGATGAGCAAGTCGGCCGGCAAACGCAAACTAGAAACGAAAAACGGAGCAGCATGCGAGTAGTACAAGCAAGCCGAATTCGTCGGCTAATTTCACAGCATTCTGTTTCTGTGAGGAAACGGCTCTCCGTCGTGTGCGTCACCGCACACTGCCAAGTTTGCTTTATTTCATCATCACGGATGGCTCCAAATCGCATCGCAGGCAGCAGCAACGCCGGCCGTCCGTTACTAGGCTCGTTGCATCGCATCCAAGCGAGGAGTCAAGGTAGAGAGACGACACGGAGACCAGCACAGAACCAGGGTGATATATGTTGGTGCTGCTTGCGTGCCACTGCCAAGGCAGCCGGGTCTCGCTCTCGCTCCCGTCACGTTGTTTTAAAACAAAATAACTTCACGTTTTCAACACAGAAATCATGGGAACATTACTATTTTACCACAAAAGTACGTATGGTCGAGACGCGACAACAAATGGCTGCATGCGTGCGTGAATTCAGGGGAAAAAAAGGAGCTTTGGAGGCCGAGTACGTTGAGCGGACTGGTGGTGGTTGGCGGCGGACATGAGGCCTTGGGAGTTTCCACTCAAAACCCGGACGGACGGACCAACACGGCAAGCATTCATGCATGCCGCGGCTTGGTTTGCTGCGAGCTTGGCTTGCATCAATGCTCGCTACTACTCCACCTCACTTGCTCCATGACTAGGAGTATGGTGAACCGGCCTGGTTCTCTCGCGCTGCTGCTGTGGATCCAACCTCAGTCCATTCAAATCCAATCAAAACCTCGATCCATCTCTTTGTGGATCCAATCCAATCCCCAATCCAACAGTACGATGGATCGGCCGGAGCACCGCCGCCGTACGTCTTATGTTGGTCACCTTAACAATGCCATCGTGGTCCCGATAAGCAAGCAATGCTACTAGTGCTGCATCCATCCATCCATCGTCGTGGAGTACTAGGATAGATGAGTACCATCACCACCAAGTTCGGCCACGAGCTACCCTCCAACAGTGCTCATGACCTTTCCACAAACGCACTCACAGTGTCGTGTCGTGTCGCGTCTGTGCTGTTTTGTTCGCTCGCGACTACGCAGGCACGCATGTACCAGCGTGGGGGCGCAAGCGAGCGTTTCTGATCTGTAACATGTCCATGAGCATGAATCACGTACACATGACACTGTTGCTTCAACTTGTGAGGAATAGTTATAAGAAGAAAAAAAAAATACAGCACTCTGATGCGTTGGATACAACCACATTGGCACGTGTCCTGAATCCAGAATAGCTACCCCCACACTTAGTTCATGACGATGGTCTCCACGTACTGGCCGGATCTTAATCTGGTGGCAATTGACATGAGGCAGGATGGACAAACTATTAGGTAGTACAAATTCATGGTGTCATAGCATCAGGGAGTGGGTCAAAACTAACTCAACGTACGGGTGCTCAATCTGAAAACTCATGGAAGTTGGAGAAATTTATCCACCAGTTGTTACAAAATTTATTGCCTTGTTCCATTATCTTGATTCATATGGGTTTCGCGGCGCGGCATGCAACATCCAACGCATGCAGCTGCGTGGATTCGGAAACTAGTGGCAAAAAAAAGAAGAGCTCAGACACAGCTGATCCGGCCAGCAGCTCGCTGTGTGATGACAGTTGTGTTGACTGTTTTGGAGGAAAGAGCTCTGAAAAGACGACGACACGACATTGCAAGAAAACATCCTCCATATGCAGAAACCACTATGCAAAAAACTATTGATATAATCTTTTAGCACCCAAAAACAATTAAACACACGATAAGATCATAAGAGTAACGAGGAGATTTCACCAACATTCTATTGAGGCTGGCCTAACACACGAGCATGGAATCCAAGAAACGTCCAATATTATTTTTACATAAAATCCTTGTTCAAAGTTTTTTTTTTTTTTTTGTCACCATGTCATCAACAATTGAGTACTACTATTCATTTGATGAGTTGGAAATAATTGAGTAATGGAAACTAGAAATAACGTACGTATATTCTAGAGAAAACCTCGATCCCTTGGTGCAATGATTTAAATGATTATGTAACTTTTGATCAAAAGATTAATAAAAAGAAAAGAGCAGAGTAGTGCTCATAGTTGCCAACAATGAAAAGAAAAGGAAAGTGATTGTAATAATATCTACATCCACTCACAGTCATGGTTCGTACACAAGCACTGCCCGCATGCACAAATGATTTGCATTGGCCGGCCACCCGGACACGTACGTTCAGTGTACAGCAAGCATCGTAATCCAAGCATTATCAAAAGTACTACGCACGTGGAGAAGTTTTAGACCTTTATCTGAAGCCCCAGTCTTCTGAAATCAAATTGATGTTTCGTTTGGCTTCATATATTTTGGTAAACTCATACGCCAAACTATGATCCAAACAAGACAATTAGCTCTTACTATTTATTTATTTACATTTGTGTATTCCGATACAATAGGGAAAAATTCAATACTAAACCCTTTTTGGACTCCGTATTGAAACACCTTTTTTTTTGTTACAAAAAAACATTTCCATCCCTAAAGCAAAGCTCTGTTTGCTCGCATCTCCGATCCGTTGACCAGGTTTACTTTGGTCGAAGGCAATGTTGGAGACGCACACATTGCTCATGTTGATGTGGCACCATCTTACTATATTTTACTCTAGTGGTTGCCGACATTGCTTTTATCACCGTGTGCATCATCATCTAGTACTGTCCGTATGCTTTACTAGTACGACTTGCCCGTGTTGCGGTGTTGGTCCTCCGTCCGTGTACCCGTAGCAAAAGCTGCTGCGTCGGCCTGGCAGTGGCAGCCGCGTGGCGACTCGGGTACGTACGGCTCCGCATGTCAGTCCGCCTCACATGCATGCTCTCGCTCGCCCCAACCATATTACCACCACGTCCAATCTAACCACCACCACTGACCTATGGGCCCCGCTTGCAGGCAGGCCCAGCTGTATGGGAGCGTCCTAGCCCGGGGCGCCCGTGTGGCGGTGCACCTCGACGCCTCGTCGTCCCATGCGGATGCCGTTTGGGCCCCGCGTGGCAGTGGGCAGAAGGACGTGGCTGGGACGGCATGGACAAGGACAGGACAGGAGGTGTTGCTTCCTCCTGTTGGGGAGCTGCACCACAAATATCAGCCAAGAGCCACCACATTTCTTTTCTTTTCTTTTTCTGCTCCAGTAAGAATAAATAATTTCGAGCGTAGGGTGTGTTTAGAAGCCCAAATTTTCTATAAAATTTCCGCATTCCCATCACATCCTATCACATCGAAAAACATTTAACGCACCCGAAAACGCTTTGCCGCCACTATAAAATTTAGGTAAATAAAAAAACTAATTACACGTTTAGATATACATTCATGGAGACGATTCTTTTTGAGCCTAGTTACGCCATAATAGGATAATATTTACCACTAACAAACGAAACACGCTACAACAGACGATGTGACGCTTCTGAGGAATTTTTCAGCCAAAATTTTGGCTTCTAAACACACCCGTAGTGCAAATCGGGAGCCCAAACTGCCAAACATGACACCTGAAATTCCGCCTCGTATTCCAATTCCAAGGGCTCCAAGTTACTTGCACGCACCGACAGGTTAATTCAATCTCTGTGTATCCGAGCAACAGTAGTTAGCTGCACCTGGCGAGATTATACTAAATGTTCATTCATTAATTTTCTGTTTGGTGCACCAAACACAAACAGTTTTGTTTCACTGAGTACTGCAAACATGCATGCATGCTAGTGGTTGAGTGACAAATTCGGTTACCCAATTTGATGGCCCAAACATCATTTGCAGCTTGCTCCAAAATTTTGGGTACCCAGCTTGCGAGCGACACCAGCTCGATCATTTATCTCTCCATCAGCTGCAGGCTGTTACGTCGCGCTCAGGATTATTGTTTGCACAAGAAAACAAAAGTACGTCTACGTACTACAAGCTCTAATCTAAATAGTGGTCAGTGTCAAGGTGTGCATTGGGGGAGAGTACATAAATTAAGATTTTTTTAAGTAAAACCATGATATACATCATGTTATTCTTTACCGTGTTGCTGTCTGGATTCGACAGTGATATTTGCATAAACAATCACCTATATGTTTTGTATAATTCTCTTCCATCCAAAACAGCTGCTAGCAAAGTCTAAGAAACGACCAAAGTGGGGGCAGTACATCCATATTATTAAAATATTTCAGATAAGCCCCCTGAGTGCTTAAGATTATTTGGGGCCCGGTTACTTTATCTTATGAGCTGATAAACAATTTTCAGAATCTGTCCCCATACATTACTGTACAGTACATAATACTCCCTCCATCATCTTTTATTAGGCAGTTTGGGGTCTTCCTCCTGCACAAAAGATCGATGGTGGCTATTCCGAACGCCACACTTGCATCAAGGTGGAGGGGAAACGGTGAGGGCACACGATTTCAAGCGTGGGCTGATTTGTTCGCCGCCGGGGGCGGTCTACTTCCAATGAGTTTGTTTCAAGATCATTTTGGTGCACGTTGTTCAAGACGTGGTGGGTGCATTTCGAAGACCGCCATGAAGCAACATCGATATTTTTAGCACTGTCTTGAATAGTAAACACAATTCTTTTTTGGATGTAGTAGATCTTTTAGTACATATCTTCATGTACTAAAGTTTTTTTATTCTTAGTTTTTATAATAAGTTTGTTTACGTGTGTGGTCACGCAGAGCCTTTAGGCCGTGTGCGTTACCACAAAGGCCGGAATGTTAATTCCTTTATCTAAAAAAAATCATCTTTTATTAGGCGTGGAGGCCAGCATTCCGGATACCAAGGAAACTTGTATACCGAGGTGTAGTAGTAATGCAGAGTCGATGTGCGTGTGCCGTATTTGCATGCATACATGCAACGAACCAACACAGTTCACATTGAAAACTGATTTAGTCTGGCGTGCAAAAGGCAGCGGGTTCCATGCAAATCGGTAAATGCCACGGCCCGCGTCTAACAAAACATCGAAACAAAAAATCACCTGGCCGCCCTATGAAAGATGATAGAGGGAGTATCATATATTCTTCTTCGGGGAAAAAAAATCTATTATCCATATCTTTAGCAACACTTTTATTATTACTCCTATCATTCGAATGGGGCCCTGCATGCAGGCGCATGCTGTATGTATGCAAGCTCTGAATGATAACAGAGACAGACTGCTCAACAGCTAAAGGATCCGTCTGTCTATCAAGTGGCTAATTATTTAGTGACTTTTGAGATGCTTAAAATGGGGAGTTCAGTACTTGTAGTCAAAGGTGCTACCACACAGCCGCCAATGGGCAATTAAATATTTTGATTGCATGCATGCAATCTTTGTCTGGACATTGATGCTAATGACAATTATTCTGCAGTGGTTGGTGCCCAGATTAGACCAGGGCATTCTTTCTTATCCTAATTCAGCTACTAGTAAAGTAATCGGGATGTGAGTGTGACCCCTCCACAATGTATTTACATAAATAGTTTAAATAAGACGAATGATCAAACATAAAATTTAAAAATTAAAAAACGACGACTGCAGGGGACAGAGGGAGTACTCCTATCGTACCATCACCACCAAAGTCCGGCCACGAGCTACCCTCCAACAGTGCTCATGACCTTTCCACAAACGCACTCACAGTGTCGTGTCGTGTCGCGTCGCGTCTGTGCTGTGAGTTTTGTTCGCTCGCGACTAGGCACGCACGCATGTACCAGCGTGGGGGCGCAAACGAGCGAGCGTTTCTCTGTAACATGTGCATGAGCATGAATCGTACACACTAGAAAAGGCCGCGGCGTTGCCGCTTATGGCCAGTGGACGTACTCATTGTATTATAGATGGTTATATTTTTTGATGGAAACCATATAACGCACTTGATAATTATCAAATAATATTATATTGTTTACAACATTTAAGAATAAAATCAGGTATTCATCGATCCAAATGCAATTTGTACTAGCGAACAGATACATTGGTGGTAGTTAGTTGAAGCACTTGATAATTATCAAATAATATTATATTGTTTACAACATTTAAGAATAAAATCAGGTATTCATCGATCCAAATGCAATTTGTACTAGCGAACAGATACATTGGTGGTAGTTAGTTGAAACTGATGGCTAGTTCAGCCAAAGATAAAATTTGCATAATCAAAACCATTGTTTGAGCTATTGTTTTGTTTATAATAAAAATCAAGATAAGATCGCCAAGAGTAATCGAGAGCAGGTACCTGTTATTGGATGCGTCTTAAGATGGATCTGGGCAAATTCATTGTTCATTATCTGAACGTTGTTCATTACCTTGAATATGTAAGAACTATTTCTCATATATAAAAAAATCCATTCTCATGATGATTAAAATAGCAATAGCTGCATTTTTTTATTACCTAAAAAAAACTGCGGGCATTGTTTAAGAAATAGTGCTATTGCATATTAAAAAATTGCAGCTTTTTTTTTAAGATGCAATAGCACCTAAAACAATAGTGCTATTGCATAAAAGTGGTCCACCAGACAATGCCCCGCCATATAAATCGGGCATGGTTTTTTTTTTAATGCAATCACCGGCTATATGCAATTTTTTTTTTTCAACACCTCTAAAACTTTTAAAAAAGCAAGCATTGTTTTTATATGCAATAGCAGTACTCTTCATGGTTCTATATTGTGTAGAAAAACAGGAAACTTTTCAGGGATTCACAATTGCTGGCATGGTTTACCGTTTATCTCATTTCGATGATTCAAGGTTATTAACTTAGTTTAGTGGGTGAAGTGCTTCAGTAATCTCGTGGATATTTTTCCTACAAGTTGAAAATAATAATAAAAAAAAATGCTCTGCTGAGAAATGTAGTTCCACTCTGTATTAAAAAAACCAAAAAACAGGTAAGCTTTGGCTTTTCAAAAAAAAAAAAAGGTAAGCATTGGCTTCGATGAAAAGCTATATTATAGGAAAAGAATTTTGTGTATAGTAAGCCAATCTCTTTTTAAAGCTATATTACTTTTAGTTTCGTAGTATATTTTAGTCCACTCCAAAGTCTAAATGTATGAAGTTTATATGTGGGTAAGCAATAGATAATCAATCGATCCTCGTTGACATCTACAGTACCCTGTACTGCTGTAGCTGTACGTAGAAGGATGTTTGGGAAGTTACATCTGTGTGTGACGCATTTCATCAAACAGAAGGTGGGCAGGTAGTCTGTACCTAGAATTCCGACGTCGGTGCTTGCCAATGTGTTGTGCTCGGCTAGATGATGTGGAAGAGCACAGCATTATGGCACCGGCTCGTTCATCCGTGGCGCTGCTGGAGTTTGCCCTTGGCCGAGCGCTAACAAAGAAGCAGCGACACAATGTTAACCCACAATTGGATTTTCGGATTTTCCTACCGCGGCCACTGGAGCCTCCCCTGAGCTTCGCCATGGACCACACCCATCGTGCCGGGAGCCGGTGCTGCATCTGGCCCCAGCGCCTGGTGGAGCCTGCTGCCTAGCCACCTCGCCGGTGGCTTGCGTTCGACCATTAGCTCCGGCGACCCGCGGTCGGCCTGCACCCATGCCTTGGCCAGGAGCCGCCGCCCCGTGTGCTTCGCTGTGCCGTGCCGCAACTCCCGGCGCTGCCGCCCGTGCTCGTGGATACGCTGGCCTCTGTCCGAAGACGCACAGACCCGTACTACCGCCGGCCAAGCGCATGGTCCATGATTCACCACGCCGCAACCCCTGTAACAGGCCCCTGTTTCCCCTATTTCTTCCCCGTGGGAGCAGTCGAGCAGAGAGCAAAGCAAGCGCTCCGCGCTGCAGCAGCGATGCGTTGGAGCTTGCGCTGGGGCCACGAGCACCCGCGCTTCGCCTCGGTTAAAGCTATTTCTTCGATCGAGACTCAGGAGTCGTTACGAAACCTCTAGAACCGGCCACGTTGAAACGCTCGATGCCCGTCCGTTTTAGATCTGACGCTTGAGATAGAAGCAGGCGACGTGGCCCAATGAAAGGCCCGGGAATGGTGCAGTAATCGTAAGAAGAGATGAGACTGTTGCTTCAACTTATGAGGAATAGTTTCGGGAGAAAAAAAAATTAAAGTACGGCTCTCTTATGCGTTGGATACAACCACATTGACACGTGTCGCGAATCCACAATGGGTGCAGACAATTAGCTTGTTCATGACGATCGATGGTCTCCACGCCGTGTGCTGGATCTTATTTTGGTGGCAATTCATATGAGGCAGGATCAACAAATTATTAGGGTTCAAATTTAATTCAGGGTGTGTCATAGCACGAGCCAGTCAGTCAAAACTAACTCCGTGGGCACGTACTCGATCTGAAAACTAATGTTTGATGCTAGTTTGGACAAAATTATCCACCACCGGTTACACAATGTATTGCCTTCTTCCTTCATCTTGTACCTGTGTTCTCTCAATTCAACCTTTCATAGTTACCAATTTTATACAGGTTTTTTTTTTTTTGCACCGGTGAGTAGATTCGGATGAAATCAAATTTGGTCATTTAGCCCGCCCGGCCGCCCGGACCATCGTGTCGGTACGCAGCAGCAGGGCGGAGGTGGCGCACGGAAACATGCACAGGTCCGATGGACGTGCACGTCGTCATCCACTATGGGCTGTGGCATGCATCAGGGTACCGGCAACGTACGTTGGAGTACTCGCAGGGTGATGTAGTAGGTGGTTGACTGATTGAGCCGCCACGTACACGTACGAGAGGCCTGTCGGCTTCTGAGTAGCCGACAAGTATTTGTGATTTTTGATACTACAGCTTCTTGATGCCGATGCATGCGTGTCAAAACTCCATCGGTTTTAACACTGGTTGAGCAGTTCATTTTTCAGGTACTACCGGCAAATGTACGCAGGTGATGGAGGTTGTTAACACTGGTTCAGCACCCAGGATGCCTGCGATTCAAAAAAAAAAAAAAAAAATCCCTTATCCGATGCTGCCGATGCGTGCCAAAACTCCATCCATCGGTTTCGCGGCGCGGCAAGAACATCCAACGCATGCACCTGCTGTAGTGGCAATAATTTAAAAAAAAGAGGTCACAGACACAGCTGATCCGGCCGGCCGCTGTCGCTGTGTGATGACAGTTGTGTTGACTCTTGGCAATAATAATAATAAAAAAAAAAAAAGAGGTCACAGAGACACAGCTGATCCGGCCGGCCGCTGTCGCTGTGTGATGTAGACGGAGGAGTAGTACTCTACTACTCGAGTCCAATGGTATCTACAGCGATTCTAAGAATTATTGATAAAAAGAATATTTTAAAATTGTTGAGAACTAAAGCCAAGCTTAATTCCCTAGATTTGCTAATTATATGTAATATTTTAGCAAATGCATCTAAACAACACAGAAGAAAAAAACCCGTTTTTTTATTTGCCATTTAAAACTCTAGAGGCCCACAAGTTTTCATTTTGCCAAAACATCCTCATATGGCAGAAACCACTATGCAAAAAACTTTTGGCACAATCTTGAAGCACCCACAACGCAGTTAAACACACGATAAGAGTAAGAAGAATACTTCACCAACATTCTATTGAGGCTGGCCTAACATACAACATGGAATCCAAGAAACATCCACCTTTATTTCCTTGTTCAAATTTGTTTTCTCATCATTTCATCAACAATTGAGTACTACTATTCATTTGAGTTGGAAATAGTTGAGTAATAGAAACCAGAAATAACGTACGTATATTCTAGAAAGAACCTCGATCCCTTGGTGCAATGATTTAGATCATTATCTAACTTTTGATCAAAGATT
Source organism: Hyparrhenia diplandra (assembly GCA_015847255.1). NCBI lineage: Eukaryota > Viridiplantae > Streptophyta > Magnoliopsida > Poales > Poaceae > Hyparrhenia > Hyparrhenia diplandra. The sequence continues at coordinate 473,217 of JADLZK010008254.1, forward strand.
ACTAAAAATAAAGGAGCAGAGTAGTATCTACATCCACTCACAATCAATGAGAAGAAAAGGAAAATGATTGTAATAATATCTACTACATCCACTCACAATCATGGTTCGTACACAAGCACTGCCGGCATGCAGAAATGATTTGCATTGCCCGCCCACTCGTACACGTACGTTGAGCAACCATCGCAATCCATGCATTCCCGTTGTAAATATCAAAATACTAGGCACGTCCAGAAGTATTAGACCTTTATTTGAAGCACCCAGTCTTGTCAAACTGAAATGCATGTTTCTTTTGGCTTTATGTTTGGTGAACTTTGAAAACAAGTTGGTACGTTTAGTGCGTTTTGCATTTATCTAACTTTTGGACTCCGTGTTGTAAAAAAAAAAAAAAAACATTTCCATCCCTAAACTAAAGCAAGCTCTGTTTGCTCGAATCTCCTCCGATCCCTTGATCCCTTGACCAGGCCGGTTTAGTTTGGTCGAAGTCCATGTTGGAGACGCAGCCTACAGCCTACTGTATCTATGTAGGCAGTGGTTGCCGACATTTTGCTTTTTATCACCGTGTGCGGGGTGTTTAGTTGCCGGCATTTTTTGTTTGTATTTGGTAATTATTTTTCCAACCATGTACTACGTAGGCTTAAAAGATTCTTCTCGCACTTTTTTCAGCCAAACTGTGCAATTAGTTTTTTTTTTTTTACGCATATTTAACGCTTTCCAAAAATAAGTTAAGAGATTCGACGCGATTTTAAACCGTAACACTTTTTGGGTTCCTGTAGTTGCAACTAAACATGGCCACCGTGTACCCGTAGCAAAAGCTGCTGCACCGCGTCGGGGACTCGGGTACGTACGGTTCGGCATGTCAGTCCGCCTCACATGCATGCATGCTCTCGCTCGCTCGCCCCAACGATATTACCACCAGGTCCAATTCAACCACCACCACTGACCGCTCGGCCCCGCTCGCCGGACAGGCCCAACTGACGACTGGACCCCGTCCGTGCGCGGTGCGCGTGTGGCGGTGCACCTCGACGCCTCGGGTCCCGGTCACACGGCTACGGCGGGCCCCACGCCCCGCGCAGCAGCAGCGTGCGCTCGTTGCTCTGCGCTGCACTGCACACAGCCCCAGATTGACTGCGACTACTGCCGCTGCCGCGGCTGCACCAGTGACCAGTGCTGTGCTCATCCGTGGGTGCGTGAGACAGTCACTGACAGGCAGGGCTTAGTTGGTGGCCCCGCCACTCCGCCAGAAAGGCGTGCAGGGGCCCCGCACGCTGGGCCATCGGTATGTGGGTCCCGACTTGTCAACAGCTGACGCCTCCTCGTCCCATGCGGAAGCCGTTTGGGCCCCGCGTGGCAGTGGGCAGGTGGATTTTGCTGTGGCTGGGACGGACAAGGATAGGAGGTGTTGCTTCCTCCTGTTGGGGAGCAGTAGCAGGAACACAAAAGAATCGCAGCAAAGGAGCGCATTTTCTTTTCTATTGTTCGTAGTAGAATAACATTTGCAATTTTTAACCCCCCTCATTATAGCCTCGTATTCCAATTCCAGGTTCTAATGTTACCTGCACGCACCGACAAGTAATCTGTTCTTCTTGGTGCAGCTTAAACTTGAAGCATCATCATCTACTTATGTCCTCCCTCTGCATATCGATCCGAGCAACAGTAGTTAGCTGCACCAGGCGAGATTATAGTAAATGTTCATTCATTGATTTTTTCTCTTCTGTTTGGTGCACCAAACAGTTTTCTTTCACTAGTACTGCCACATGCATGCTAGTGGTTGAGTGACAAATTCGGTCACCCAATTTGATGGCCTAAACATCATTTGCAGCTCCCTCCTAATTTTGGGTACATAGCTCCACTAGCGAGGGACATCAGCTCGATCATTTCTCTCCATCAGTTGGAGACTGTTACGTCCCACTCAGGATTATTTTTTTTTTTAGATAATGGATAATACAATCCTACTCTACATCCGTAAAGGTGTACACAACCAATTATTACAAAGTTCGAAAAGCATAATATCTTTAAAGGCGACATAAGATTTATAACAAACGAAAAAAGATGTTTCCACCCTCTATTTTAAATTTCTAAAGCAACCATCACACTTTCGGGATTATTGTTTCCACAAGAAAACAAAAGTACTACTACGTACTTCAATCTCTAACCTATTTAAATGTCAAGGCCTGCATTGGGGGAGTACACAAATGAAGATTTTTTTAAAGTAAAACCATGATATAGTACTGCGTTGCTGCCTGGATTCGACAGTGATATTCGCATAAACAATCACCTATATGTTTTGTATAATTCTCTTCCATCCCAAACAGCTGCTGGCAAAGAGTAAGAAACGACCAAAGTGGGGGCAGTATATCCATATTATTAAAATATTTCAGATAAGCCCCCTCACTGCTTGTTTTATATATACTCCTACCTTAAGATTATTTGGGGCCCGAGTACTTTATCTTATGGACAGATAAACAATTTTCAGAATCTGTCCCCATACATTATTGTACATACTCCTATATCATATATTCTTCTTCGGGGGAAAAAACAATTATCCATATCTTTAGCAACACTTTATTATCACCCCTATCATTCGAATGGGGCCCTGCAGGTGCATGCTGTAGCCTCTATGCAAGCTCTGAATGATAACAGAGACAGACTGCTCAACAGCTAAAGGATCCATCTGTCTATCAAGTGGCTAATTATTTAGTGACTCTTGAGATGCTTAAAATGGGGGGAGTTCAGTACTTGTAGTCAAAGGTGCTACCACACAGCCACCAATCAGCAATTAAATATTTTGATCGCATGCATGCAATCTTTGTCTGGACATTGATGCTAATGACAATCATTCTGCAGTGGTTGGTGCCCAGATTAGACCAGGGCATTCTTTCTTATCCTAATTCAGCTACTAGTAGTAAAGTAATCGGGATGTGAGTGTGACCCCTCCACAATGTGTTGTCGTTGGCCAGTGCAAGCAAAAAAGATACTACGAGTATGTGATGTGAACTGCATCTGCATGCAGGTTGTTTGTATCATGACAAGGTTTGATTAAGCTCTTGTGTCCTTGTTGATCCTGTTTCATATCTGGCTAATCATTGGTATTAGATGCCCAGGGTATCTCTATCTGGGCCGGCCTATTGGCTACTGCTGTCGCTGTCTGGTTCCATCAGGTTTGCTGGACTGGACGCCGGTGTTGCTGCTCAATCCAGAAACACAAGACTTTGATATCACTAGTACTACTGCAGAATTGATTCATATAAAGAGGATTCTTTCAGCAAATTCAGTATTAACAACTGTTAACTGTTTCTGCTGATATTTGCTGTACTGTAACTGAATGAACACTTCACTATTCTGGCGCTGCTATCTGAATTTTCCGCTAATAAACAAACGTTTACGAGCCACCTGAAGTTTCTTCAATCTGAACATGATAGCATTCCACAGCGAATGCAGCTGTCCTTCTCACCGTTCCGTCCAGCTTGTGCTGTCATGATGATTGCATAGAAACGGCCGGGGAGATTTTGGTGGATGCATATGCAATCAGGAAAAGAAAGGCTGCTGCATCCGTCCAGCTTGTACTGAATGAATGAATAAAGAGGAATCAGCCACTTTTTGTCTGAAAAAAAAAGAGGGTCAAGTTGATCAATGATCATGATCAGCTGCTCTGGCTGGCCCTCGCCTTTCTGGTGAAGACCAGGAGAGGAGATGGGCGCAGGCAACCTATGCAAACTGCCACTTTAGGCATACTGCATGCAGGTGCTGCAAAGGGAGTTATTAACAGTTAATTAAATAGATTAGTGTTAATAAGCATGCATTCAGGTCTCTAGTTCTGGACTCTGAAAGTTGGAACTCTGAAAGACTGGCTGTTGAGCTTGAGGAGCAGCTAGGGAAAGTGGCCCTTGCAGCTGTGTGGATGTCAGTCACACGTGTGTGTGGGTTCGTGCAAATGATCGTATTTGGAGTCTTTGACGAAGAGCATATATATATATATATATATATACATACAAATGATTCTTGCGTTCTTGGATTCTTGCTTGGATACATGTATATGCAAATGATCATAGGAAGACGATGATGGCAGTACAGACCACAGATTTTGCGAGCACATGTCATGGAGAATGATGCTGTCGATCGACTTGGACTCTGGACAGGGAGATCTGTTGATGGATGGGGACTGAAGAAAATGTCCATGACCTGCTTTTTTTTTTGTTAGCAAAATGTTTTTTTTTTTTTGAGCAACTGATGGGCAGAATGTTCACGAGCTGCTTGGCTGATCGAGTCGAGAATTCCGAGAATTTGGGCCGGCCCGGCCCACCAGGTTAATTATAGCCCGTGAACCGGCCTGGAGGATATATGGAAGGAAAAAGTCCGCATTCCTCCCCAACTATCGCTGAGAAGTTCACTTTTCCTCGGGTTTCTAAGCCCGGACAAATCGCCTCCTCAACTTTTCAAACCATGCATTTTTCCTCCCTCGAGCGGTTTTGAGGGCGGTTTGCTACAGTAACCACGGGTTTGGTACAGTAACCATGGTTTGCTACAGTGCCAGCAACTTTGCCTTTTCTTTTTAAAAAATCTGGTTGAATCTTTGAAAAAGCATAGTAAATCATAGAAAAATCATAAAATAAAAATCCGGTTTTGTTGGACTCCACATGAGTAGATCTACACAGTGAATATATAATATGATATGCTTTAGTACAAAGTTTTTTGCTATGAAAGTTTTGTCTTTTTCTTTTTCATTTATTTGGTGAATCTTTGAAAAATCATAGAAAATCATAAAAAAAATCATAAAATAGAAAATCCAATTTTGTTAGACTCCACGTGAGTAGATCTACACAGTGAATATTTAATATGATATGCTTTAGTACAAAAGTTCTACACGGTGAATATATAATTAATTAAAATAATTCGTAGGCTGCGGCTTCTATAATTATTTTGTTGAACTAAAGTATACCATATTATATATTCACTGTGTAGATCTACTCATGTGGAGTCTAACAAAATTAGATTTTCTATTTTTTAATTTTTCTGTGATTTACTATGATTTTTAAAGATTCAATGGATTTTTTTAAAAAATAGGAAAAGGCAAAGGTGATGGTACTGTAGCAAACCATGGTTACGTACCAAACCCACGGTTACTGTAGCAAAACCGCCCTCAAAACCGCTCGAGGGAGAAAAATGCATGGTTTGAAAAGTTGAGGGAGGCGATTTGTCCGGTTTTAGAGTTGAGGGAGGAAAAGTGAACTCTCGTGATAGTTGGGGAGGGAATGTTGACTTTTTTCCTATATATGGAAAGGAAATCGAGTGGGCGCTGCAGGAATCGGCCCACTGTCGTTATTGGGTAGTATTACTGTAGTTTCGGGCTTGTTTATTTTCGTCCTTTTCCCTTAGCGGGCTTTTAAAGTTCTTGTTGGGTGGTTTCCATGGGCCAAATACTTAGGTTTTTTACTACTCTTTTTTTTTTTCGAATTATAAGAAGTTAACATAAACGAGCCATAAATTAAAACACACGAAAGTTTCTTCTAGTGATGTTAACCAAAGTTTGTTCTATAAACCACATGGTATTTTTTTAGTACTAGTGCAAAATTACATTTCACATTTTCACCTAACTGTGTGATGAATAATTAAGGTCGTTGCCAGCACACATCAACGGCCTTAGAATTCCAAGCACTACGGGCATCAGTTGTCTGTCATCCCTAGATGGCAAGCGCTTATCCCAATGCTGCAAATACATACACACTGTGTTAACCACTTGCTCAAATTGAGAATCAATGACAAAAAAATTAGCAACAGAACTAACTTGTGAACCACAGATCGATCTAGCACATGTGTAATCACTTGATCGATAAGAAAAAGACGCACTCAAAACTCAAGACAAACCTCAGCCGATCATCAACCACATTTCTATGTTGCTAAGTGACATTGACACATCACAAACATTCATAGTGGGAATGGGTTTCAGGTAGGCAAGGGGTTGATATTTGAACTCAAGAATCTTATGTTAATCACTCAAGGGAAACCTTATCAAATTAACAGCCAAGTGAAATTGCATCCATGGATAACAGACTGGCCGGTCCAACGAAAAAAAAAACCCAGATTGACCGGTGTACAAGGAAAACACAAGTATACATGAAAGTCCAAACGCCTGCAAACAAACAATATGTTCTGTTTCATATTTACTGAGATTTTAGGAAACAAAGAAAGTAATAGAAGTAGCACAGGATGTCCATAAGAAAACAGGTGTGGAACATTCAATTGAATTAGAGAAAGATAATAGAAGTAGCACAGGTTGTCCATAAGAAAACAGGTGTGGAACATTCAATTGAATTAGACTGATAAACAAATCGAAGTTGGCATTCATGTAGGTCCACTATCTGAACTGGGTAACAAATGAGGTCAATAAGAGCTTTTATTAATCTTTATCCAAAGGAATACATCTCAAAATTCTAGCCACTTTGCGAGTCTCCTATACCCCATGTGCAATGCTAGCAAGACAATGTGATACACAATCTGTAAATTGGTGCAGAACATGCAAAAAATAAGGTACTTCAGATCTCTGACTTAAGAATCACTATGCTTTACATCAACTCCTACTGGTTCCCTGCCCTTGGAAGTTGAAATTACCGGAGTATGTTAGGCATAAGCTTTCAAAGTGTACTGATATATGGTGAGAATAAAACATGAGTTCAAGTATTTAAATAGGTCTATTCAACCAGGAGTCCAACTGTTTAAATATTTTCTTTAATTGAGGGATCAGCAAGAGTTGCTCCCTGCTACTTATATATAAATTATAAATAGATAAAAATACACTGTTTTACCAAAATGAATTGTGTAGGTTGCACCAAAAAACACACCAAAGCCAATAATTCTAGTCGAGCAAAGCAGCATGGGATCAAAATTCACACAAATATGCTCCATCTAGGTCTTTTTGTAGCAGTAGGAACATTGGTTCAGAGTTTTAGATACGAAATATCAGAGTCTATCTCAGCAGATTAGACCTCTTCTTTTTCTTCCTACTCTACCAATCCCAAGTAGGATATAGTGCAGTGCTTAGCTACTTCAGATAATTAAGCCCAACAGAGCATGGTACCACGCAATGAGCACCAATGAAATCTAGAAGATATAATAAGATATAAACAAGCCAAAAAAAATCAAGGAGACTGGAATGAAACCAGCACTGATCATTTGACTAATGCTAAGTCTGTTCGAACATACACCGGATAATATTCATTACTATCACTGCATATATTTTACCTTAACTATGAAGACCGCTGCAACACCATTAGCTTTTTAAACGCTTGAGACGTCCACCCTTGCCAGTTGAGATGCCCACCCTTTGTGCCCATCATCCCTAGAGGGTGCTTCCAATGCTGCAGACACATACAGGCATTGCCACATTGTGATAGTATCATCAACTGCCTAAGTAATAGATTTGATTAAACCAAAAACATCTTTCAAATAAACTACAATGATAAACGAATTACTGCTGATGATTACCAAAAGGGTAATGAGAAACGAATTACTGCTGATGATTACCAAAACGGTAATGAGAACTAACTTATTATAAAGATCCAGATAGGACATGAGACAATAAGAGAAGATGGGCTTAAACTACTAATTTTTTCTTTTCAGGATATCACCAGCCACATTTCTGTACTGGGATGTACTGAGTTTTTGATCTATAATGGGGGTTTCAGGTAGACAATGGATTGATATTTGAACTGCAAAAGGTCATGTAAGGTAATGGATTTCCTAGACAATGAAATAGTAACCATATGAGCTTAATAGGTGCAACTGAAGCCATACATATCAGATTGAAAGGTGCGATTCCATCCATGCATATCAGGTTAGCAGTTATAATTGCTGAATAAAACAGCCTTTTGAAAATGTTTCATGTTAATTGTTGAGCACAACTCCACAAATAAGCAGACTACAGCAGGAAAAAAGAATGTCATGACACCAAAGACTACGTACCTGGATTGCAGAAGTTAATGTAGGGAACAGCACAGGAGATGCCACGTCCCTCAGATACCTTCTTCATCAGTCCAGACTTCATATCAATTGTAAAGAGCCCACCTTCCACTGCCACGAAAGCGACACAAACACTTTCCGCAAAGCCAACCAGATAATAAACACGGTGCCAAAACCAATCAACAGGCAGGAACAGGTCCTTGAGATCAATGACTTTGCATAGCGTCCAACCCTTAACATTGTCACCCTCACCCCTCGACCACAGACATAGCTCACTAAACTCCACCCTTGCGAATCCAAGCCGACCATCCTCCAAAGTTGTGAGCTCAATTGGCACAAAGTATGGAAAACAAATATTGGTACGCACAGAAGGTAGCCTTATCATAGACATTTGTTGCGAGCCCAAATCATACTCAAGGATGCTGTCGTAGTTACATAGTGCGAAGAAGAGTGTGTTCCCCACTAGGGCACTGTGCACCATGACCAGGTCAGGGCCGCTGTGATCGTGATAGGTCGGCTTGCTCCACGCACCGGACTCTGACGAGTAGATGCAAGTGTGGTTGCGGTGCCCACGAGGACAACCACGAAGGGTCCACGGTGGCAGTTGAGGTGATCGCACATGCCGGTGCCGGTGGCAGCACAGAGCACCGTGGCTTTCCTGCCCGTTTCTCGTAGGTACCACGGCGGGTTGGGCAGCTCCACTCGCTGGTCCGTAATGGGGTCCCAGACGATGAAACCCCTGGAGGCGTAGCTGTGGAAGAGGACGCGGCCGTGGCGAGCGTCCAAGGTCCGCAATCTGCGGAGATCGGCGCGAGGCTGCCGGAAGGAGGACGTAGGGAAGAAGCGTGCGGAGGGGTGGCTGCCGGCCCAGATGCAGTCGCACAGGAAGCCGAGCATGGGCGGCGTCGTGGCGCGGTGGAGCTCGAGTTGCCTGCGGCGGAAGGCCGGATCGGCGAGGAGGCGGCACCAGCGCGCCTGCAAGCGAGCGCGGCATCGACGAGAATCGCGGGGTCGTCGGGCGGGACGCGGAGGAGGACCTCTTCGATGAGCTCGTCCGGCAACGCCGGCGGCGCGCGTGCTTGTGGCTGCGGCATGCTGCGCGGATCAGAATTATTTGAGCGCTGCGCGAGGGTTTGGTTGGTTTTGGGGACCTAGGCTCCGTCTCCAATAATATGGGAGGCTCATTTTAGGTGGGTGGATTAAAAGTACTTAAAAAATAGGGTATTAAACACCTACCCCTATGTAAAATTTATTTCGTCCCTACGATTTACTATGTTTTGAATTCATTCTTTCCGTCATTTTGTATCATGATAGAATAGGGACTATACAGTCATTGCATTATTAGAATTCATGACTCCATGCCTGTATTGTGAGATGACGTGTAGGACTACCATGCATTTGAACTGAGCCGTCCCTCATACAGAGAACACAATGGCTTCATCTTTCCTTACCAAATCTCTTTATCGAGAATGGCCTTTGATCTTCTGCCTATTTTCATGTCGCTTCTTCTTTGCAGGTTCTAATGAAAAACGCCGCACCAAATGATACGTAATTACAACAAGAGATCTGGTGAGGTAGCGTCGGAAGACGCTAGCTCCACCTTATTGCAAATGAGACATGATGCGCTCCATATTTTAAGGCAGTTACAATTGACAATGGTAAGCACATACACAGACAAATAAAGAGTTCACTATCTTCAGGAATAGATGTCAGCTGGCTGCTACAATGAGAAAGCTTAAATTTGTGCAGTTGCTTTGGGGTGTCTAGATGGTGGCCACTCAACATCCGGCTAGGATACCTTGAACCCGTGTGGAACCGGATATGGAGCTCTTGAAGGTCCTTTGGGGGCAAAGGCCCTCAAGTACCTCTGCTTCCATGTCTTGATCAAACCTCTTGTCGAGCGAATTTGAAAGTGCCATATTTTAGGTATGTGGGTCCTGTTGGCGAAAGAAAAAATTGATATTAAAACCTCTTACCTCCAAATAGGACTATCACACATCTAGACTTTAGCCCTACGATTTGTAAGTTTTGGATGCATCGCTCTGTCGCTGCATCGTAATAAAATAGGATTGCATTACTGGAATTCATGATTCTGTGACTACATCGTGAGATGATACGTAGGACTATCATGCATTCAGGTGTGTCCCGCCTACGACGATACCCAACATCGAAGGGTGCCTTTGTTATTAGAGATAGTATATTTGTATGCAAGGGTAAGACTGAGCGTGCTGACATGAAGGTGGGGAGTTGACTCGTTGAGGCGCTCTGCCATGCGGGGCCACAGAAGCTCACCTCTCTTCTATTTATATTCCTTTGCCGCTACTTGCTGTACACGCTAGCTTTTTGTTCTATTTTTCCTAATGTTCTATTTGAGACGGCTCCACAAGTTATGCCTAGGTGCACACAGGTTATGCCTACACAACCCCGTGCCACCGGTGGCAGCCTTGAGGCGTTCTATGGGCGGTGATTCCGGTATATTTTCGGGCTGCGGCTGGGCTACCTGCAGCCTGCACAGGATTTGTTGTGTATCTTCCTTCACGGCCCTCCTGGGGTTTGCTCGTGCTCGCCGTCGTCGTCTCATTGGAGTCCATGGACATGAGAATCCCAAGACCGGCGGCGCGCCTGCACCGGCCTTGAAAATTTGCCCTAGTGTCACTACTATTGTGAATATAAATATTTTCTGAAGCGGTTAACCTTTGATTTTCAGAAATTTCACGTCCTCCGGGTTTTTTTTTTTTTTCTTTTTTTTAAAACAATACAATGCAATGCTGGTGTCAAGGCTTTGGTACTCATCCACATGAAAGGGCTAACGTCACGTTGTAATACAAAGCATAGATTGCCTCCAACAAAAAGTTTCAACTCTCATGCCCAAATATATGGTAATCCTACGATTAAGTTTTAAAACTCTACTTCTGCTCAATGAAATAAGTGCCACAGGCTGTTGAAATAAAGCATCAAAAGGTCCAAACTAAGATCCAAGGAGCATGCTGAGTTTATTTGGTGTAATTGTAGGTCCTTTTTCGTCGCAAACATTGTCTTCGGCTAAGTAAAGCTCGATCATCTACGATACAACTCGATTATTTGGTGTAGTTAGGTTAATGTATACATCTTCACAAATTCACAAAATATTTCTTAATTTGTCCGTCTGTTCATCATCGTATACATAAATAAAAATCAATCGTCCCCTGAGATTACAACGCATTGCATATATCGATTTAGTCTAGATAGAAATGCACAGACCAGCCTACCACAACATTGCTAAGCAGAGTTCCTTCAGATATATCATTACAAGTTCCTTAATTCGTTGATAAACAGCCATGGGGAGTTAGGGTTGTTGGCTAATCCAGTGTAGTGCTGAACAGGTTAGTGCAATTTTTTTATAGAAAATTCATGGATTAAAAAGAAACAAATGAACAAAAACGACCAACAGTCTATAAATACCGATCGAACACCAGCAATTTTCTCAAGCTTGGCACCATCTAATCGTCAGGACCTATGCAAAGGGCAAAAATGCACATGCGATTTACAATGAAGATTTTTTTTTTCCCCACTAATATCAGGCTAACTCTGGAGGACCAGCTCGCTCATTCTGAACCAAATCACCACGGTCGAGCATTGGATCTCACTGCAGCTTTGAATCCGGATGGATGTGGCGCCAACCAATTGAGGTTAACACTGCAGACAAGGCAAAATTGCAAGTGCATCTGTTTCAGGACACTGATCCTCTGGGTGTCGGTTCATTTTGTGGTTTGACAAGGGCCTCAACGATTTGTCTCCGAGCAAAAGACATCAGGAATGCAAGGGTACTCGCCATCACTGTTGGCCCCAAATGGATGATGCATTATTCCTATTGCTCCTCTCAGGCAAGTGTCTCTGTGGCTCCAATTCTGGTTTGCTACCTAGTTCCTTCCTGATGGAAATACAAGCGGCGCCCTCGGTCGGCTTTCCAGCCTGTAATGGAACAGGTTCTGGCAACTCTTCATCATCGGAAGATGGATTTACAATGTTCTCATCACCCACTGCATTTAGATCAAGTGGAAACACGCACTTCCTGTCACTGCTTGAGCTTTCAGCCATCAATTTATTGGTAGTGCCATCATTCACAGAGGAAGCTGAAAGGGGATGCACCTTAGATGATAACCGTCCATTGTAGGCATTCTCGCATGAATCAAAGTTCATAGGCACTACATTATCCAATTTAATTTTCTTATGCTCGGATTCTTCATCGACTTCATCGGCTACTTTGGTCATCTCAAAACCTCTTTTATTTGCACCACCTGATGCATGTGAATGATCCGGTGCACCTGTGCTAACCTCACAAATAGTTACATGGTCTATATCCATAAAGCTGTCTGCGTCATTAAGGTCAATTGTTGTGCTCACCTTGCCAGGTTCTTTAACAAAACAAGTAAAAAAAATTAGAAAAACATTTGTGATAAATAATTAACACCTACTTGCTGATATGATTGGGAACAATGTTAGTTACCTTCCTGAAGGTGGGTTAAGGCGACAGAACAAGTAACTGGCAGCGTGTTCACATCAAAACCACTTTCACTAACATTAGCACCAAAAGTGTCCTTCATTTTATCTGGGTGTTCTGAATAATCAGGTTTCTGCACATCCACAACAAAATGTTACATTCAGATATTGATACGCAGCATCATCCAAATGTTACGGTAAAACAAGGTGACAGAATGACATCTGTCAAGCTGGCATCCAAAACTCTCAAGTTGGGTAGGGAAATTTAACATATTGGCAGATCGCCCATAAGCTGAACCAGTGACTAGGCAATTTTCTAGAAAGCTCATAGTAACATAAACTTCATCTATAGTCAATTTAATGTTTGAGTGCCACATAGGTAGTATGTCATGTGTTATTCTACGCTTTTCTCTTTCTTAATGCACTGATACATAGCTCTCCTACATATATGAGGGGGGGCAATGGTAACTTAATAAACAGAACTAATGTAGAGAAAATGCTCAAAAAGAAAGTGCCATGAGGAATAAAGATTCACCTGATGTTTACTTTGCACAGACATGGCAGAGGGACCCAGAGCATCATCTAGAGCCCTTCGGCATACAGGTTGATTCAAAGAGTTCTCTCCATCCAAACACACCTTATGACTGGTTTCCAAACTCGGTGCAAAATTTGTTGACTTTACAAAACTGGGGGCCTAGTTCAAAAAAAACCACTCTTGTTTTGTGAGAATGAATGAGTAGATGACACAACAGATGTACTCCAATCCATGGCCTGGGGATCATCTTTAATATTTCGTTCTAGTCTACTTTATGGATACATAAGTCGGGAGGTTAGAGGAATCTTTTTTTGCTAACTCTGAATAGACCCCATAGAAAGTAGAACATATTCCACCCTGAGATAGAATAAGAAAAGAATACAATCAATCAAATTAAAACCTAGCATGAGATAATATGACATTTCAACTAGCTGAAGTGTTCTTACTTTGAAAGTTCTTTGACAGGATATTGGAAGGGAATATAAGCAACTCAACAGTACCAACACTTCCTCTGAGAACTAAATCATTCTTCAGCATATTTTCAACTAATTTACTGTAGTGATTTTCATAGCTGCAAAAGATAAGTGTTAGAATTTTCAAATTGAAAACAACATATCAATGAAGCAAATATGAATCAGGGGAAAAACTGCAAACAACACACCTCTGAACATCTCTAGCAAAGAAAAAAAGACCTATGTTGTCATAAGTTGGACCATTTTCCTGAAATTGTGTTGGCCATGAATTCTGCCGAGGAACTTCCTCAAGCTGGACTTTTGAAGGGAATTTCTTAACTATGTCCAGCACTAACTGTGAAGCAGAACATGATAAGTGGGCCTGGAAACCATCACACAGCTCCGGTGATCTTCCAGTCCTCTGCAGCTCAAAACCACCTCTGTTGAAATACAAAAATTTAAAATGCATATAATAAACACATCGAGGTCCACAAAAATGGGATGAACCACAAAGCACACATATAATATGACAAAACACAAAGCACACAAAACATGTGAAAACATTATCAATAAAGAGCTTAATAGTTGATGGTAGACTGGCAATGTAATGTCTAATAATTTACTAAGTCATTTAAAATGTAAAGTAGATTAATAATTTCACATATGCGATGGAAAGGAATATTCATACTGCCATATCCAGTCCAGCTCAGGGACAGTTGAAGCCATTGATTCATCACCAGCTGAAAAACCTTGAGCAGGTTCATCCCTATGGTCATTTGGCATAATGCAACCATTATGAGCAGAGATTTCTGCTGTGGCAGATAGAGATGGATGATTATCTTTGAACTGTACTGTGCTCCCAGGGATGGACAAAATATATCCCATATCCTGAACATTAGCTCGAGGTGGTAATGAGGGCTTCTTCACATGGCTTAATGGGGCAGGTAAAACATCTTTAGATCCATTTATCGGGTTCTGATAAGTACCACATTTTACGATAAGCTCTGATTGATTCTCTTCTCTGGAAGGAGCTTTTTCACTAGATGCCAATGTACTAGTTTCGGATGCCTTGTTTCTTTTGGCAGATGCATCTTTCAAGTTTCGCTCACTCAAAGGTTTTATTGAAGACAAGCCAAGTTTTTCAACTCCGCAAAATTGTGCATAATGACCCGTTTCATTACATCTTTGGCAACGGACTGTCCGATTGCTGCTAGCAGCACCCTGTCTGAAGCCAGTTTGGTCCTTTATTTTAGTATCCCTAGGTGAAGGATCTGAATTTTGAATCACTTTTCTATAAGCACCGGAACCAAGAATTCCACCTGAGGATCTTTCAGCATTAGATAGCATCATACTTCCTGGCACTTTTGCTAAAGGAGGCTTCTTTACCTCACTGTTTCCTGAACAAACAAATTAGAGTTAATCAGGAAAATATATGAACTGTGTCATAAGGTAAATGACATGCAACAGGAAGGGGGAAAAGGAAATTTACCAAGAGAATTTTTACTACCCTGTACATGAACAGCACCTAAATTATTTGAGTCAGACGTGTTATTGCTTGTAGAGAGGAGCGGAGCTGTGGTATCAGTTTTTGGAGCAGGAGCAACCATAGATGCTGTGACAGAGGGAGGCCCCAATATAGAAGAACACTGACCATTTGTTACATTATGGCCCACCGACTGATTCATTTCCCTAGGCTCCTCAGCAGGTGACAAGATGGAAGACTTTGCCTTGTTTGCTGGCTCACAAGGCTTAGGCTTTTTGAAGGTCGCTGACTTAGTAGTCATGCTGATTGGCCCTTCCTTTTTACTGATAATAGAGGGCCAAGATTCCTTCAAAATTTTCGGTTTTTGAGGAACTTCATTCAATAGCTGTTTCACTTTCGGAACCTTTGAGTTGTTGAAAGAAGTGGATTTGGAAAGTTGACCTGCATTAAACCTTGCTTAGTACAGTTTCATTTGATTGCGTGCCATCAGGGCAAGCCCTAAAAGTACCATAAGTTGAACATTAAGGATTTTGTGTAGAGAGTTTAAATCTGCAAAAATAGATTAACAATTTACCACGAGACTGTGGTGCCTGATTCTTCAGAGCATTAACCGGCGATGAAGTTGCCACTTGATGGCTAGGTTGCTTTCCTTTGTCAGCATCAGACCACGACTATCTCGTGTGATGGTTGCATTTTGTTTCTGGAGTCAGCCCTCTTGTACAAGCCACCAGTTTCAGTAATAGTATCTCTAATTGAGGATGTCAATGCAGCATCTTCTTCCGTCCTGGTTTTGACCGTATCATTTCCGTCATTTGTGGTATCTGACTCTTTGTTTCCTATATTCTCAGCCTTCAATTCAGAGTCAGAAGAACTTCTGCTCTTTGCAGCAATGGCAGGTTTGTTAATCTCCCCTTCAAAGGACAGCTCTTTTGAAGTCCCAACCTTAACCTGAGATTTTTCTAGTCTATTCTCCTTTTCAGATTCTACCGCAGTTTGGCAGTCTTCGCACAACCACTCACCATCTGGAACTTCTTCCATCATTACCCGCATGCAATACCTGAAGCAAAGAGATATTAAAACATACACATTCCCACATGCAAATCTGAGAAGACATAACGGAAACAAGTGCTCAAAAGAGTCCCTAACAGGAGATGTATAGACAAAGATAATAACTGTGTAGACTTATTAGTGTTCTGCATGCTAATTTCGCCATTAGCTTGCAGTCAGCAATTTAAAACCATAAAACAGTAAATGGGCAACTTTACCCTAAGAAATCCATCAAATGCAACTGAACATTAGTACAGAAAAAAAAAAAAGTAATGCAGCGAAGAGGCCTTTACGTGTGCTCTGCACCGTCATTGCATCTGCTACAGACAGCAAGCTTCTCCTCCTCACCAATATCTCCACATATGTCACACACCTTCACCTATGTTTTGAAACAGGTTACACAGTTCAGGCGATTCAAAGCTACAGGCATTATCCAATGAATGAAAGAAGAAAAAAAAGGCAACCCAATCGAAATGCAATCAATTGAGGTTGAGCAAACCAAAAAACAGAAATTTAAGGTTCTCACTCACGTCTTCAACTTCTTCTGTACTTTTATCATCAGATGAAGTTGTATCCACTTGTGCATCGGATGCCTGCTCGATATAGACCATTTACAACAAACTCTGGTTAATACAAACTGAGGATTCATTCTGATACATCATATGTTCACATAAATGTAAATAAATCACTTCAAGATGCATATTAACTTCTCAATAATAAAGATAGGCATTCTTCATACCGGCAATATATGTAATCATATATAAAATGAAAAACACCAGAAAAAGAGCAAGAAACTCACATGAGACCCATCTTCATTTGCACCTTCCTGTTCCAAATGAGATGCATCTTGCTTGCTGTTTGTTGACTTTCCAAAAACCTTCTTTTGTGTTTTGAGAACTAGTTTTCTGGAGCTTGTCTTTAGAGTTTGTTGAATGGTCCTGTTCTTCTGAAGATGAGGATGGGTCATCGGAAGAATTACCTGAGTGGCCTGCTTTTGTTAAGTCATCAACAGTTCTCCCATCAACATGTTCCTCAATGTGTGCACTAGGCTGACCCTTGCCAACCTGTCCATCTGTATCATCACTGTCACTGTCAACAGCATCATCACTTTCAATCGCCTTATCCACCCCTTTCATTACGCAATCTTTTTAGCAGATGGAGGTGCTCGTCTCCCCCCTTTTCTTTCTTACAGTCACATTAGATGTATCTTTAATTTCAGAGATCCATGAAACATAATTATTTGCGGCGACCTGAGCTACGTAAGCCCTGTCTTTATTCCTTACTGCACATATATAAGCATAATGACATCAAATATTATGGTTGTGAAGTGTTATAGATAACAAGATGCAAGTTAGGCGAGAACGAGGGATAACATACATCGTTGATGTCCTTTATTCAGGTTTATGAAGAAAGTTCTGGCTCTGATTGTCCTTCCTTTCCAGTGTGGAAAATTGCCTCTGAATTTCAACACATTAAACGATAGATAAATAAGAAATACTTGGTTCCAAGTTTCTAACAAGTAATGAACATGGAAAGAAAAAAAAAAGGAAAATAAAAACCTGGCAGTCCATACACAAACACATGAATTTGAACACAGAATGTTACGTGCAATAAATTAGTACTCTCTCCATACCAAAGAGAATGACATTCTAGTTTTGCCCTAAATCAAACTATCTCAGGTTGGACAGTTTATATAAAAGAATATCAATATTCATATATTTAAAACAAGCGTTGTTAGATATAGATTCACCGTGAGATATAGTTTCATGATGTACCTATTCGGTATCATAAAAGTTGATAATCTTCTCTATAAGCTTGCTCAAACTAAAAATAGTTTGACTTAGGACAAAGGAGAGTGATGTTCTTTTTATGAGATGGACATAGTAACCTATATACTACAAAACCAATCATGGGAAAATTCAGGCACAGGTCTGATGCAAACACAGATTCAACAATGATGAGTAATTTACATCTTACTTATACTACACATTAGCTGCATCAAGTTTTGGTATGCACACACATAACTAATATATCCGTTTTTTTGTTATTCGTTTTCAGCATACTTTCCAACCAAACACAACTCAAGATATATCCTACATTTTAAACATTACTTGCAGGAAAAAAAGGTACAGGGGACTATGTGACACTGCAATACAGTGGTTTCATTGCATTCAGAAGAGCAAAACACAAACCATTAAATTCAGTGCTATGAAAATCAACATCAATACAGACAGAAATGGATTAGTGCCATGTGAATTGTCATGAAATGCTATCTGTGAGTCAGTCAGGGTTCTAAAACGCGGCACTAAGCGCAGGCTTCGCAGCGCGCAGAAGCCCTAAGCGGACAGGTAAACGCTTCGCTTTGGGGCATAAGCGCTCCCCAAGCGGCGCAGCTGCTGCTGGCGAGAGGCGGGAGGGGCAGCCGCTGACGCCGCCGCCGAGCCTGGGACTGCCCCGCCGTTGCTACCGACCAATCGCCGCAAAACACGCTGAGAGAGAGAGAGAGCGAGCTGCGAGAGATGGAGGAGCTGGGGAAAAAAGTAGATCTCACCGGCTCCTTCTCCCTTCTCGCGCGAGATGGACGCCGATGCCCCTGGATCGACGTGCTGCGACGCGGCTCCCCCTCCCTCCTCACGCGCGTAACCGGCGACGGAGAAGAAGCCGGACCGGCGGTTGAGAGGCACGACGGAGGGAGGCTGGGCAGCGATGAGATGAGAGGCGTGACGGCGCGGGAGGGGCGGAGCGGAGGAGGCGGGATGCTCGCCGTCGCTGGGCGGCGCGACCGGAGGCGTGGGGCGGTGGCGTTAGTCCGGGGTGGGCCCGTGGGCCGGCTCGGCTGAGAAGAAAGAAGTTCTCGTGTGCGCCACGGGATCGATCCTCGGTCTCACCAAAGCCATGGGCTAAGAGAAACAACAAATAAAAAGAACAAAATAAGAAAAAAAAAAACAAAACAGGGGTATTTCTGCTCTACAATACAATCACAGTATTTTTCTCCAAAAGATGATAAATTGACCACGTCACCCCAATTTTAGCCATTGGGCCACGTCGCCCACACAACGTGTTACGTGGACACCAATTGCCCACGTCGTTATCGCCATACTTATTCCTGCTCGTTGAGGGTTAGAAACCTCACTTTGCTGAGAGTGAGGAAAATTTAGAAGGTATAGATGTGAAATGCGCCGAGTATTACTCACTTTGCTGTTCGTAGATGATTCTTTGCTTCTCGTGAAAGCTAATGAAAGGAATGCAAATCATCAACGACATGTACTGTAACTATATATATGCGGATTGCTTGGGGCAGGAAACTAGGAGTGACAAGTACCTTGGATTGCCGCTCAGTATACATGGGAAGGTCGCGTTCCAAATTGTTTGGCAATTTGAAGGATACAATTTGGAAACGTATCTAGGGCTGGCAAGAGAGATTATTGTCAAGAGGTGCAAAAGAAACCTTAATTAAGATCTCGTGGCAAACACTCTCTAGCCGCAAGGAGAAGGGTGGCCTTGGGTGTCGAGATCTCCATTTATTTAACTTAACCATGCTTGCCAGTCAGAGCTGACGCCTAATCAACACATAAGGTATTCATTGAAATGCTTGTTAGTATTTAATTAACTTGCTAATTTTGATGCTTCTACTGTCCTTCTGCGCTCACATTCTACCTTCTCGTGTTAATTTGTTTCTATTGTTACTTTATTTATGAGTTGGTATGCAGAATTAACTCATGTTTTTGACATTAGTCATCACTGGATCTTTGACCCCAATCTGATCTTATGCATTGGCGGGTGAAACCAGATTGGACTATTTCTTCTGTTTTAATTTCACAGTTCCACCAACTAGGTCGGGCCACAGATTGAAAACTATGGTCAAAATCTGACCTGATGCACTGGCGGGTTAGGTCGTGTCGGGTGGCTCATAAATAGGTATAGCCATCACTAGTGTTAGTGAAATCACCTTTGTAGCATTGCCATTCAAATTCGAGACAAAATGTGCGTCTACACTACTAAACTCGTCAAAAATCGCCAGGCTTAGTGAACGAGTGTATGTATAGCTCAGTTGGTTAGATTTCATATGGTGGAAGTGCAACTTATCCATCAAGTAGTCGACTTAGTATGTAAATGCTTATTTTCCTTAAAAAGTTGTTTCACATTTTACGATGTTATACTTTTTTAGTGATATAGGGGCCGAGGCACCTGTAATACTATATGGTTTAAAATATGTGAAAGAGTGGTACATTAAACTAGGTTGGGTGAAAACAGCCCGGGAAGTGGCGTGAGGGAACAGAGGTACAAGAGATCCTTTGCAGCTGTGGATGTCAGTCACATGCATGTGCATTCATTCATGCAAATCATCTAGATGAAGAACTGAGATTCTTGGATAGTTGGATACATCGTTCAACTGAAGCAAGAGCAGAATAAGAAGGAAGAAGTCGATGGAATTGGGCCAATTGGCACAGAACAAAGATTTTTAATATGGGCCTGGCCCAGGTATACGTGCTCCTCCGTAGAGATTTGATACCCAGTTTGCTTTCTTGGATTACCATCGTCTATACTAAACTTTTCCCAATGAAACAAGCTGGTGCTTTCGAGTACTTTACTTTTGGGGGATATAGATTTTCATCACCTGAGATTCAAAGTTTCATACACATACGACAGTATGGTATTGATTCTACTGAATCTGCACGCATCATTCAGAGATAAAACATAGCAAGATAGAGTTCGATTAGGCTGCCGTGAAAGGGACCTTGTGGAAGCGCCGCCCTGCTGCCGGCCGGCGACCGGACTCCGGCCGGTCATCACCGGCCAGTTCATGCGTCGGGCACTCGGCAGCAGCAATTGGGGTAGTACTGTCCCGGCGTGCAGTATGTCTGGAAGTTCTTGTAATTGTTCTTCTGGCAGTAGTAGAAGCACGTCTCGTCTGAACATGGCACGATTGCGTGGCAGTAATCTGTATGATATGATCACCCAAACATACATGTACAAAACACGGGACGATTGCTGAATCATGTAAGAAAATGAATCCATCATGCATGATCGAATTACAATATATATATAAATATAATATACCTGCTGCGTTGCAAGATGGTAGGAACATGGCCAGGGCAACCACAAGAGCTGCTGCTACCGGCAAGAAACTGGCGGTGCCCTTCTTGGCATGATGTGCCATCATCATGGTCACCAAACCAACAAGTCCTCTTCTGCTGCTAGGATTTGCATGCCTTGTGCATTACACCTTGTAATGGCCCATGATTTATAGGGACACACAAAACTAAATCAGAGGAACCGGATCTCACCTTTACTTAGATACCATCGTCACCTTCTGTCGCAAGTAAATTGATACCTTAACCCCATTTCGTTGGAATGTCATTTACCGGCCAACAGATTCTAACTCTTTTTGAGAGGTTCAATTTTGGCGGCAAATAAAATAAAAGTGATGATTTGACATGTTACTGTGCACATAATTTCAGCCCACACAGGACCATGCATCGGCCTCGTTCTTCTGATGGGCCGTAATACAAAAACAACACAGGACCCTGCCTGTGAAACAAGAAAATCGGGCCGGCCCAGAAGAAATCAGCCCACTATAGTTATTGGATGTTAGTTCTGGTCTTGTTTATTTTTGTCTTTTTTTTCTCTCTTAGTTAGTTTGGTGCTTTTGATGGGCCGAATACTTCAGGTAAGCAATTATTCCCTGTTTCAAATCTAAAGAAAAAATCCTATTTCAAAAAAAAAAAAAAAAATCTCAAACGAAAAAGTAATAAACACGTAGCCGAGTTAGAACACACAAGAGCTACAAGTGTCACAGTTTAGTTTCAGTCTAAATCTAAACTGTTCTAGTAGTTAGTTTGATTCTCTTGTCACAGGAGATGAAGCTGAATATTTATTCCTTTCTTATAAAAAAATATAAAAAAGTGTATGATTGTAGGCGACCACAACACAAACATACTTACCCCTATGAACACACGTATGTAAACCCTATCTCTATAAGCACCTATGATGGACTGAGCTAAAAAATCTCAAATTCACGAAGTCACCGCAGGTGCGTAGTTGTCAATAGGACATCACCTACTACTGAAAGTGTAGCGCCATTAAATCCTCAGTTCCACTTTGATTAAGATGTCGATTTTTAGTTAGAACGCCGCCATGGGTCACACTATTAGAGAGCGCGGTCGCTTTCCCAATTGGTGTGCAACCCACAACTCCGCCACAACACAACTAGACCCTACTACGCTTGAAATGACCTCCTTCCTCTCCCGTCTCCACCCCGCCCATGGTCGTCCTTGTCCTAACCCTGTCCGTCTGCCACCTTCATCGCCCGCTACGACGGTAACACCGCCACCACCATCTCTACTTGCCCCACCGCTAAGCTTTTGCATGTCTCCCTGACCCCCTTTCAAAGCTCGTTGGAATAGAGAGGGGAGAGGAATACTATTGGGTACTCCATCATACTCTTTCTGCTTCAAATTATAATTCATTTGACTGTTTGAAACACATTTGAAGGCGGAGCTTATGTGTATGAGATTGTTCGGTGATATATTTATAATTCCTTCACTATATTATAATTGTTTGGTGATAAATTTGCAATTCCTTCACTCTATTATAACCGAATAGCTAGATATTACTTTCCGACAATACACAACGTTCGACCCATACCACACGGCGTGCTCTCCACCACCATCCCTATTTGATTAAGTTTTCTTCCCTAAAGATAAGGATCGGATACCCTCAGCTCATCTAGTATAGCTTACTGTGTAAGCAACTAATTAAGTATATATATGTAATAACCAAAGCATATAACGACATATTTTGAGATTTCATTGGGATTTACACATGGTTTCTTTGTTTCTTCTTTTCACAAAGCACTAACAGGACACCTCTCCTTCCTTCCTTTAAGCTGGACTAGAAAACACAAAGAGCTTATGCGTGATGCACGCGCCTGGAGTCTGAAATCCTTTGCATTTGTGCTGCATGCAGCTCCTCGTGGTCGTCGTCATCCGTCTTCTTCATCAAATAAATCCCTCAAGAGCTTGTGATTTCACCCAGAAAGCTGGAGTTTGAATTAGCAGTGTTCTGTCCTGTGTCCTCATTGCCTGTTGGAAAAAGCAGCAGGGAATTTCTCAGCAACCAATAGTGAGTCACCGACACAATGATCCACTAGTATTTACTAGCTTACCATCTCTATCCCACAAAGAATACAATTTTGGATTTGGTCTTCTACCGATTTTAGAAAAACTACCTTAAGGGTATCTTGGTTTGGTTTTTACATGATTTTGCTTTTGCTAAAAGCCAAAAGGCAACCAAAGAGCTCAAAAGCCACAACAGCTTTCACCCAAAATCAGCTCTCACTCTAGTACAATGAAAAGCAGCCCTCCACCCCGCTTTTAATTGCTTTTGGCCTTCAAAATTACCCACTCGCCAGCTGGTTATGTGCATAGCAGTTCAATTCTTTTCTTCTTTCCGTCCTTGCATCTTTTATCCACCTGGTTATGTGCTTACCCACCTGCCGGCGTGGGCTCCCCCCCACACTCCGCCCGGCGAAGCGATGCAAGGTCCGGACGTGACTCCCCCGCCCATGCTTTGGTTCCCAAGCTCTCCATCTCTCGGGCGGCAACGCGAGGGTGCTCCCCGCCCTTGTCCGTATGGTTCGAGGAAGAAGGAGACAAAAAATACAAGCAATATCCCACTACTACACAATTGATTTTGCATAACGTTTCCAAATAATTTTCCGTGGCGGTTATTTGGAAAACCGCCATGGTTAATGTTATTTTCTATTAACCGTCACGGTAAATAAGTTAACCGTGATGGTTTTAAAAAAAAACCTGCCACCGTAAATGAGGCCCAAACTACCCATCCGAGAGCCCAATATGTTTTGTCGCTTGCGCTTCGAGAAAACAACTTTGATAAATTATATATTAAAAAATATTAATATTTATCATACATAATTAGTATCATTAGAAAGACCTTTGAATCTAGTTTTATTAACAAATTTATTTGAAGATACCAAATGTTACTTGCGTATTTTTATACAAATCGAGTCAAAGTTGTGGCACGAAAACCAAAAGCGGCAGACATTTTTTGGGACGGAGGGAGTAGGTTTCAACAATCCATCTCCCACCTACCCTCACTCCAATCCAACCGCCTCCCACTTCTCTCTCTCTTTCTCCCTCTCAAACCCGGCGCCCCTCCCCTCCCGTCTTCCTCCACTCCCTCGAGGCGCCCCTCCTCTTCCCCTTCTCCCTCCCCATCTCTCCCTCTCGGCGAGGATGGAGGCTGGCGGCCTTCGAGGGAAGCCGGTGCTTTGCCCGCGGTGGCCCGAGCGGCACTTTCAGCCTTGGGGCCTTGAGCCTTGGTAACTGGGCTCGTCGTCGCGGATCCGGTGCCCGTCCGGAGCTCATCGTCGCGGGCGGAGGCGGATCCCCGCGCCCGGTAGCGGGGTTCCAAGCGGCGACGCAGCGGATCTCGGCGCCGGCGTGGTACTGGCGCGGCGCGGGGTTCTCGGCGCCCGGCGGATCCCGGCGGTGGCGCTTCGACACCGGCACCTCGGCGACCCGGCGGCGGAGCTCGAAACCCTAACCCTAATGGGCCCAGATCGGGCGCTACGGATCTGGGCCCATTAGGGTTAGGGTTTGATTTTTGCCTTTTTTATTTTTTTTTCTGGATTTACCGTGGCGGGTTTTGGGGTTGTAGAAAACCGCCACCGTTAATGAATCGATTTATGGTGACCCTAGCTCGGTGGCGGTTCTAAAACCATCACCGAAAATAATAAAAAACCGCCACCTTAAATCTAGGCTGTAGTAATCCATTGAGTGGATGGCCTATTAAGAAGCGTTTTTCCAAAAGTCACCTTTATTTAACCAAATGAGCTTTTTTTTCCCACGGTTTGCTTTCTCACAACTGTTTTTCCAACCGCCACAGCCCACAACAATTTTTCTTAAAGCCACAATCGAACCAAACACACCCTTAGTTCAACTATTTTTTCTCTATTTTTATATACAAAGTTTTTATTACATGATATACAAAGATTTCCGGGGAGGAGTAAAACACCATGGGATGAAAGGAAACGCACGATTATTCAAGACAAGCGGTTCAGTAATAAACTATACACACCATATATATGTAATCTCACATAGAAGCTCACAGTGAAGCACAAAAGGGCAAGGTATGTTTAATTTTTTAATAAGCTGCTCCTGCTCGTAACAAACGAAAGGCCTCCACACTTTGTTCTGGAGCACATGCATGATCCTTTTGGTAAAAAAGACCCACGCACCATAGAAAGCCAGAAAGCCATGCATGCTTCGCTCA
This sequence comes from Hyparrhenia diplandra, assembly GCA_015847255.1. Lineage (NCBI taxonomy): Eukaryota > Viridiplantae > Streptophyta > Magnoliopsida > Poales > Poaceae > Hyparrhenia > Hyparrhenia diplandra. The sequence continues at coordinate 498,463 of JADLZK010008254.1, forward strand.
AAAAAAAAAAAAAAAAAAAAAAGCCACGCATGCATTTTCCTTAAAGCCAGCTGCTAATAAAGTTAATATATGATAAGGTAATAAAAAAACGTAATTAAACATGAACGTGCTATGCATGCATATGATACTATGAGAGATTCTTGAAATGCAGAGCACCTAAACTGTTTCGATTTTTTTTTGAATATGTCAGCGACAGTTTAAAAGGCCAGGGTGATCGATCGACATGCTACAGCTTGCAGCATTTGCTAGCAGTAGCAGATCCCAGCAGCAATGGCAGCACCACCTGTAGTCGGCATGGCCCTGGTCCTCCTCCTCCTCCTTCTGCAACTGGCCTCCTTGTACCCCAGCGTGATCCTTGCCGACGCGGTGCTTGGTCGGAAGGGTGGCCTCGGTGAACAGCCGGCGGCGGAGAATACGCTGGAGGTGCCGGCTGGGCCGGGGAGGTACGCCGTGATCTTCGACGCCGGCAGCACGGGCACCCGGATGCACGTCTTCAGGTTCGACAAGAAGATGGACCTCATCGGGATTGGCCACGGCATTGAGTTCTTCGCCAAGGTAATCAATTAACATAGATGATGTTGTAATTTCCATAGATCGATGTGTTGTCCTCGATCGACATTGTTTGTTTGTTGCATGCAGGTGAAACCTGGGCTAAGCTCATACGCTGGGCGACCCCAAGAGGCCGCAAACTCCATACTACCTCTCGTCAAGAAGGCCAAGAGCATTGTCCCTTCGCAACTAACGGAGAGAACCCCTCTTAAGCTAGGAGTACGTGAATTTCTCTTTTTTTTTTGTGCTAATCTTTCGTAAGTGTAACAGTTTAAATATAATACTGATTGCACACAGCTAGCTAATTTCAGAAATGCATATCCTCCTCTCTCCATTGATCTAGTCGCCAGTACAGTAATACTAATAAAGATTAGGTGGATCTTTGGAGAAAAATAAAGATTAGGTGATATATATGGTCTACTTACAAACAAATGGATTGCTATTTTCAAAATTGGTGTGCAAACTATATACTTTCAGAATTAGCAGTAGTAATGTCAAAAGGTTCTTTGTATGACAGTAGTGCTCTCTTTCTTATTGTACCAACTGAATCTTCAGGCAACTGCTGGGTTGAGACTTATCGGAGATGAACAAGCGGACAAGATTCTTGATGCGGTAAATTCATGTTAATTCTCTAACGGTTTTGTATTCACACACTTAGCACGCATACAGACATATATGAACATGATATTATTAACTGGAGCACTAAATATATTCAAATACATACAGGTTAGGGATCTTGTCCAGAGCAAGAGCCAATTCCAATACAACCCTGACTGGATCAATGTTATTGAAGGATCACAAGAAGGATCTTATCTATGGGTATGAGTTATCCCTTATAGCAGCCATGCATACACCAACATATATACTCTCTATGCGTGTCTACTGTTACAATCTGTGGGTACATGGACTTGTGATGTGTAGGTTGCCCTAAACTATCTGATGGATAAATTGGGAGGGGATTACTCCCAGACGGTAGGTGTAGTTGACATGGGTGGTGGATCTATGCAAATGGCCTATGCCATTTCTGCAAATGATGCTGCAAAGGCTCCTAAAGTACCGGATGGAAAGGACCGCTATGTTACAAAGGAGTATCTTAAAGGAAAAAAATTATAACATCTATGCTCACAGGTTTGAATTTACCGCATTAGCTTGGATAAAAGGCCAGCTTGTGCTGTTTAATTTATCAATTAAGGTTATACTAGGAATGAATGATCAACAGGAACCTTTAATTTTCCACGCAGCTACTTGCACTATGGCGCTTTCGCAGCTCGAGTGAAGATTTTAAACGCAAAGACTGGACAATTTAGTTCCTGCATGCTGCGTGGATTCAGAGGTATGCATTGCTCATACAAGAATTTCATTTCATTTTTATTTCAAGGATTGTACAAATTTTAAATACGATGTTCCCCTTTTGCTAAGGTAACTACACATACAATGGTAAGCAATATGATGCAACTGCTACACCTCAAGGAGCAGTGTATGAAAAATGTAGAGAAGAGATAGCTAAGGCATTGAACCTGAATGCTCCATGTAACACAAAGAGTTGCACCTTCAATGGTGTGTGGAATGGGGGCGGTGGAGCTGGACAGGACAATCTCTACCTTTCATCAAGCTTCCACTATCTGGCCGCACGGGTACTAATTACATCTGATAATTCCTCCACTTATGATCTACATACTGCATGCATATATGATATATGTAATTGGAATGTGTAGTACAAGCCACAATATATAGTTATATGTTGTTTTCTTGATTGTCTATATGAAACGTTGGGATCATAGATGGAAAATTACCCAGTGCAAGGTCCACCCCTTCTGCGTTCAGACTTGTTGCAAAGAGGGTATGCCAAATGAGTGTTAAAGATGCAAAAGCTGCATACCCCATGGTTGAGGACATCAATGTGCCATACCTGTGCTTGGATGCTACTTACCTGTACACCGTGCTCGTGGATGGTTTCGGTTAGTATAGAATTAATTCTGAATATTTATCCTACACACAAGAAACTTCTATATAGTCAAAATAGGTTATGCTACCTTCTCATCATGCATGTAAATATAATATGCAATTCATGTGTGCTTGTAGGCCTGAAGTCAATAAAGAAGATCACACTGGTATCCAAGGTGAAACATGGAGAGTACTACGTTGAAGCTGCGTGGCCTTTGGGTACTGCTATTGAGGCCTTGTCTCCCAAAATGGGGCTTGAATATGCATAATAATGAGTATAAGAAGGCCTTGAGCCTACACAAGCAGCAGAACAACTTGAGCAGTACATGTTAAGAAGAGTATTGTATTCATGTATACGATGTTTTTTTTTTGACAGGAACATGTATACGATGTTATTATATCTTTATAATATATTATTCTCCAAGCCACAATTTCATATAATAGAGGGGCATAGCCACGGTTCATCTTTCGCTAAGTAAGCCCAACTGGAACAACAATATGTAACTTTGTTGTGTAGCCAATCTACCCTATGTAATAATATATATGTTTATATGCTGCAATATAATGCTTTTTGGTCCTAAGGTTTAATTCAGTAAGTGCTGCTTATCATTGTTGGAGTAAACATATTGAGCAGTGGAGGTTACTAGGCCTATCTTCTTTTTAAGATTCCTTTGGAGTAAACATAGATTATTAGAGTTAAACATTATATTCTCTTGAATTTATTATAGTGTCCCCTTCTCGATCTCCAATCTTCATCGCCAGTCTTGAGGGCTATGGTGCAGGCTTAAACAATCATTTATGCTATTGCAGTAATCAAGAGTGCACTATACATGCTAAGAATTATTAATTTTTTGACACAAATAAAAATATGGTTTTCCATAAAAGGTACAATAAGCATATGTGTTTCGACTTAACTTGAGGATAAAAAGTTTAGAGCAACTAAGTAGATAAAATTTTGATAATCAAAATCTAGATTCACGATGTCATGGTTGCAACAAGAGCCATCTCACTTGTGTATGCTAAGGTTTTACTAATAAGTGCATATAGAAGAAATATACTCCCACCGTTTCAAATTATAAAGTCTTGACTTGACTTTTTGTGGTTATAGCTGATAAACCAAAAAAGTCAAAGCGACTTATAATTTGGAACGGAGGGAGTAGATACCATAGAGTAATTGATAAGTTTACATGAAAGCGTACACATGTATGTAGAAAATGTGTATTATGGAAACTAGATTCTTTACGACTGCTTAGGGTTTAAACAACAAGGTTGATCATCATTTATTGTTTAAATGGTCCAAATGACCACTTAGGGGAACCATGCCTAAAATTGGACCCCATGTATGAGCACAGTTTGATGGAATAGTTTATCAGATTTAGATTTACAAACAACATAATTCTGAAACCAATACTTTAAACCCTTGGACATTTAGAGTAACTCCAAATTTTAACAATTTTATTTCAGATATCAAATTAGAAAAAAATAAGAATATATTTTTCACAACTCTGGATTCTTGGTTTAGGACATTAGAGGAACTGAAGTTATAGAATCAATTTTGATTTTGTCGAGCAACCAAGCTTTGAGTAAAATTAGTACGAGCAAACACACACACAAGGATTAGTTTTTTTCAGTAGAATTAGTGCCCCCCCCCTATTTAGGTGCAGAGCAAGCAGTGAAGCACAAGGCAAGGTATGTTGAACTTTTTAGCAAGCTGTTCGTAATTAATCTAACAAATGAAAGGCTTCCACTTTGTTCTGGCGACTGGCGCACATGATCTGTTTGTTTTTTTATTTTTGGTTAAAAAGACCCACCATATATATGGAAAGCCAGAAAGACACGCATATGCATGCATTTTCCTTAAAGCATATAATAAAGTTAATATATATGTGGATACTAATAATTAAACATGAACGTGGTTGAGAACGTGAGAGATCGGTGAAATGCATGCAGAACAAGTTGTGTAACATTTTAGCATGAGCCCCTAAACTCTTTCGAATTTTTGTCGCCAAAAGAAAACTCTTTCGAATTTTTGCGTAGGCAATGATTTGTTTTGCGTGTGATCATTCCTGCAAGTTACACACGGGACATGGCTCATGGCTGTAACCTGCTGTGAGGTCGTTCATTCCCATGTAAAAACCTCCCATGAGCGGCAGTTTAAAAGGCCAGCAGCAGGGTACCACTTAGACCGGCAAGAGCACACAGCACTCACCACTCAGTGGCAGTACCAATGGGAGCGCCTATGGCAGTGGTGTTCTTCCTGTTCCTTCTGCAGCTGGCCTCCTTGTACCCCAGCGTGATCCTTGCCGATGCGGTGCTCGGTCGGAAGGCGGGCCTCCTTGTCCAGGACGACGATGACAAGCCGCCGGCGGTTGGGCCGGGGAGGTACGCCGTGATCTTCGATGCCGGCAGCACGGGGACTCGGATGCACGTCTTCAGGTTCGACAAGAAGCTCGACCTCGTCCCGATCGGCCACGACATCGAGTTCTTCGCCCAGGTATATAGGCCTCATCACAGCAGAACGTATGGCGAACTCTCGTTTTCTTTTGGCCGGTGGTACCTACAAGAAAACCAGCTGCTGCCAGTGCAAATTAATGCATTTGTTGCGGATTAAGAAAATCAGTACAAGAAAACCAGCTGTAACGTCATCCATGTCCTCGACCTTGCAACAACTTGCATTGTTAATTTGTTGGTGCAGGTAAAGCCAGGGCTAAGCTCATATGCTGCTGGGCAACCCCAAGAGGCTGCAAACTCCATATTACCTCTCGTCAACAAGGCCAAGAGCGTTGTCCCTTCACAGCTAATGGAGAAAACCCCTCTTAAACTAGGAGTAAGTGAAACAAATTGCTACATTTTTTCTTATGTGTAACCAGCGGCGGACCCAGCTTTTAAGTATAGGGTTGGTCGCCCCAAAAAAATTCGACCGGGCTGCGGCGGCACGGCAGACTGGGCGTTGGGCAGGGCGACCGCCGACGGTGGACACAGAGGCTGCGCGGTGCCGCAAACGCAATTTCCTGCTTTGGAGCGACGACGCGTTAGCGCTAGTGCGCGATCGCGAGCGGCCCCTAGAGTTCTAGTAGACAGTTCGACTCTGTCTTGAGTGAGCTGCCACACGCCTGCACGTAATGTGCCGCCGCACGCGCTGGGGAATGAATCATTGAGAACCTAGAGTCGCTGGGAGCTTGGGAGTATTCGACTTCTTTTCTTCTTCTTCTTCTTCTTTTTGCATTTTCTATTTATATCCTATATGTATGACATGCATGCTTCTTATTTTACATTTTCTATTTTTATCCTATATATATGACATGCAGGCCACAGGGTGGTCGGTGGACCACCCAGACCACCCTGTGGATCTGCCTCTGTGTGTAACAATACTGTAAATATAATTGAAGGTCATTTATGAAATACATATATATCCACCTCTCAATTCAACCATCAGCCTGTCACCGGTTGGCAAGGTAAAGTCAATTATAAGATTATCCCTAAGATTAGTATTGTAGGTGATGTGTCTACTTATAAACAAATGGATCACTACACTCCTTTTTTTTTTTAAAAAAAAGTGCACTAGAATGACTTTGAGCATCTAGGGGTTGCATATATAACACCACAAAACCGACGAAAACTAAGTAAAGCAAAAATTGGTGTGAAGCTATATATCCACCAGAATTAGCAGTATCAGAAGGGTCTTTGTACATCCCTAATGTTTTCTTTTATTTTACCAATCAAACCTTTAGGCAACTGCAGGGTTGAGACTTATCGGAGACGAACAAGCGGATAAGATTCTTGAAGCGGTAATATACTATATCTTAATTACATACAGGTTTTGTATCAGTACTTGGCACACATCATCATAACAGACATGAACATGACAATATATATTAACCGAAGGACTAATTAAAGACACTCCAAATATATACAGGTAAGGGATCTTGTCCACACCAAGAGCAAATTTCAATACAACACCGACTGGATCAATGTTATTGAAGGATATCAAGAAGGGTCTTATCTATGGGTATGACTAAGTGTTTTTTTGGCAGCCGTGCATATATTGAAACCCCCTTTCCCGTCTCACGCACGCACGCATGCTCTACAATATTTGTTGTATGTATATATGTCTATTGTTACAATTTTCGAACGTATGGCATTTGATGTGTAGGTTGCTCTAAACTATCTGTTGGATAAACTGGGAGGGGATTACTCCCAGACAGTTGGTGTAGTTGAGATGGGAGGTGGATCCTTGCAAATGGCCTATGCCATTTGTGCCAATGATGCCGCAAAGGCTCCTGAAGTACCAGATGGAAATGATCACTATGTTACAAAAGAGTATCTTAAAGGAAAAGATTATAACATCTATGCTCACAGGTTTGAATTCATCGCATTAGCTTGGATATAAAAGGCTAGTTTCTGCAATTTATTAATTATAAGGACTCCTTATAATCGGCGCTATTGGCGCTATTACGAAAGGCTAGAGTATCTTAAGGCTAGTTACGAAAGCTCTTTTTTGCGCTATTGGCGCTATTGACGCTATAACGTGCTAAATCGGCGCTAAATGCTATTAGTGCAGTAGCGCGCTATTTGTCCCACTATTAATGGACATCCCAAACATGCCAAAATCAGCATCCCAGTCCGGTCATGGCTAGACATCCCAAACATCCCAAACATGTGAAAGTGTGAACTGTGAACTTATTTGCTTTTATGCCTTTATGGCTGTTTCTGGCAGTGAATTGTGGATGGTTATGGCTGTGAATTATGGATGCTTATAGCCGTTTATGGCTGTGAATTGTATCATGTTTTCAGTTTTCCTGTAACTATAAACAAATAGCACGCTATAGCAATGCAATAGCGCGAACAGTAAGCTAATGCTACTGTGCATAGCTGCCGCTATAGCGCGGCCAAAGCGCCGCTATAGCGGCATGAACAGGCTACCGCTAAATTCGATAGCTCGGAATTTAAAACATGGATAAGGAGATATATACAAGGAATGATCACCAAGAACAACCTTTTTTTTTTTTTTCTTTGCAGCTACTTGTACTATGGTGCTTTTGCAGCTCGAGTTAAGATTCTAAATGCAAAGTGTGGAGAATTTAGTTTCTGCATGCTGCGTGGATTCAAAGGTGTGTATGTTAACCTTTGCTCATACAAACATTTCATTTATATTCTTATTTCAAGAATTTAATATTTTTAAAATGTAATGTTCCCTTTTTTTTTAAAAAAAGGTAAGTACACATACAATGAGCAGGAATACGATGCAACCGCCTCACCTGAAGGAGCGGTGTATGAAAAATGTAGGGAAGAGATAGCTAAGGCACTAAACTTGAGTGCCCCATGTAACACAAAGAGTTGCACCTTCAATGGTGTGTGGAATGGGGAGGTGGAGCTGGCCAGGACAACCTCTACCTTGCATCAAGCTTTCACTTTTTGGCCACACAAGTATTAATTCAAACTAATCATTCCTCAACTTATGATCTATATGCAATTCGAATGTTTGCAAGCCACATTATGTATGTTAACATTTTCTTCTCCATATATGAAAAGGTTGGGATCATAGACGGAAATTCCCAGTGCAAAGTCGACCCCTTCCGCATTCAGAGTTGTTGCAAAGAAGGTTTGCCAAATGAGTGTTAAAGAAGCAAAAGCTGCGTATCCTAGTGTTGAGGACATCCATGTGCCATACTTGTGCATGGATCTTACTTACCAGTACACATTGCTCGTGGACGGTTTTGGTTAGTATAGAATTAGTTCTGAATATTATTTACTCCGGCCACATGCAAGGAACTTCTTTGAAGTAAAATGGGATGTTACACATCATGCATGTATATATGGAATTCATGTGGTTGTTGTGTGCTTGTGTAGGCATGAAGTCAATAAAGAAGGTCACATTGGTATCCAAGGTGAAGCATGGAGAGTACTATGTTGAAGCTGCATGGCCTTTGGGTACTGCTATTGAGGCATTGTCACCCAAAAAGGGGCATTGATCTGCATGAGATAGACTTTGGGCCTACAGGAAGCAACACCAACCTGAGCAGATGTTAACAAGGGTCCGGTGTGTATTCAAGTATAAATTGCTATTGTATCTTTCAATATATACATGTTCTCCAACTTATTACCATAATTTCACTATGACGGCAGCCTTGGTTTATGTTGTCATTAACTCTTCCAACCCAACTCAATCATGGGCATCTAGTTTGTAACTTTGGGGGCAGTTTTTACAGTCGCCTTCTACTAAGTGTCTTTTTGAAGTGAGGCATATAGACCTCTTGCAAGTTGCAACCTAGCAACAAAAGAGATGACACCATAGTTTTCACTACCGGGGGAAGGCGACATTATCCATTGCACGGTCGAGGTCAAGGCGGATACAACATCTCCTTTCACTTTGGATCTATTGACATGCACATCGGAACAAACAAATTGTCTCCTTCACCATTGACCAACATAGCAAGATGTAATTACAATTCCTACGATAGATCGCTATTTAATCAAAGTGCATGCCTCGCACTACGCGACATGTTCAAAGATTTGGGAATTGTGCGGAATAATATGACGAAGCTCAACAAGCTAGGATACAATGCAAGATCTGTTGATATGTTTAAAATGACATGCTTTCCGGAATGTGGTGGCCAAAATTTCTTTGCTTTTGGTTAGATGTTATCTTTTTGTGGTTGTTGGTGTTGTTGTTGCTTGCTCATGGTGCAAGCAGGCTGTTGTTGGTTGAGTTATCTTAGTTTTTATAGCTCTTATTTTTATGTTGTATTGTCATAGCCCAACGACCATCCAGCTAGTTGGTTGAGATCAAACAATGCTCGTGCTCATCATGTATATATAGACTTAGAGAGCGACGAGAATGTCTACGGTTATATATCATTATCATTCCCATGACGTAAGACTAATCAGGTCATCATTGTTCCATCTGTTTGTTGATTGTATTATTCTGTTGTGCAGTCCTGCCATGATTCATTTGACCTGGCCGAGGAAAAAAAGGAAAACATCCATTGGACAGGTGCTAACTATTCTCTATTAGCTAGCTAGCTAGTGCCTGCGACACATTTTTTTCTTAATCACGCAAAAGCTTTGCGCGTTTTCATATTAAGAAAGGAGATTGTTTACAGATACAATTGCAAGGAGGGCGTGTTACAGATATTCATAGTGCTATCACGGCCCCGCACATCGGTGTCTATAAAATCAGAATTGAAGCCTTGCGACCTACAACACCCGCAGCGCTTGGGCTAAACACCCCTGAGAGAGGGCCTATGCTACAAGAACCGTCAACGTCGTGGCCATCACGCTCTCAGTGGCAATGCATCTGCTGAGAGGGGCCTAAGCGACATAGGCGGCAAAGCTTCCTCCTTCCCCAGCTACCGACGGCGAACTCCAATGAAGGTAGTGGGTGACGAACTACAACGGTGCTCCAACAATGCCTTCAAGAAGGGAGTTGACATCCGCAGATGCCAACAATGTTTGAAGAGCACACAAATAGGACTTTTGTCCCTAGCCTGCTCTGGATGAAGAAGCTTCGATGATGCCTCCAGGGAGGTAGATGACACACACTGTGCCATCGCCGCTGGCCTGAGGATCTCAAGCAAGAGTTTTACCCTGATTCTTGTCAATGACGTAGGCCACTCACGCTGCCCGAGCAAAGAAGACGAATCAACAAAGCCCGGATGAAGAATGAGGTTGCAACATCGACCCCACCACTAGCGAGACAACGGGCATGGGCCCCGCCATTCATAGCCATCCCCGCCCCCTGGCGGAGCATGGTGGCGACGCCGCATCGGCGTGGAATAGAGGCGGGGTCGTGGGCGCCGATCTAGGGAGGCTTGCCGGGCGCACCGGTTAGGGCAGCATTGGGGTAGCCGTGGGGGCTCGAATCCAGTCGCTGGCTCGGCCATTTGTTAGAGTTGGAGATGGGTGGGGACAAGACAGAAGGGGTGAAGCTGCCGTTGACGCCCTAAATCCAGTCGATGGGTCCAAATCCGGCGACCGGCGTCTTGGATCCTCCGCACCACGGTGAAGTTCGGGCCAGCGAGGTGGAAACGCCCTCGGATCCAACCGTGGGGGCCTAGATCCGGCAGCTGGCGCTTTGGATCCGCCACGTCTCGGTGTTGCCTGGTCCGCCGAGGATCACCCCCGCACGGGAGGGGCTCATGGCTGTCGGGGCTCCCGCCGCCAACGCCTTGAATCTTTTCGCATCATGGTGATTCGGTGAGGCGGGAGGGCGATGGGGGAGGGGGCGTTGCTAGCACCGCCAAAACCTACCACACGTCGGCGACCCGGGCCCGCCGACGGGGGCCCGGATCCGGCCGCTGCTACCACGGATCCAGCTCAAGATGGGGCTGCATGGGCGCTAAGCACCGCCCGCATGGAGGGGATCGTGGCCATTGGGCGGGAGGCCTCGCCGCCACCTTCCTAGGGGCCGTGCAGGCTGGCTAGCCTCTTTGGCAGAGGTGAGGAGAGAAGTGGCGAGAGGGGATGGCGGCGGCGGTGGGGTGGGGTGGTCGCTGTGTCGCCCATACAAGAGAGTGACGCGTGGGTAGCTTATTGAAAAATCACTTTTCTTTTAGTTTTTGTTTTTGTTTTTGTTTTTGTATGAGGCATCTATTCTCTAACCTTCTGCGACATGTTTAGGGGAAGACCTAGGGCTAGTGGCCATGTTTTCATCCTGAAGAACAACAGGCCGGATCAGAGCTGCAAATCAATATAAATTGATCAACTCATCATCAGGCCAAAAGTAAGGTGATGACATAATCTATTGGAGCTCAACATCATGTTGGAAGTTGGCTGTATACCAAACTGAGTTGACATCAGTCTGACATACAGAGTGGTACTAATATTACTATCATGATCTTTTAAGAAATAGTTAATCATGGTATGATCACATCGATGACATCAATTATCATTCTGCCCGTCCAGAAATATACACATCTACCGCATCTTATTTAAGTTCAAATGCCATTATTCGCGAACGGCAACGCAAGATAGTATAAACATTTTGGCTTAAACATCATAGATTATATTCTTAAATAGAGACGACATATACATTATTTCTATCTCCCCTAAAGTAAAACTAGTGATTAAATGTCTTGCATATAGTATTTCTTAATGATACCCCTATTGTTTTGGAGACACTGCAAAGTAGTCAAGCAACAATAATACAAAGTAGTTTAATCATTTGTCGTTCTGTCACGAGGAGGGGTGAAAAGAGAAGTGTGATGAGGGCAGTATCTTTGCCGTGAAAGACGCATCAGATGACGACAAATGGAATGCTACACTCTGCATGAGGGCAGTATCCTTGAAGTTGGGAATGGATTCTATCTGCATTTATATAGTAATGATGCTAAGAAATGTGAACAACCACTGCTTCCAACCTATTGACTAATCCTAAATCTCTCAAATTGTCCATGTAATAGCCAGATCCTTATTACTTCTAGGCTAGAGATCTATGAGCATGGGGGCGGATCTCTAAGGGAGACTATTGCTCAAGCAGCTAGGCATGGCTTCTAGCCATCTAGCTACAACCGCAACAATTATGCTTGTGAACTCGACCACATGGCTAGTTTTGACGGTGTGGGAGATGACATCGAGGATAGTCCATGCCATCTAGATCTACACGCACGTGTTTGGCGTGGGTTTACAAGAGATCATCTTGTCAAAGAACTCACACCCTACATAGGGATTTGCCTATGATAAAAAGGCTCATCAATGTCGAAAATTATAGTTTATGAACAGAGAGTAGATCCAAATATCAGGATAAAGGAAGGCCACACCTATTATACATGTAAGCATTAAAAATTTAAAAAAAAAAAAAAACAACCATATAAGTAACCTTTAATAGTTGTTTTTCTTATTTCCAAAGTCCAAATCTTGAAACATAGTGAAACATGCACTTTTTTTTTTTGAAGAATCCAGAGGACCGAAGTCCCTACTTTCATTGCTGTGATCTTCTAGTTCTTCTGATGGTGCCCTAGAGTAACGGTTGATCGAGCAATAAGGAGATCCACTCTTTTAGCACTTTTGAATCTGTGTATCCATCTATGTTCCTGTACATTGTCTCCATCATTCGTGCAAGGTTAATTACACGAATAAGCAGCAAAGATGGTATTGAAGCCAAAGTGAGATACTCATGATTCATACTCTTCCATGCATTCTCAACCAAATTCCACAAAACTTCCTTTGCATCTTCCTTTGTTGTTTTATACTCTTCCATGTAACAAGTTACAGCAGTGGCGACATTGTTTCTTTCTGTTTCAAACTACAAGAAGCTTGTGGTTAGAATGTTTGTAAAGAAGTAGTAAAGCAATAACCAATTGTACAAATTTAGTAGGTGCTAAATTGATTGTATAAAATATTATACATATGTACCCATGTGACCTAGAATTAGCGCAAATATTTTGATTGCCCTTATGATTTTGAAGAATATTACCTCGTGGGCAACAATGTCATCCATGAGCCGAGATACAATACATGAATCCTTAACAATTTGTGGAAATTTCAACATCCATTTCAAAACTTCTTACGGAATATTCTCATCAAACACAACAAAAGCTGTGCAATTAATAGCCCAGTAAAAACATGTAATGAGTGTGACCTTCAAATGCTCCTTCAAAGGAGGAATGTACTTGCTATCTCTCCATCCAATTTCTGTCATATAACCTTTGCATACTTCATTAATCTGCCAAAATAGAGATAACAAATTATAAGAGAATTTTACATGAAGATAGATTATGATTGATCCAAATATTATAAGCAGACACAATTCCTTGGCTAAAAATTGGCACTGCATAAATGGAGTTAATGTTATACGTAATTATGAATTAGTTGAACACAAAAAATAAATGAGTTGTAATAGAATTGTGGAAAATGAAAATTGCTATAATTCAAAACATAAGAATTGGACACCCTACAATCTCTCTGATAATATCAGTATTCCTCCTTGCTTTGTCTTTTGGAAGTGCTTTCTCGATTTCAATCATAGTGCTAAACATAAAGCGTGCAAAGTCGTTGTAGCAATTCTTGAGTTTCTCAACTTCCTTCATATCCCACCTAGAGTCCATCCAAGATCATATGGCTGGATTATATTTCACATATACATATATTACTCTAGAACAATTAAAAAAGACAGTACATTTTAAAATAAAACTTCATTCATTAGACGAAGATGTTACCTGATCCAAACATGCAATGATAATTAATGTAACATTTGTCTCCCTAGATTAGTTCGATCTCAACAGTCTGTGTATTTTTATAAAATAGAGAAGTAGCATACCTTTGCATCACATCAGAAAATGGTAGCAGCTCGTCCCATATGCCATAATTATCAAAAGTGTCATCATACGGCGTAATTGTTGCTATAAATTTTGCTAGCAACTTTCTAGCCTTGGCATATTGTGGTTCGTAGTATACTCCCAGTGCCCAAAAATATGCTTCTGTAGGCCTATGCCTTGCATAGTATAAATTTCTTGGGGAATCAAGCTGTGGTACCACCTTTATGAAAACAATGACTTTCATTATTAGAGCATTATTTGTCGCAAAGCTGAGCTAATATGATGATACTTCTAACCATATATCAGAAAAATAATCTTTCAATGCTTCTAACTACTAGACTTCGTTTGCATTGATGGCTTTCTTTTTACTCTATTATGATGTGTACTTACTCGCATATTTCCTTGACTTCTTCATGGTGAATGTGCTGGAGCAAATAAAAATCTAATTTGGCGAGCTCAAGCACCAAGTCATCACACTCTTGTTTATCTTCCTCGTATAGAGGAATATATTGTCTAGCCTCCAATCTCTTCATCCTTCTGAAAGATGGTGTCTGAAGAGCATGACGTACTTGATCTGCAAGTGGTTTTTCAAGATGATTAACCATTGATTTTAGGAGAACTGTTGTTTGCCTTTGGGCTTCTCTGAGAACCTTTTCATTTGGAGTGCCTAGATGAGCTGCCTCATAAAGTACGAGCAATGTTCGTACATCACTGTGCAAGCTGGCATTTAGGTTTCCTTGGTTGTCCATGAAATTTTGGAATACATCTGAAAAAAAATACTTTCATTTTTAATTAATCATTCTTCATATTTAACTTGAGTAACATCACACGAACATAATGTAAACAACTGTGGAAAATTGACAAACAACCCAGAGAGAGGTGGGAGGAAGGAGGGAGGGGCACCTACCGCTTGAAATGTTGTACCTCTGTTGCCTTAGCAGCCAGAATTGGAGGGAGATTCCATGTGCATTTTCACTGGTAAACACCATTGAATTAAGCTTCTCAAGTGATGCGTGGATCTCGTCCTCAAAGTGGTAAGAAATTCCGAGGCGCTGAACTGCATCGATCAGCTTCATTTGAGCCATGGGATCATCTTGCATGGCCGTCAGTTTCTTCCTAGCTTCGTTGATTAGTACGTCGCGTCTCTCTGTCATCCATTCCAGTGACTTCTGTAGTAATCGAATGTCGAAACCCAAGTGAGGAAGACTTTTTATTTCTAATCACAGTGTAGCAATATAGGCACTCCATATTCACTATCGAGGAACGCACAGAGATTTAATAGTCTTAGCTCTCACATGGAACTGTTAAATGTGAAAGGAAATCACCATTCAATTGTTAGAAAAACGCCATATGTTAAATCTCACTGAAGTTAGTTGAAGACTTTGAAGTCACGCCATTGCTGGTGGGTCAATCAACAAGGTACAGCCAGTTGGTGAGTTACACCTTTTTTTTTTTTTTTTTGAAATGTCACCGGGGGATTACTCTCCACCTGAATATATACATTTCAAATAGCCCAAAATGACTAGATCTACAAAGGGTTTTAAGAAAGAAAACAACTAGATTTACAGGTTGGGGGCAAGGGGTGGGGGTGGGGGTGTGTGTGTGTGTGTGTGTTGGGGCGTCGCCACACCACACGGAGCCACTCCAAGACTTCGCCCGTGATGGTGGGAGGTGCGCACCAGCAAACATCCACGCTTGGACGGAGAAGGGGCGCCCGGCCGCCATCACACCACGCGGAGCCGTTCCCGAGACTTCGCCGCGATGGTGGGTGGCACGACAGCGGCAAGCATCCACACCATGACAGAGATAGAGGGGGTGGGGAGACGAGGAGCCACTCCTTGACTCGCCAGCGATGGCGGGAGGCGTGCACCGGCAAGTGTCCACCTGGGCTGGGGGGGGGTGTGGCCGCCGCCACACCTCGCGGAGACGCCGCGGACTCGCCCGTGATGGTGGGAGGCGCAAGACCGGCAAGTGTCCACGCCTGGACAGGAGGAAGGGGGGCGCCGGCCGCGCCACACCACGTGGAGCCGCCCGGACTCGCCCGCGATGTGAGAGACGCGACCGGCAAGCGTCCACGCCGGGGAGGAAGGGGGGTGCCGGCCGCCGCCACACCACGCGGAGCCGCTCCCGGTCTTGCCCACACAGGTGGGAGGCGCGCACCTTCAAGTGTCCACGCCTGGATGGAGGGAAGGGCGCGACCGCCGCCACACCATGCCGAGCCGCACTTGGACTTACCCGGCGATGGTGGTGGCAAGGCCGCTAGCGCCCACGCCTAGACAGAGATGCAGGACCAGTCCCCACGCGCCCGGCGGCCGTGAGAGAGGTGAATGACAAAACCGAAGACAATGGACGCCAGGCCAAGACGCCTCCCAAAAAGCGATAATTTCAAAAAGGGCATGACGCCAAAACGCCGTCATCGAACGTCCAAGAAAGGATAGGGTTTTCAGCCCTTGAAGAAGAAGCGAGGAGGGGAGAAAGCACGACGCCCCCAACAGGAAGAACGACGCCTATGAGCGTGCCGCCATCGCCCAGGCTTGCGCCCAAAGGAACCCCCTCCCCTTGGCGCACACATAAACTACTGCACACATACTGCACACATAAACTACTGTTTGTTTATACAATGGAGATCATATGTTTCATTCAGCATCAAGTGCATGGAAGCAGGCAATTATTTGTGAGCAGTATCTATTTAAAAAATTATGGGTACTTTAAGATATTCAAACCTTTTGAACATTGAAGAATATGAATGGACATCTTATACATATATAAGCCCTCTCTCCTGTTACAAATAAGTGATATTTTGAGTCATACAACGGGCAGCTTCAAACTTTATCTAAGAATATTGGATACAAAGTGCTTTTTAGGCCCCATTTCAATCACCTAGGACTCGTTGTTAGTTCAGTGGTTGCTAGCACTAAATAGCTGCATTGTTAGTTGTGTGGACTATAATAAAAGATTAGACCGGGCTATTTGACTGATAGTTTCTATTGTTGATAAGCCGACTAATGTTGTTTTATTGTAAGAGAAAAACACTATCGGAATACCATGGGAGTTGAAGCAATGCTAAAAACTTTTATGTTACACCCCAAAGGATGGGGCGGAGGAGCGGCCCAAAGGGGCCCACAACCTGCAGGAGGGGGGGGCAGGGCCAAGCCAGCGGCCACCCCCAGCGTCGCCGCCACTCCGCGATTCCGTGGTAATTCAAGTTGATTTTGATTAGGATTAGAATTTTTGTGTAAAGGGATATTCCATTTTATAAGGAAATCTCTAATTAAGAAAAGAATAAGGTTTGCTTGTAAATGGTATTTCAACTCTATAAGAAAGCCTTTAGAAATTGCTTGAGATACAAGTCCCATAGAAGAGCTATATAAGCAAGGAGGATGTAATGACAAGCAATAAAGACATATTTTCCCTACCTCTACCCTAGCCCCCCCCTCTCTCTCCCCCACCTTGCAGCACACCCCTGCCCTAGCTAATCTATATACTCCTTCCGTCCCAAAATAACTGTCGTTCGCTTTCCAAGAAATAATTGCCTGCAATTATATATTAAAATATATAAATATTTATGCTAAGTAATTAGTATCATCGAAAAAATCTCCAAGTCTAGTGTTTTAACAAATTTATTTGGAGATACAAATCTTGTGCGTATTTTCTAAAAATTGAGTCAAACTTGGGGCACGAACACCCAAAACGACACTTAACTTGGGACGGATGAAGTACTTGGCATGTATGTGTCATCCATGTAACTGAATCTGACCCCTAATTATTTTAGCATCACCGGCGCTCACATGCCGTTCAATGATATAATGAAAATTCTAGTCAGTCTAAGTCGTCAGTAACATGCTTTACACATCAACAATTCAAAGGTTTTACCATGGATTTTCAGGGTGAAAATTTAACATATAAGGGGACATGAGACTACAAGTTAGTAGTTCAAGTATCTAGCTCATATCCACTAATAAGTTTATAGATTTATATTATACTATAGAACCGTCTCTAAAAGTGATTGTGGATACGGATGGTGTTTCGAGCCGCCTCTAAAAAATGCTTTCTAGTTTTAGAGGCGGTGAGAATGCTAGCCATCTCTAGAATACGATTTATAGAGGTGGCAAGTATTTCCAGCAGTCTTTATAAACAGAAGCATTTCTAGCAGTGAGGGGATTGTAAACACCACCCGCTAAAAATAGGCATAACGCAAAAAAATTAACGACTTTTCCAAATCAAGTCAGATAAAGGTAAATTTATATAAAAGTTCTAGAGCTTAAAGAGATCTACGGCTGTATTGTTGAAGACTTCTCATCACAAAAAATTATTTAGAGTCCCAAAATTTTGATTTATGTTCACATATTCTTGAAACTCATTTTTTGAGTTTTTAAACAACCTTGGATGGAAAGACACCTTAAATAAAAGTTATATTGCTTTACAGGATCTATAACTTAATTGTTCAAACTTTTTCTCATTTGGATTCGTTTTAGTGACAAAAAACAGTCAATACAAGATTTATAAGTAGAAGCTATTAGTTATATATATATATATATTAAGACATATGGCGTACAGTACGTATACCTCATGAGTATGGGGTAAGTGAGGGTTTTTGATGAAGTAATCACCCCATACGCTTGGACGGTAGTCCACCGCGTGCCTCTGCTCATCCAGAACCTTGTAGCCCTGCGCGATCATTCTGCAGCCCATATTGCTGTCGCTATCTCCCTCTCTGGCAGCAGCAGCAGCCATCTCTCCCTCTCTCAACTCAAAGCTCTCAACACACTCACACACAACAAACTACACTCACAAACCACATGTCACCACTCTCTCCCACCACGCGCGCGCGCCATCGCCGGCCGCCACGCTCGACACTCTCAGTTGGACCACGGTGGCGACGGGAAGTCGGGAACCATCGAGAGAGAGGGAGCAGATAAGCATTCGTTTCTTTTTTTTTTTATTTCTCGTTCATTTCCTTTTTGTAGGTAGAGAAAAACGAGTGGCCAGCTATCGCTGCTCCACGAGAAGCTCCAGCTACTAGTCTGCGGCTTCACGGGGATGGATATTCTGCTAGCACCACTGGCTGGTTTGTGCGCAAACATCCAAAGAGGATAGATAGGGTACGGGGTGAATGATCGGTCAGTTTTTTTTAAGAAAATGTAACCTGACTAGTATGATGGATAGATACATACTTGAATTCGATAGATCGACACTCCGGCCACCGGCCAAGGAGCTCGCCGCCGACGCCACTACGGCTCGGTTTCAGAATCTCGTTCAAGTTCGAGTTCAACTTCGTGCTCAAGCAACAATACATAGAGGAGCACCGAGCAACCTCTGCTACCCGTTACATGGGCCGGAAAGTAAAGCAGAGCTAAAACGGAGTCTTTCAGATTAACGGGCCGAATCTTTGATCACTTCCAATCGGGTCTAGTAAACTTGACGTTCGGCTTGACCTTTCTCTTGCCTCTTCCCGCCAACGTGATCTGATCACCACCATCATCATTTCCATTCAGAGTTTCAGTATTGTTACCAGTGTTGGTGACATACTCCCTTCCTTGAGACACGGCTTGACCCCAAGCCGAGCATGGGGAAACTCTTGATGCAGCGCTTCCTCATCTTCCCAACTAGCCAGTGCACGAGGGAGGTTGGACCACTTGACCAGCACTTGGGGTATAGCAGACCCATTGTGTACGTGAAGACGTCTGTTGATGATTTCATCCGGTACCTGGTAATATTCAGACAAGTCTGGTAATTCAGTGCTAACAAGATCAGGTGAAGATACTGCCCTTTTTAAAAGAGACACATGGAACACCGGGTAGATCAGAGAGCTTGTTGGCAAATCGAGGCGATAAGCAACATCATTGATCTTTTCGGTGATAGTGAAGGGACCAAAGAACTTGAATGCCAATTTGTTGGAAGAGCGACTAGCTAGGGAGGTTTGGACATAGGGTTGGAGTTTCACATACACGAAGTCTCCCACCGAAAATTCTCGGAAGGAATGTTTCTTATCAGCTTGGGACTTCATCTTCTTTTGTGCTCGAAGCAAATCTTTGCTGGACTAAACGTTGCATGATCTCCCCTATCTTGTAGCCACTCATCCAGAGCAGTTATGTCAGAGTTACCTGGTGGCTCAATTCCCAACTGGTGAGGATGATGACCAAAGAGGACAAAGAAGGGTGTCTTGACCAGTGAGGAGTGATAAGTGGTGTTGTACCAATACTGAGCTAAGGATAACCAAGAGGACCACTTAGCTGGACATGAGTGAACAAAGCATCTCAAATATGTTTCCAAACACTGGTTAACTCTCTCGGTTTGACCATCAAATTCAGGGGTGGTATGATGCGCTACGTACAACTCAATTACCAAACATGTTGAACAGTTTCTTCCATAATTTGCTAGTAAATACGTCTGCACGTCGGAAGTGATAGAGCGGGGTAAACCATGTATCTTGAATACTGTGTCCAGTAATGTCAGGGCAACAGAGAGAGCAGTATAAGGGTGAGTCAGTGGAACAAAGTGTGCATATTTTGTAAATCTGTCCACTACCACTAGGATGCAGTTGTAACTCTTGGATTTGGGTAGGCCACCAATAAAATCCATGGTGATGCATTTCCATGCCTCATCAGGTATGGGTAGTGGTTGAAGGAGTCCAGGTGATGCCACTCTTTCAGTTTTTGCTTGTTGACAGATTGCACATTGACCAACAAAATCTTTGACAGTTTTCTTGAGTTGTGGCCACGCAAATAATCTCTTCACTCGATGGTAAGTTGCTTCATAGCCGAGTGTCCTCCCACTGGACTAGAATGCATGGCTTGAAGTACTTGTTGCTGAATACCTGCATAATTACCAATCCATATCCTTGACTTATAATAGATAAGGCCTTTGAATAGTGTATAGGATCCAGAAGGTGACTTATAATAGATAAGACCTTTGAATAGTGTATAGGATCCAGAAGGTGACTTGAGTTGTTGCCAAGGTGTGGTCAATCTCTGATCATCCAGATGAATCAAACTTTTCTGGTCTGTCTTGATGAGAAATTCAGAATTCAACAAGTATGGTCTCCAATAATCTACTGCCATAAGGATTGCATAACATTCTTTGTCATAAGTGGACAGACCCTGTGCTTTGGGTCCCAAAGCCTTGCTGATATAAGCTAAGGGGTGGCCTCCTTGTTGCAAAACAGCCCCAATGCTTTTGTCGGATGCACCGCATTTCAAGCTCAAATGGTTTAGAGAAAACTGGGAGTGCTAGCACCGGTGTAGTCATTAGTGTTTGTTTCAAAGGTGCTTGAAAGGATGCTTGTTTTTCGAAGTCCAGATATAGAGTTCTCCCTTTTTTAACAGATTGGTCAAAGGTCTGGCCAGCAATCCATAATTCTTCACATACTTTCTATAATATCCAGACATGCCCAGAAAGCTTCTTAATTCCTTTACATTTGTAGGTGATGGCCAATCAGCAATGATTTGGACCTTTTTAGGATCTGTGGCTACTCTAGATGGACTGATAATATGTCCGGATATCAGTAACTCTTGTTTACCAAATGAACACTTGGGCAATTTGACATATAAACTGATGCTCCAACGGGGAGTTGAAATACTTGCTCAACATTTTGCAAATGTGTTTTCGATGCTGATTTGTAGATCAAAACATCATATATAAAAAACAACCACACATTTTCTTAGGATGGGTGATAACACACCATTCATGACTTCTTGAAATGTTGGGGGACCCCCCGTGACTCCATAAGGCATGACTTGATATTCATAGTGTCCACTATGTGTTTGGAATCTTTGTTTTGTATTCATCCCCTTCGCCATCCTTATCTGATGAAATCCTGAACACAGATCTAAAGATGTGAACCATTGTGCACCATACAATTCATCTAATAGTTCATCTATCACAGGTAATGGGTATTTGTTTTTAACAGTGACTGCATTTATACGTAGTCAACACGCGAGTCTCCAATCCCGGTTTTTTTCTTTTTGACTAGTAACACGAGGGGAGATGAGAATGGGCTAGTGCTTGGTTTGATAAGGCCTTTTGCTAGCATTTCTTTTATCCGCTTCTCAATCTCATCCTTTTTGAAAAGGATTATACCAGAAGGTCCGATCACGAAAGGAGTTGCTCTCGGTATTAATGGGATCCCTGTGATCACCGGATCTTCTTGGTGGTAGACCCGAGGCGAGGGGGTTGGAGCAGAGAAGAGTATTTATCAACAAGATGTGAATATCCGGTTGGAGTTGTTGCCGAGTGGGTAATTCTTGATTCCACCTCAACTGAACTCAATTTGATACAATGCAAGATAGCATCCTGTTTAACTAATGCATTTAGCTGGCAAGCATCAATAGAAGGCCCCATAATCACATCGGAGGTAATGCCATGGATTTTAACTAATTTGCCTTCATATTCAATCTCGAAACCACTTGTCTACCCAATGAGACTTCATAGGGCTGATACTACCAAGCCAATCAACTCCCAACATAGCATCATAGGTATCTAATGTCAAAATCTTGAATGTTGTCTTGAATGTGACTCCTTGAATAAAACCGGAGAAGATCGGGTATTTCATGAGTACACCGCAATACATTGCCATTAGCTACCGTGAATGTAAAAAAAGTTTTAGAGGTCTTCTTCCAGAATTCTTGCAGCAAGAGCTTCACTAATAAAACATTAGGTCTTTGCCGAGTCCACAAGCATGAATGCCTCATTTGTATTAATGAAACCTCTAAGTCCGACGGTTTCATGATTATCCGGACCTTGTGCGACTTGTAAAGACAAACTCATCAATTCATCATCATCGAATCATCAAATTCTTCATTTATAGGTTGTTGTATTTCAGTAGTGTCGAGGAGATAAGATTCCCAAACTTCCTCCATTGCATGGAGAGAAACATTTCCGGCAGATATGTCCAGGAGTCCATTTTTCACCACATTTGAAGCATAAACCCTTAGCTCTTACGAATCTTTTCGGTGCTTGTAATTTATCTTACGTAGACTTTGTTGTAGGTGTTGGCAAACTGTTTCTTCTCATCACCGGGACTTGTTGAATATCTTGGATAATGAGAAGTACCAGCAACATTGGTCTTGACATCATCAAATGGAGGCTTCTTAGAATACCGGTTGTCATTCTTCTTATAGCTTGGGGTGATGATGCCAGTGCTTCCTCCTGTAAAGAAGCCGGGGAACTCGCAGAGTCCAAATCCTTGGGTTTGTGCATAATAACAACAGCCACAATTTCCTTTTTAAGACCATCCACATATCTATTGGTGATCAGCGACATAGGTATGGTGGGATCATGAGCTAGCATTTGATGAACTAGATCACGAAGTTAACGATATATTCATCAAACACCGTGGGTTTGTTTTAGGTGGAAAAAGTAATCGATGAGGTGGTTCATTCATCCTTCTCAAATTTTGCAAAGTAACAACATCCCTGATTGAGGCCAACTCATAGCTAGTAACTTGGTTTGGTTAATTTGGTACCACGGACTGCAGAGCCAGTAAGGTGCATGGTAGCATATTTGACCCCAGAGACTAGGTATGACCTCATATACATCAAAGAAGGTCTCATAGTTTTTGAACCGAGTTTGGGTTGGGTTCCATCAAATTTGGGGAAAACAAAGTCAGGCATAGCAGGGTTATGACGGGGTCTAACAGAGTGATCACCATGTCCTATCAGTGGATTCCACACATGATACAAGCGAGAATTGTTCGGATCCATCGCACCTGATTGGAGTTGGTGGCTTTGGGGTGGTGGTATACACCACCCCATGACCAAAGCTATCTTGGTGGCCATGAGGCCCGTGCATCGCCCGGTTGGGGTCGACTCGAACGGCAGAGTCCGATGCCTCCGGTGAAGAGGAAGCCGGTGGTCCTCGAAGCCGGCGGTGAGACGACGGTGACGCGGGGTGGTGTAGTGGTTCCGCTTGAGGAATTGCTTCGAGCACCTTGTCAAACTTGGCACCGAGGTCGTCGGACGAGGGACTCGAGCTTGTTGACGCGGCCATCCACCTCAGTCTCAGTGCGCATCTCCGGCGCATCTCCACGCATCTCCTTCATGGATGTCTTGGATCATCGATGCCGTTGTTGTTCTTCGTCGGGAGGCCGAGGATTTGGCCTAGCCGCTCCTCCATCGACAAGGCGCCATGGATCTCTGGTGAGGTATTGGTGCGCCGCCCAAAGTCGATTGAGCGGACGGAGGCTCCCAATCAAACGATGGTGGGTGGATTTATTGCGATTTGAACTCGGATTGACAAGCAACCGACTCCAATTCGGTGATTACGAGCCTTGTGTCGAGTGATGAACTGGGAAAAATCCGACGAACGATGGATGAATCCGAGGAACGGTGGCTAACCGATACCGATGTAACCTGAATAGTATGATGGATAGATATTGGATACTTGAATTCGATAGATCGACACTCCGGCCACCGGCCAAGGAGCTTCGCCGCCCGACGCCGCTACGGCTCGGTTTTAATCTCGTTCAAGTTTGAGTTCAACTTCGTGCTCAAGCAACAATACATAGAGGAGCACCGAGCAACCTCTCGCTGCCCGTTACATGGGCGGAAAGTAAAGCGAGCTAAAACGGAGTCTTTTCGGATTAACGGGCCGAATCTTCGATCACTTCCAATCGGGTCCAAGTAAACTTGACGTTCGGCTTGACCTTTCTCTTGCCTCTTCCGCCAACGTGATCTGATCACCACCATCATCATTTCCATTCAGAGTTTCAGTATTGTTACCAGTGTTGGTGACAGAAAATCTTCCACTAGAAAGATTTGTTTCGTGGTGCCATGAGTATGTTATAGAAATTACTATGATTTCTTCTATTGAGACAGCTCGGACAAAGGTAACAACTTTTTAGCATGGGAATTTATGTTAACAACTTATGTAGTTGATTTTGTGGCGCCAAGCAGTCCCATGTCATGTTCTCTGTCTCTGTCATATTGGTAAAGCTTACCTGCCCTTAGGGACATTTATGGTTTTTTTATTTATCGAGGTGAACATAAATCATTTTTGTCTCGAAAAATGCTCAACCATTTTCAGATACAATCAATCTATGCAAGGACGCAATCTCGCCACCTAATTAAAATCCATTGACAGAAGTGGATTTCCTAAGGCCTGTTTGAAATCCATCCCATTTTTGCCGGTTTTTAAATATTGGCTTTTGGGAACTACAGTAGGTGGGATCCAAACAAACCAGTTTTTGTCACATTCTTAGAACTAGGAAGCTGTTGATACCTAGTTTTTTTGTCAGTTTCTTATGACCCATAGAGCAATAAATGCCTAGTCAGATTCTTAAAAACTAGGAGTCCAAACACCCTCACCTTGTTTTTTACTCTAAATTCAGATTTAAAAAACTAGAGTCAAAAAACTGATTTTTAAGAATTCCAAACGGACTGAAACTGGGCCTAAGATATCCGTCCTTCAACATGAGACCCGCCTATGAAGATGTGGAAGCCCATTATCGAATCCTGGGCCTAGTTTTCTATTCCATCCCTTCCTTTTCGTCTCTCCCTATTTCCACCCAATGGAGGACAAAGAATAGAGATTCAGATTGGGTGGCTTTCCTTCGGTAAGTTACCGCATAACTTTTGCAGCAAGATCTACCATCCATGTAGCTAGGATCCAAAGGGTTGCAGCTATTTTCATCCTGTTGATTGGCTTCTCTCCTGGCAAAAAATAGCACGGGGGCAGCGCTCTCCTTTCGCAAGCGCCGTCCTACTGCTCACATCGTGCATCGTGCCGTCTCAGTCTCAAAGTAGAGGGAGGATCGCGCACATGAGGGTATCCGCAACGGGCTATTAGCACTTGTAATGGTTTAGCTCATAAGCTAGCTCTTAGCATTGTTTTCATATTTTTTAAAATCTTGTATTTTTTTCATATTTTAGTAGAAGTGAAAGAAAAAGCTAGATTTGAATGAAGAGCTAGGCTATGACGGAGGCCCCAGATTGATGACTGCATATCTATGCAGGGGGCCGAAGCTAGGTAGAGAACCGTAGGTGCCTAGGCACCCACAAAATTCAGAAAACCACTATTAGAAACAGATTTTCACCATAGTTTTGGATTAAATTTTCATATCTACAAGAGTCAGGCACCCTAATTTATTTTAGCTTCGCCCCTGTATCTATGTGCTAGCTAATGGAGGACGGTCGGTTCAACTGTGGAGTACGTTAGGGTCAGCGTCGATGATCTAAAACAAAATATAGAATATCAAACAATAAACGGATTGCAAACAAAGCATGTGATCAGGCAACAGATCGATGCTTGATGGACTGGTGTGGCCCCGTGAGCGGACGACTTCGCTTGGGTTGGGCGTCGCCAGTAGCCGGTGGCCAGGGTTTGGTTCTATGTGTCTAGGCCTGCATGTTCTGTGCTGAATCTACCCGTCCACAAATAAGTGCACCTTTTGACTTTTTCATTTCTCATTTGACCGTTCATCTTTTATAAAAAAATAATAAATATTATTTATTTTATTATGATTTATTCAATCATTTTAGATACTTTCATAATAATTTATTTTTTATTATTTGCACAAAAAATTTAATTAAAACGAATGGTCAAACAAAAATTATAAAAATTAAAAGGTGCACTTATTTATGGACGAGGGAGTATACCTACTGCCCTTTGGACGCCTTGTGGCCAGTGCACGAGGAGGGCTCTCGTGGCTTCTCGTATCCCCTTCTTGTGCGGTGGCCGGAGGCGGACGCTTGGCGGACGGGCATCGGAGCCATGCGGCTATTTCTAGGAGCACAGGGTCCGGAGAGAAGTGACGAATGGAGGACCCATGATAAAAGAGTTGCACCGTGAGAGACACTTTCTCCATACAAAGTGCAAGAATATAGAGACTATGAGTACATTAAGTCTACACTGTGAGTTATAGATTTCAAACGGGCCACCCAAGCACGGCACGACACCGGGCACGGTCCATCCCGGGCACGGCAGCGAGGCGTGCCGCGTAGCGTCGCCGTGCCAGTGAGCAATGGCGGCACGCCCAGATTTCTTGGCGGCCCGTGGGCCACGCGTGCCACGCCTTGATCGTCACCGCTGTCGTGAGAGGACGCGCCCAAGGGCGCCACGCCGCCGCTCGGTCGGTCGCCGCCGCCTTCGCCTCTACGGGGACGCGTCGCCGCCCACCGCTGCCGAGTGGGACGTGCATCGCGGCGGCGTTCGCGCAGCAATTCAGGAGTGGAGGGAGGAAAAGGGCGACAAAAGTTTGGGTTTCACACGGTGACTTTGTATAGATATGATGATCCAACGGTTGACGGTCATTATGAGATAATCCAATGGATAGAATTTACCGGGCCGACCGTGCGGCACTACGGGCTGACTCTTCAACCCAGGCATGGGAACGTTATGGGCGAGGGCAGGCACGGGCATTGGCGAGGCCGTGCCATACCGGGCTCGGCTGTGCTTTTTCAAGACTGGGCCCACGCCAGCCCAACGGGCCTAGCCTGTTTGGAAATCTGTACGCGTGAGTGCCCTAATATTACCATCACAATCTTTCAAAAATAGTTAATCATGCTACTATCACATAGATGAAATCAATTATCACTCTCCATTGAGAAATATACACATCTACCGCATCATAATTAAGTTTGAGGGTCGTTTTTCGTGAACGGCAACACAAGAAAGTATAAATGTTTCGCTTAAACATCATAGATTATTTTCTTAAATAGAAACATCATATACATTATTTTATTTCCTGAAGTAAAACTAGTGATTAAGTGTGCTTGCATATAGTATTGCTTAATGATACCCCCACCCCTATTGTTTTGGAGACATTGCAAAGTAGTCAGGCAAAAGATAAAACAAGTAGTTTAATCATTTGTCATCATGGAGGGGAGAAAAGAGAAGTGTGATGAGGCCGGCATCTTTGCCGTGAAAGACGCTTCAGATGACCATGAATGCTACACTTAACACTCTGGCTTGTGTTGTCCACGCAGTCTAGACCAATTCAAGTCTACAAGCTAGGCAAGGCATATGCATTTGATAGAATAAAGGATCAAGTCAATAGTCATTGGATTCCTTAAGCCAATCATGAAGTTAACAGGGTGCGAGACAACAGAGACCAGTGAAAACCGTTCTGTTGCTTTTTTTTTTTTTTGTTCCTTAGCATACATACTGTCGGGGTTGATTGTTTCTACGGCTGATAAGCTGGTTGACGCTGTTTTGTTATAAGAGAAAAATATGGTTACGTGGCTGATAAGTTCAAGCTTCTAGTTACCTTTCCTACGATACATCACCAATTAATCAAAGTTCATGCCTTGTAATAAGATTTGGGGGCATTGTTGGGAATCATATGAAGCTCAACAAGGATACAAATGCAAGGCCTTGATAGGTTTAAAATGTCATGCTTTCTCGGATGTGGTGGCAAAAAGTTTCATTGCTCTTGGTTATATGTTGTCTTTGTTGTGTGTGTGGTTGTTGGTGTTGGTGTTGCTCATGTTGCAAGCAGGTTGTTGTTGGTTGAGTTTTCTTAGTTTCCGCTGCTGCTTTTTTTTTTTTTTGGTTGTAAGCCTACCGTTTGTCCGGTTTATGCCTCCCTCTTTTTCTCAATTTATTAGTTGGCAGCTCTCATGCCTTGTTCATTTCAAAATGTCATAGCATTTTTTTTAAAAACTAGCAGATTCAAGCCTGAAATGGTGAAACGTACAACGGTGATCGATCTGCGTGGCCAGCAACAGGAATTGATAATGTGTACACCACCAATCATGCTTTGTTTGTATTTATGGTACATAAATCATTCAGTTACAAAGATTAATTCCACAATCACAATGATACAAACTCAGAGGTATAGTTGACACATATACATATATACTCCCTCCGTCCCTTTATGTATGTCGCCCGAGAAGCGTGTTTGTGAGGGAAACACGGTTTTCTAGAGACAAACATTTAGGGACAGAGGGAGTACACAAAATTAAGGCTCCAAAATATATATATAATCATCAGAATCAACATTGCAGTAGTTGGCACGAGTGAACACCCGGCCAACTCGCTTGTCTTGTCAGGTCATCTACACCTGTGCATGTGATGCTTGACCCTGAGCCGGAGGAGCAGCAGCAGCAGAAGCAGGCTGCTGGCCGTCGTGCTTGGGCTCGGCCTCAGCTGCCGGTGCTGCCGGTGCCGGCGTGAGAATCATGGTGAAGGACCTGATCCCGAGCGCGGCGGCAACGAGGGTCAGCACGGCCGCTGTCACGAAGCCGTTGCCCTTGACGTAGTGGCACCCGTAGGTGTACAACCCCATGGCGACGGCGTCTCGCGTCGTGGCCGCGTTCCACCTGACGCCTTGGACGTAGTCCGCCACCGCCACCACCGCCGCTATCCTGCATATCAGATCGATGTCATGGCACATCAGATGGATGATCCACTTAATTGAAAGAAACTCCGATCGGTGGACTGACCATGAAGCGACACAACTGACGATGCCCTTGGCTCGCCGGGAACCGGAAGCGCCGCCGTGTGGCTTGACGCAGCCGAAGCAGCCGCTGGCCACCGTGGAGATGACCATGGCCGTGACTAGCAGGGACAACGCGCATATACCCAGCACGTAAGATGGCTTAGCTGGGTAGACACACACGCCGGTGGATTCGTGCAACTGGATCTCATTAGGCTGCAAAATGCAAACAATGATGATGGATCAATTGCAAATTTGCAATGCAAAATGCTCGTTGACGTCGATCCATAATAATCCTACTATATATGCATGTAGGCTTACAGTGAGCTTTGTGGCGTGCGCGATGAACCCCAACACAGCACTCGCCACAGCAAGCAATGCAACCACGACGCAGAGGATGGTGATCACGTTGTTACTCGCCATTGCAAACACGCTTGATCTCTCTTGAATTTTGCTGTGAGATGTGGAGAGATGATCGAACTAACCTATGTCGATGGATGGATCTGGAATAATGATCTGGTGTACAGACCAGGTTTGCGTTAAGAAACAATGCTCGAGCTTACGTATATATAGAAAGACTTAGAGAGACGTTGAGGATTAATGCCTCTGTTATATCATGACAGAAGAGACTAATCATGTTGTTGATTGTTCAATCTGTTACTTCGTTCATTATTCTGTTGTGCAGTCCTGCTATGATTCATTTGACCCAGCCGAGGGAAAACAAAAGATAAGATTCATGGGACGGGTGCTAACTGAACGTCTGAACTGGCCTATATAATTCGTGCTTCCGACCATATAGTTCAGTCACTTTTTTTTTGTAAGGCATCTATTCTCTAACCTACCGTGACGTGTTTAAATGCGATGCTAATCATTAGCTTTAGGGGAAGACCTAGGGGTCGATCGGGTTTTGATCAGGTGCCTGAAGTCGGAGGTGCAAAACAATATAAATTGATCAACTCATCATAAGGCCAATTAAGCAAAGTGATGACATATATAATCTATTGGAGGTTGGAGCTCAACAGCATGTTGGAAGTTGGCTGTATATATACCAAACTGAGTTGACATCAATCAATCGGACATACAGAGTAGTACTACTATTACTATCATGATCTTTTAAAAAATAGTTAATTATGCTACGAGTATGATCACATAGATGACTTCAGTTGTCACTCTGTCCGTTCAGAAATATACAATTGCCACTCTGTCCCTTTAGAAATCTACACATCTACCGCATCTACTACTAACCCCACTAAGGTATTCTCTCAACATGTAAGACATCCACATCAACATCCACTCAATAATTCACTAGAAGTTGCAATTACATTCAACTAGCATATGTAATTATGATAGTTTCTCTTCATCCACTAACATGCATTTAGTTGTCAACAAGATTAATTTAAAATAGTTTCATTCATATAACTATAGACAAAAATAGTCTAATTCTTTTAAATTGCTTGTAATCCCCGTAACAACGCGTGGGGTATTCACAGTCTTAATTAAGTTCAAGTGTCGTTCTTTTGCAAACGGCAACACAAGACAGTATGAATGTTTCCGCTTAAACATCATAGATTATATTTTTAAAAAGGGACAACATATACATTATTTCTATTTCTCCTGAAAAGTAGTAAAACTAGTGATTAAATGTGCTTGCATATAGTATTGCTTAATGATACTCCTCGCCCCTATGTATTGTTTTGGATACACTGCAAAGTAGTCAAGCAACAATAAAACAAGTAGTTTAATCATTTGTCATTCTGTCATCAAGGAGGGGAGAAAAGAGAAGTGTGTGTTGAGGGCAGTATCTTTGCCGTGAAAGACTCATCAGATGACGACAAAGTGAATGCTACACTCTGGCTTGTGTTGTCCACACAGCCTAGCCCCAACCAAGTCAACTCATATGCATTTTAATAAAAATAAAATAGGTCAACTCAATAGCTGGTGGATTCCTGCCAATCATGAAGTTTACCAGGGTGTTAGACGACAGAGACAAGAGAAAACCGTTCTGTCGCTTTTCCCCCCAGCGTACGTATTAGAAGCTTCTAGTTTCGATATATATAGAACTTTTTTTTTTATTATCACGCCCAAGGCACGTTTTTGACATATATAGAACTTTGTTGCCGCCATTGTTGCTGCGGACACAAGCTAGATATGTGTCCATATGTAAGTGACGAGTGATTACCAAGGAGATGATCGGAGTTTTGGTTAAGCCCATGCTTTGATATGTGCGAACACATGTTTATATCATGTGCCCGTACTTTGTTGGCGCCAGTCCGAGTAGTGGAACAAAAATCATGCAGAATCTTCCCGAGACCTTGCCCTAGATATACCAAATAATTTGCCCGTACTTTTTTTTTTTTTAATTTTATTTTAGGATTCAGGAAGAAGCAGAGTTCTTACCGGGTCGTGTTAAGTGCCGACCCGCGGCCCGCTAACGGCCCAGCTAGGCCGCGTCGCCCGTCCTTCGTCTTCCTCGCGACAACGACGCCTGCCCCCCGCTGCCGCCTCCGCCCCATTTTGCCGGCGCCTAGGGCTCGCCGAGCCGACGAGCAAGGGCAAGGCGGCCCCAGCTTCGCCGGAGCTCGGCGAGCCCTAGAAGGGCGCCGGGCGGCGTCCGCTCCCCCCCCCTTCTTTTCTTCTCCACCTCGGTGACGGGCTTCTTCTCCACCTCCGGCGGCGGCCGTCTTCTCCAGCCCGGCAAGCCCCGCCGCCGCCGACCCGCACCCGGCCCGGATGGTTCTCTCGTGCCCGGAGCTTGGCGGCACCGCCGCCGAGCTCACCGCCCGTCGAGCCGCTGTCGCCGCCGTGTCCCGGCAAAGCGCTGCGGCCGGCCGGCTCTTCTATGGTCGGGGAGGTCACCGGAGGGGGAGGGAGGTCGACGGCGACGAGCGACGAGTCAACCCTAAAGCTACGGCGAAGGGCGGCGAAGCTCGGCGAATCCGTCGTCTTCTTCAACCTTGGGACGGGCTTCCAGCGGGCTTCAGCGGGCTTTGGGCCGTGGGCGGTGGTCGGCACAATGTTAACCGACATTGGCCGCCGTTCTTACCTGTTTCTCCTCCCAACGGCTTACAAGCGTGCCAACGGGCTGAGGTCGGTGCAAAGAAGCCCATTCACAAGTGAGGCCCATATCGAGAGAGACCGCAGCCACCGCACGCCCGAAAGTCTTTATCTTTTTTCCCCCTCCAAAAAAGCCTTCAGTTCTGTTTTTATTTTCGTTTTAATTTTTATAATAATCTATTTTTTCTTCTATAGTAGGGACTTTTTAACTTTTAAAAGTTTGTCCAAACAAGTTGTGCAAAAAAAATGTTTGATAATAAAATTTATGTGTATAAATTATGTTATTATAAAATTATTATACAAAATTTATGTAAGATAGATCTATGTTGAGAAATTGTTATGATAAATTTGTCTACTAATATTTTTGAATAAGAAATGAGTTACAAAAAACCGTAGAAAAGCTACCATGATAAGTTGTATATAAAATTATGTAAAAAGCTATATCAAATAAATTATGATAAAAAGTTATGGAGATAGATTTGTTCTCTCAAATGTTATACAAAATTTTTTGTGTATTGTTCCTAAAAATATACTTAACTGTTCAATAATATACTTTCGGTGGCAGATGTGATCCTTTGTTAATAGAAAATGGTTTCCCTTTAAAGATAGTCCACTTTATTTATTTATTTATTTATTTAGATGCCCTAAAAGTTTCTATGTCTCTATAAATACTAATTAGGCCAGCTAGGCTCATTGGTTAGTTTTCAAGAGTAGTGATTTTTAGAGACGGGCCTTTTAAGAATGCGACTTCTCTAAGAAAACCGTATCCACAAACAGTTGTCAAAAAACTTATAACTTTCGTATATGAAGTCGAATAAAACTTTATATCAATACTAGCGTTAATAAGTAAATAAAATTTCAAGCAGTATATATGTCCAATCCTTTCAAAAAAAACACATATGTACAAATCACACCATTTCCGACTTTCCGTCCATAGGTTCAAAGCCAAAGAAGGGACGGGGTGGGACAACAGTATGTCAGTATCTATCTACTAGCTTTTCACTTTTCCTTGCTAACATTCAACAAACAACTTTTAATAAGATTTCGCTACAGAACTTAATAGCATTACGACTTTACAAGTACAAGCACAGACATGGTGTAAACCATACATGCCCGCGTCCGAAGTTACCCCTCGAACAATTCCAGCAGCTGTGACTCCAGTTGCTCAATGCTGTACCTTGCAGATCTTTGTTGTTTCTCCGAGTAATTCTCCATATGCATTCGGTACACTGGGATAACCTTATGAAATATTGCCTCCCGCACCTTATTCCGGATCAGAGGATTAGTAACTTTCCAAGTTTTATGGACCCGGTAGGTCGTCTCGAACAGAGAAGTGAACTTATCAAACAAATGATGGGTCGGCCACAATATCTCCCCTACTCGGGTCCGTCTTACCACACAAGATGTGACAGGTGTCCATGAAGTATCTACATATGCTGCAATGAACATGTTGAGTTGGTCATGGCGCGGCAACAACCACTCTTCTCCTAGGATCCGTCCCAGATCTTTCTCTATCTTGGCTTCCTGAAGCATGAAGTGTACATTGTTCAGCAGGAACATTTGTTGCTGCCCTGGGAGTTGCAAACCTTTAGAGTTCCTATCCAGCATAGACTGCAAAGAGGAGATCAGCTGAGCAACCAGTTGATGAAATGCTTTCAGATCACCCTTCAGCATTAGACAAACTGTGCTCCTGTGTTGAACCAGCATTCGCACATGATCCATGATATGCCTTGTAAAGGGATGGACACCAGTTTCAGAGATGTCCAAACATCGCGCTATCAACAGATTGTTTTGCTCAACAGATAGCTTGATAAATATGTCAGACAATCGCTGTATTAGCCCTTCACCCTCTTCAAGGATGGACTCCTTAGTTTGACCTGATAGCAATTGAAGGACCAAACGGCGACCAGGAGGGGGTGAATGGGAGCCTCAAATTTCCTTTTCAATTTCGGGTCATCGGCTCAACCCCCAACCTTAAAAGCAAACTCAATCAGAGTCGAGTAACACACGTGCTAACTGGTAGCAAGGTGTCACGAGCAAAGACAACACCGAGATATCCACGACCCAAGAGATTGGGTGGATGTTCCTTAGGAACACAGCGGGACACCTCAAACGAAAGCACACACGACCAAATAAAAGAATTTTCGAATCGATAGAAGGAAAAGAGTTATCCAACTCCTATTGAGAAGAAGTGGATCCTCTAATCTAAAAATACTCAAATCAACTTGTGATAAGAGCACTCAGATAAAGTCGTCGAATCGACAGAAAACCATCGCAACAACTGGATCTCAAATCGGAGCTCAATTGATCAAATTACAGTGCAAAAAGAAGTTTAACTAGAATATGAACAAGAGCAACTGGCTTCGAACCTGTAGAGACAGCACGGTACAGCAAGCAGGACAATTTGCACAACGAGAATAGTATTCTAACAAAATGAGATACTTGATCAGGTCATGAGAGCTAGTATTAAAACACGTATGCAACAAGATATCTTTGTAAATGACTTGAATTGATTTACTTGCCGACCAACAAAGTTACTGACTATATGCAAGCCGAGTAGTACTCCAAAACTAAATGAGACATATCAAAGCTCAGCCATCGATGAGCATCCTGCTGCAGTTCTAAATTGATTTCTAAATAAACTAATTCATGAAACCAGAGAATGCAGTTACGTGAGAAAAACTAGAACGAACAGCTACTTAGGCAACTCATCGAACACCTTGCGGGCGCAAGAAAGAAAGCACTAAACTGAGATTATCAAAGCTAGGAATTTCACAAGCAAACTTCGATCTAGCTGCCCTGCACAAGAGGAAAGATTGGCTCGATGGCCAATTCCACAGATCAAGAGAAAATTCGACCTTGGATGAGGAAGAAGCCGAGCTGGAGAGCGCTTGCTGCTGTTGTCCGCTGCCGAGAGCTCCTGTCAATCTGGTCGCGCGTGGACCGATGCAGCTGACCCAGGTGCTGATCCCCTGGCCAACGCTTGCTGCTCGCCGGTGAATGGATCGAGCCTGGCCCCGCGGGTGCTCCTGCTCGCACGTAGCTGCCGTGCGGCCAGCAGCTCGCTTGCTCCCTGCCAGGTGACGAGCGTGACACCAAGGCTGCTCGTGAGCACCCACAGCCAGCAGCTCGCTTGCTCCTGTACGTGAGAGCCTTGGCCGAGTTATTGCTCCCGTCCTGCACAACAGAAACTCACCAAGAAAAACGAACGGGATCCAAATTTCTCAACGAAAAACACAGCAAAGAATACGAAACATGATCCAAATCGTCGGAGACGACAGGGAGGATTGGGGCTCCCCTTCCCAAACGAAAATCACCACACAAAAGTCACCAATTTGATGTTCTTGGACCTCTAAACAAAGAACCCAGTAAATTTGGGAAAATAAAAACGAAAATGGAAGAGGCAAGAAGGGAGGATGGATGGCTGCCATCCTCTATATATGGTCCTTATTTTTCATCCCTATTTTGCCCTCCGATACATATATGAGCCAAACCACTAACCCTAGGGCTATTTTGGTCGACTCGGGTAATTTTTGATCCGACGGCCACCGCGCCTCCTCATCGGGTAGCCTTGCATCCACGCAACCTCTCCGATGCCGCCACGCCGCCCTTCCGTCCACGAACGCCCCGCCTCGGTTTTGAGGCCCAAACCCGCTGAAACGCTCCCCGTGGTTTTGAGGCCCAAACCACGAAACCCGCAGACCGATGGTTTTGAGGACAAACCACCAAACCTCCTCGACACGCGTGTCATCGCCGCCTTGACCGCCCGAAGTCGCCAAGTCATCCGAGCTCCCGCTCCGCCTTGCACGCTTCGCCCGTCTTGACCCGTCGACACGGTCCCGCCCGTCCTCTTGCATTCGCCGATGTCCCGGATGTCACCACCATGGCTAGCCACCCTGGGCGATCCGGTCCCTCGGTCCAAGCCTCACGCCCGTCCTTCACCTCCGCGGTCCGTCGGTCCCCGCCCCTGACGTCCTCCTTGGCCCCTTCACTCCGCCCGCCTACCATCTCCGAGCTCCACACCCGCATAACACGAACCAAGAGATACGTCTTGACACACTCCACGTGTCTTGGTGAACATAGCCGAAGCATAAAAGATAAAAGAAAATAGAAGGAAAATGTTGATTGTTGACAATCACTCAATCACAAAACTAAACACATGCGAAGCTAAATCAACCATGTGTTCGCAATCTCCCCTTGATGAGTGCATTGTCAACATTCAACACAAAGACGTAAGAAGGTAGAAGATAGCACATCCAGGTGAACAAAAGCTAAGACAAAATCACCGGATAGCAAACATGGAGCAAAAAACTTGGTTCCCAAAGACATGGGCAAAAGGCTCGACACAACCAAGCTAAACAAAGCGGCTAGTCCTCGAGAAGAGGTAGAACGGGCTCAACACCACTAGCACAACTCCAAACCAATTACTTTCACACACAAAATAGCTAGACCCTCAAGACGGAGGCAAAGGCTCAACACATCCAGCTCAAAGTGCTACTCCCCCGGAAACATGCGATCCAGCGTCTTTGTATCTTTCTCCCCTTGTTGGCAAATGCACTAATCAAGCTATGAAATGCATGAAAAATGCAATGAGGGAGCTTCAAGTTTATAGCAATCCAAATGAGAAGATGCTCTAGGTAGTGTCATGGCAACAAAATCAAGTGCTTAACTCGGTGCTCAAACTGATCAAGAGATATAAAATATGGCTTGAAAGCACTTTTGATTCAGTTTTAAGCATTTCAGAAAAAGGTGTCCACTACAAAGAATAGCACATAGCACAAGTAAGCTGGAAATCTACCAAGTGCTACACATGTATATCAAGTGAACTACCCCAAGCAAGGTTTATACATCATGCAAAAGACAGAGCCAACACTTGTTAAAATTTTTAGTTAGTTATCGAGTTGCGCTAGCTATTTACAAGCATTGGACAAAACATGTTGCAGTGGTTATCCACAACCGTCGGCCTTACTAATCAACCATGTCAAGCCTATGCGTGTGAGCAATCGAAGCTTAAGACAATGGTCAGGTCAAACACTACCAAGCTCGGGTTCAACTCAAGTGCAATGAGCAAAGCAGTCCCAAGACTTGGATGTGGGGCGGTATGGATCCATCTCGATCTTTTCCATACACTTAGCTTAGATTTTAGATTTTAGCAGATATAAAAGCATGTGGTCATCTAAGCAAGTGTATAACTTCGAGTGAAAGAGACATAGTCACCTAGCATACATGATAAGCACAAAGAATCTCAACAACTTAAACATGCTAGGAACTATCTCAATGGTGAACATTTTACAAGATTCATCGTTGTTAAGCAAGTTCACATGAAAAATAGCTTTGCTCATAACATATATCAATTAAGCAGAAAGAGCACAAGCTGTAAGCACCAACATGTAATTGTTACACTAAACAGAGCATAGTCTCATTGTGATCAATATAAACAAGAAGCTCAAGGTGCAATAGTGTACATGATGAATGCAATAGGATACAAGATGATGCACAAAGCAAAAACAAACTTAAAGCTACAACTGTACATCAACTACAAAACTACCCCTCAAAAAGGATAGCAAACTCCTAACTCCCCTCAATCATTGACACCAAGCAAAAGAAAACTAGGAAACAAAAAGGGCACAAAGGCTAGCATGGCATATAATACACAAGATAACACAAAGCTATCATGAATAAGATGGCTAGCCTACCATGGTATATACACAAGCAAGACATAGAACCAAAATGTGCCAAAAATATACAAGTGAGCAAATGAACATCTCATACCACAAGTATGGAATCATGAATGTACAAGGCATGAGTGTATATGATAGCTCACAGATTGTGTGTAGGTGTCACAATAAGGCACATGCCTCTTGGAGGCCATCAAAGTGGTGTAGACAACCATCAAGTCTTGATCACACCACGACAAAGAATCAAGTTCCACCAAGCATGTGTTCTCCACCCATGTCCTCATACCTACACATGAGAGGACAAGGAAACCCAAGTCTTGGATTCCAAAGGGTTAACAAGCATAAACTTGGGAACCCAAGACTCAGTCATTTGCATCATTGGAAAAACATGGGATGAGCAAATGGCACAACACTGGGGTTAGTAAACTTGGAAGAATACGGTGTTGACCATCTTGCCCAAGATAAGCATTAGGCAAAACAAACATCCCATGACCCTTCTTCCCAAAGCGCTCACCACACACAACAAAGTGTGGTGCACTCCTCGTGTCAAACTCAAAGCTCCCAAAGCGAGGAACACCTTCCACTCGCGGAGCACGACCACCAAAGGGTCTCACAAACTGTGGCCTAGTCCTCTGAGGCCTCCTACCTTCAGGCCTAGCAAACTGCCTCTGAACCGACTGCACACCCCTCTCATACATGCCAAGTGGTGGGTGATACATGTCGCGGTTCTCAAACTCAACTTGACGCCTAGCATCCCTCTTCCTCCTAAAGCAAAACTCAACCAAGTGACCATCTCTCTGACAATACTCACAGTGATACCTCACCTCTCTCTTAGGTGGTGGTTGGTTCACTCTCTTGGGTGGATGGTTCACTATTGTTGTGGCCTTGGCTTTAGGAAGGGTTTCCTCAGGAATCTTGGGCAAAGTGTCAAGTGGGTTTTTGAGGTGGTTTGGTTTGGGGAAGCCACACTTGTTTGGGAGGTGGAGTTTTTGTGGGCTCTTGGAGAATGCCATTTTGCACAATGGGCTTGGTAGGCTCGAGGTGGGGTGATCTTGGTCCATCTAGGAGTGTTTGTTGGTTTCTCGCTTGAGCTCAAACCACTACCTTGACCAACCTTCCCATAGATAACTTCACCCTTCCCACCTATAGCAAAAGCCTAATCCCGATGTGTCGGGCCCCCCTCTTGAACCGACTCATCATCATGCCAATTTGTGGCTCTCCACTAGACACCCAACTTCGGGACGGGAGCGAAGGTACTTGTTCTCCTCTTCGACTCTCCCCTTGTCATGCCTACAAGACATGAGCTCCAACTCCAAAGCTTCACACTTAGCACATTTCAAAGAGATTGCTATCCGAGTTGGCCTTCTCAAGCCGCGACAAGCTTGGCATCCTTCTCTGCCAACTCGTAAGCGCAAGTCACGGACAAGACTTGCACGCACTCAACAACATAGGCTTAGCCTTTAGCTCAACGTGCTCATCTAGCAAAAAGCAGAGTACTTGGATTGCAAAGACATGATGCTAGACATATGCACGGCACAAGCGTCACACTCCGTCTCATCAGACACATCCACAGGCTTCCTAAGCAACTCTATCTCCGTCATAGCCATTTCCCACTTCTCCTTGTACTCCTTTCTCTCCCTAGCGGCTCGCTTAAGCAACCTCTCTTGACACACAAGCGCATCGCCCAAAGGATTCAACCTCATCGGAGAGAGATTCGATTGTAGGAGGTACCTCGGGGAAGAAGAGTATTTGTCGTGTGGCTTGACGGTGTCGGTCACCGCTCCGTCAAGGGCCATGGTGCGAAGCCCAGGGCTTGGAGTCGGGCCAAGAAGCAAAGTCCATTAACTTGTCTTCGACCTTCAGCCGGGCTCCTCGTCATTTGGAGGAAGATTGCCCATCGACGAGTCGTTGTCGAGGGCCGAGGGAGGCGAGGAAGGCGTGCTTGTGCTCCTTGGCACGCACGCTTTGAGGTACTTCTTCTTGATCGCCTCCTTGCCGAAGCCCTTCTTGGACTTGTACTTTGGGGGATGTACTCGCGCTTGTCCTTGCGCTTGTCGGAGTCGTGCTTGTTGTGGTAGTACTTTTCGCCGGAGTACTTGTCCTTGTTCTTCTTGGGGCAAGCGGCAACGAAGCGGAGTGGGATCTCGCGACTCGAAGCATCCGCCCTTGGTAGCACCGCCACGCCGGACGGTTCATGCGGTTGTTGTGGAATCGAGAATCGGCCGATGACTAAAGCCGACTCATCATCCCCAAGACTCTCCATCCGCTCCTACATCACGAGACACCAAAGAAGACAAGGCAAAACGAGATGCGTGAAGGGTTAGCGAGAAGAACTTGAACCACCCTTACCCGAGAGGCGAGAGCCACATTTGGCGCAGATGGGTTCTTTAGCCGCTGGATCCGAGCCTCGATCTCGGAGGACTTGAGCTTCTTTGTAGAGCTCGTCGGGTGTGAGGGTGTCGTAGTTAAGCAGAACTCCATGATCGCGGACACCTTCACATCCCACACCTTCCGATCCGGGCGTGCAAGAGCCGCAGACGCCTTCTCGTGGTCGTCAAGCCTCTCCGGCGGCTTGTTCGCCCGAAGCTTGTTCGCATCGTGCGAAACCTAGCAAAGAGAGAATCGATGGACTCGCCATCAAGTTGGATTAGGTTGTTGTACTCTCTCTTGTAAGTCTCGTATAGGCGGGCCTTGACTTGTGGGGTTCCCTCATGGTAGCTCTCAAGAGTTTTCCACACCTCACGGCGGTCTCACAAGTGGCAACTCTCTCAAACTCTGTGTCTTTGAGGCTAGAGAACAACACGCTCCTCGCTCGGTTGTTGGCATTGTGTTGGGCTATTTGCTCCTCACCCACTCGGCGGCTAGCACTTGGTAATTCTCATCCGCGACAATCTCCCACACTCTCCAATC
This sequence comes from Hyparrhenia diplandra, assembly GCA_015847255.1. Classification (NCBI taxonomy): domain Eukaryota; kingdom Viridiplantae; phylum Streptophyta; class Magnoliopsida; order Poales; family Poaceae; genus Hyparrhenia; species Hyparrhenia diplandra. The sequence goes on from JADLZK010008254.1 coordinate 539,226, forward strand.
CATCCCCATAAGATGTGCTTGCATCTTAATCTTCCAATAGGGATAGTTGGTGCCATCGAACTCAGGAGGTTTGCCACCAAAGTGACCATACCTCTCCATGTCGCTTTTCTCGCGGATCAAGAACCGATTAAGGTAGATATGACCCTTAACCTGCTCGATACCAATTGAAGGACCGAAACGGCGACCGGAGGGGGGTGAATGGGAGCCTCAAATTTCCTTTTCAATTTCGGGTCATCGGCTCAACCCCCAACCTTAAAAGCAAACTCAATCAGAGTCGAGTAACACACGTGCTAGCGGTAGCAAGGTGTCACGAGCAAAAGACAACACCGAGATATCCACGCACCCAAGAGATTGGGTGGATGTTCCTTAGGAATTTGTAGGGACACCTCAAACGAGCACACCACGACCGGCGAAAAGAATTTCGAATCGATAGAAGGAAAAGAGTTATCCAACTCCTATTGAGAAGAAGTGGATCCTCTAATCTAAAAATACTCAAATCAACTTGTGATAAGAGCACTTTCGGATAAAGTCGTCGAATCGACGAGAAAACCATCGCAACAACCGGATCTCAAATCGGAGCTCAATTGATCAAATTACGTGGCAAAAGAAGCGAACTAGAATATGAACAAGAGCAAGCGGCTTCGAACACAGAGAGACAAAGACGCGGTACAACAAGCGGGACAATTTGCTGCTTGAGAATAGTATTCTAACAAAATGAGATACTTGATCAGGTCATGAGAGCTAGTATTAAAACACGTATGCAACAAGATATCTTTGTAAATGACTTGAATTGATTTACTTGCCGACCAACAAAGTTACGGCTATATGCAAGCCGAGTAGTACTCCAAAAACTAAATGAGACATATCAAAGCTCAGCCATCGATGAGCATCCTGCTGCAGTTCTAAATTGATTTCTAAATAAACTAATTCATGAAACCAGAGAATGCAGTTACGTGAGAGAAAAACTAGAACGAACAGCTACTTAGGCAACTCATCGAACACCTTGGCGGGCGCAAGAAAGAAAGCACTAAACTGAGATTATCAAAGCTAGAATTTCACAAGCAAACTTCGATCTAGCTGCCCTGCACAAGATGAAAGATTGGCTCGATGGCCAATTCCACAGATCAAGAGAAAATTCGACCTTGGATGAGGAAGAAGCCGAGCTGGAGAGCGCTTTGCTGCTGTTGTCCGCTGCCGAGAGCTCCTGTCAATCTGGTCGCGCGTGGACCGATGCAGCTGACCCAGGTGCTGATCCCTGGCCAACGCTTGCTGCTCGCCGGTGAATGGATCGAGCCTGGCCCCGCGGGTGCTCCTGCTCGCACGTAGCTGCCGTGCGGCCAGCAGCTCGCTTGCTCCCTTGCCAGGTGACGAGCGTGACACCAAGGCTGCTCGTGAGCACCCACAGCCAGCAGCTCGCTTGCTCCTGTACGTGAGAGCCTTGGCCGAGTTATTGCTCCCGTCCTGCACAACAGAAACTCACCAAGAAAAACGAACGGGATCCAAATTTCTCAACGAAAAACACAGCAAAGAATACGAAACATGATCCAAATCGTCGGAGACGACAGGGAGGATTGGGGCTCCCCTTCCCAAACGAAAATCACCACAAAAAGTCACCAATTTGATGTTCTTGGACCTCTAAACAAGAACCCTAGAAATTTGGGAAAATAAAAACGAAAATGGAAGAGGCAAGAAGGGGAGGATGGCTGCCATCCTCTATATATGGTCCTTATTTTTCATCCCTATTTTGCCCTCCGATACATATGAGCCAAACCACTAACCCTAGGGCTATTTTTGGTCGACTACGGGTAATTTTTGATCCGACGGCCACCGCGCCTCCTCATCGGTAGCCTTGCATCCACGCAACCTCTCCGATGCCGCCACGCGTGCCGTCCTTCCGTCCACCGGGCGTCCGCCCCGGTTTTGAGGCCCAAACCCGAAAAACCCGCTCCCGTGGTTTTGAGGCCCAAACCACGAAAACCCGCGACCGATGGTTTTGAGGACAAACCACCAAACCTCCTCGACACGTGTCATCGCCGTCTTGACCGCCCGAAGTCGCCAAGTCATCGAGCTCCCCGCTCTGCTGCACGCTCGCCGTCTTGACCCGACGACACGGTCCCGCCACGTCCTCTTGCGTGCGCCGATGTCCCGGATGTCGCCCACCATGGCTAGCCACCCGGGCGATCTGGTCCTCGGTCCAAGCCTTTCACGTCCGTCCTTCACCTCAAGCGGTCCGTCGGCCCGCACGTCCTCCTTGGCCCCTTCACCTCGCCGTCGGCTACCATCTCCGAGCCCACACCCGTACAACACGAACCAAGAGATCGTCTTCGACACACTCCACGTGTGCGGTGAACATAGCCAAGCATAAAAGATAAAAGAAAATAGAAGGAAAATGTTGATTGTTGACAATCACTCAATCACAAAACTAAACACATGCGAGCTAAATCAACCAT